>RSEF01000003.1:36013451-36029245 GCA_003993805.1 Himantopus leucocephalus | reverse complement strand
AGAAAAGGAGGCTGAGGGGAGACCTTATTGCTCTCAACAGCTACCTGAAAGGGGGTGGTAGCGAGGTGGGTGTTGGTCTCTTCTCCCATGTAACAGGGAATAAGACAAGACGAAATGGCCTCAAGTTGCGCCAGGGGAGGTTTAGATTGGATATTAGGAAAAATTTCTTCACTGAAAGGGTTGTCAAGCATTGGAACAGTCTGCCCAGGGAAATGGCTGAGTCGCCACCCCTGGAGGTATTTAAAAGACAGGTAGATGTGGTGCTTAGTGACATGGTTTAGTGGTGGACTTGGCAGTGCTAGGTTAACAGTTGGACTCGATGACCTTAAAGGTCTTTTCCAGCCTAAATGACTCTATGATTCTATGACAAACTCCTACTTAATTAACTGCAATATTTTACTATAATTATTTTAACATTGGTGGGTTTTTATTAAGTGTTTTTTTGTTGTTTGGGGTTTTTTCTTTTAAGTTTAAAAGCAATAACATGGGAGGAAAATCAAAATCTGATAGAGTATGAGTGTATACTTTAATACAGAAAAGTGCAGTAAAACAAAGAACAATCAAGCATAACTGTAAATAAGGATTGACAGAATGGCAGAAAAAGGAACAGAGAAAGATATAGAGATGAAAACATCCCAGGAGTGGAACTGCAACAGGTGAGGAGGAGGGCATGTGCAAGGTTCACTGAACAGCCAGTGAGGTGTGAGGCTGCTATTACACTGCAAAATCTTTTCAAACTTTAAAGATTTAACAGTCAATGTTTACCTCAGCCCATGCTTTCAGTACGGCAAGTTTTTCCATAGTAGTTGCACTCTCTCGGTAAAGCTGGCTAGAAGATCCCTTTCCTGCTTGCACTTTATCCAGAGAAGAGACAAGAAGGTTGTGAACTCGACGGAGATCATTAAGGTCACTTACAACCCCACTTCCTATCCAAGCGCTACATACCTAAACAACAAAGTTGAGAATCATTCTAAGCTAGCAAAAAAATCCAACAACCTTATAAATGAAAAAAAAAAATCTGTAAGAAAACAAAAACCCAAACAACCACCACAGAAGACTTAGCAACTCTCTTCCTGCTTAATATCAAAAACCCCGAAGTTTTCCTTTTTTCCTTCCCACCCATAATAGAATTGCTTAGGTGAGTGGTTACAAAAGCTATATTTGCAAACCATATTACAATGGAACTTAATAGATGCATGGAAAATACTTAAAATAGTTTTTTAATCCTCCATAAACAGGTAATAATTTTTTTATTCTGTCTCAAGTGTCTACTTAAATCATTCAAGTAAAGGGTCATTGCATTCACCATGAAGAATATAGTGGACAGCAATCAATAAAAGTACATCCTTAAAAACCCACACCTCTCAAATTATATATTAAGGCTCCATACTAATGAGAAGCTTCCAAGGTCATGAATGTCAAAAAACCACCTAGAAACGAGTGAGATAAAAATCTCTAAACAACTGATCTCTGATCTGGAACCAACAGTACTGCATTCTAGAACAATCAATGCCAAACATGGTGCACAGACAGTTGGGGTCTCCCCATTTTTCTTTTCTTTTGAATTAAATGGACCCACACAGGTACTGAAAATTCAAACATCATATAGATCAGCTGCTCCTGTCTAATGCTATACATTGGCATTAATCCTCTGAAACACATTCACGCCCAGACACAATGCAGGCAACCGAAGAATTCTTGTGCAGCTGCTTTCTACAAAAAGAAAAAGGGACAAATTCTTTCAGATGAGCTGCTTTGATTCTAGTGGTGGTTCTAGAAGGATGGGGAACAGAAGCAAAAAACCCCATAGAACCCAAGCAGTTCAGGTTTTACAAACTCTTTTTTCATGGCATTTTTGTCCTATCTCCAATTTATTTATTTTGCCTTTAGAGAACCAGTTCCATGAAAGCCTTTGGGGAAGGGCCCCTCACGATCTGGAACAATGGACACATTTAAAGCAAAGTAAACAAAAACAGTGTCCCGAAGCTGCACAGGACAAGGCTGCTGAAAATCTGTCACAAACCTATAATTCTTTCACAGTAGAACTAAGATGAGCTTCACTCCTGCTGCTGGACAAGTCAACAGCTGTTTCAGTAATGCCAGAAAACTATAAAAACATCAAACTCATTCAGCGCAGCTCATCTCTGTCCATGTAACTTGTAGAGTTAAATATCCAAGCCTAATCTCCAACCATTTGATCCTGTAAGTGCACACATCTGCTTTGAAACTGGCTGAATAGGGAAGATTTCGACAAGTTATAAGGAAAGTTACAAGTTTTCACACAAACTGCCTCTTCATCTAGCTTTAAACACACAGACACTTTCTGTAAGGTGAGCACAATATTCTTTCCTATGTATAGATAACAAATTATGCCATATTAGATCTACCCTTAAAATTTTGCTGGAAATTAAGAGTATAAAACAATACCACAAAATCACAGTCCTGCTGGACCAAGATTTACTAAACTCACATACACAAAGTTGTCGTATTAAAATTGATGTTTCCATAGCAAATTAAACTGCTGCTTTAAAGTACAGTAGTAATTTAGCTCTGTAAGCCATGTACCAGATACTACTACAGCTATGTTGCCGATAGCTGATTTAAACTACAGTAGTAAAAGATCACACATGAAAAAACATAAACACATTAAAAAAAAAAATCTTTCACTGAGTATTCACTGAGAGGTTGTTACTGTGACTGTAATGAGAATGCTCAGACCTTCTAAAATCTAGAACAGAGTATTAATCTGAATGGAAGTTTAGTGTTTAAAGGTAAATTATCAGTAATACGAATATTTGATTGGACTGAAAGGCATGTCAATAAATACACTGCTAGTGCTCTCATTAAGCAAGGTTGTTTTTTTCTTTTTTTTTTCTTTTAGCAATAAATGCAGAATTGACATGAAGACTTAATTAGTTTCAGAAAGACTAAATATTTTCTGATGTAGCTCCCTACAAGATCTTCTGCACTTCTGAGGAACAAAATATATTACTAGGAGACGCAAAAGATTATACAAAAACATCACGGGTTAGGTTTACAAAATTTGCCAGCCATCTGCTTCTACTTCTCTTCTGCACCCTTCTTTCAAAGAGAATGAAAATCAGTTCGGCTTATACTATCTGAACATTTTTCTCTGTACCTGGCAGGCCTTTGCCGTTATATCAGACGGTGTATCTTGGGAAAAAGCTGGTCTCAGAGCAGCTCCAACCTGTTGATAGGAAGAAAAATTTAAAAAATCCAATTAAAACAATAGTGACACAACATTCTTCATCTCACCTTGTTTAAGGCTCAAGCACATATACAGAACAAGAAAAGACTGCCTATTTTGGCATTATAGTTACATCCCAAACTTATCCTTCCTGTCTAGCAGACATTTGCCACAGTATTCATTAAACAACCACAAAAAAGTCCTAAATCAGCTTTTTCCTGCTTGCCCATTGCCTTTTTAAGCCCCAATTACCTGTCAAATATGCAGTATTAGCTTTCTTCTTTTAATGAGTATCTTTTTAATCATGAAAGTATTACAGGTGCAATTTATGCTAAGGCTCAAGAAGCCAATGACTTTTTGATGCCCAAAGGAATAATGATGTGAAATCAAATGTTTATGGTTGGATTTGCATCAAGTTCCCAAAATATTCCCAAATACTGATAAAAAAAGCCTTTTAGGCAGTTGTTATAAGGTAGCATCTTTCTGAAAAGAAAAAGGAACCAAGTCAGCACCACAGGAAGAAGAAGAAAGAGGCAGGAAGTGAAAAGGATGAAAGCTTGCCTTTAAAAAAGTATTTGCAAAGATCTTGAAGACACAGTGAAGACAAAAGAGGTGAAAGAGTTAAGCTACGCAACAAAATAAAGCAATAATACCCCAAAATAAATCTTCAACTGCCCACCTCCCATTCCTATACTTTCATAATTTTCATTTAAGCAGAAATATATTCATTAATTCCCAAGAAAAGCGATTTATTAGATTCAATCTGGAACTGAATCAGCATTATTTTCCAATTCCTAATTCTACAAACGAAATGTCACTCTTGCCAAAAATTAAATGTAACTTGCAATATTTGGCTTTCAAGAACCAACAGCTACTGAATTTTTACTTTCGTCAGCTATTAAATTACTAAATTTTGAAGAAGTAAATAGAAGAGTCTCTTCAGTACATTTTCACATACAAAAATCTCTTCACAGTCTTTTGAAGTTACAAAATGTTCTTAAAGCTAATACTGGCATATTGGCGTAATTATACAGTTTCCTGAACTTATAAAGGATGTCTCACATTAGCCTGATACTGCTCCAGTATCACATGGCCTGGAAACTCTGGCTCAGGAACTGATGCAAATTTCTTGATAATGTCTTCAAGAGCTTGAAGACCCGCCATTCGTAATTGATTGCTGTGATCTGTCGCAGCCATGAATGCCATTCGAATAAGGTCAGAGAGATGCAGTACTAAGAAGTCATCTTAGAACAAAAAGGAAAGAACTATTTAGTAACTTAAAAGATAGCTAACATGACAGATATTCATAACATTTTCCTCATTGACACATACAAATTTTACCTATTCTTTTTCAAAGGTACACATTCAGGTTATGGAAGAAGGCAGGAAAGAATGTAACCTATTTTTCTTTCTTTTTTTCCCCCCTTAAAGTGATGCAAGGACTTTTATTCCTAAGACAACCTTAAAAATTAAGCACAAATTTGAAACAAAATGAAATATATGATATATAAAAATGGCATTGAATAGAGTATATAAATGTGGCTGAGTAGCTTAGAAGCGACTAGAACAATTAGGAAAGGTAATTTTAGTGATCCCCCCAAAACCTACAGAAAATCTTCAAGGCAATTCCTGTTTGAGTCCTATGCTTATAGTGACCCCTGCTGATAAAGGAAAACCTCATCAACACCCAAATATCTAAAAACCGAGTATGCCTCTAGTTCTGCTCCCAAAAGCCACATCTAAGTCTGCAAGTAAGCAGCAGACAACGTGCAGAAAAGAACAATAGGTAACTGAATAACATTCCTGAAAGGATTATTCTTCTCTATTTATTAATTTTCTTTACTTACTCTCAATTTGATTACCAGATGTCATAATAGTAATATGAAAATAAAATATTTAAAAACATAATATCCAGGGCGACTAACAAAAGCCATAAGTTATGAAAGCTCTACGTATTTTCAAGTCTCAAGGTAAAAAAGAACAGTTTATTTTGTAGCTGACACTTTTCAGAGGCATGTCAGTAAAAAAAGGCTGGAAATCACTTAAAAATTACTAAGTGGTAAAGTCTGCACTTACTTTTTCAGACCATCACAGACATCAGTAAAATTTAAATATTTTGGAAGGTGAAGTTGGGGAGGTAGAAGTTTGCTGAGTTTGTCTTTTTACAATGATACCAAATACATCAAGTTCACTTTAAATAAATTCAGAGATGCAAATTCTCAGGATTATAATCTGCAATCCTCTGCAGGATCCTATAAGCAGCAGTTATTTCATTATTTTCTCTATAATACAATGCCATCGCCAAATAAACTTTCCCAAAACTCTTCCCTCTACATCTTCAAACAGTGACCTCAGCCTCAACTCCAATCAGAAACAAGATTCTCACAGAACCAATGCACAGTGCTGAAATCAGACTGCATCAAAGCAACACAAGCAACAACTTGATCAATCTTTGTATCATAATGGACACCTCCAACAACATAGACACTAAAATCTATTAATCCCATGCATCCTAGAATGCTCACGATATTCATTCTACATACACAAAGTCTTCATGAGTGCTACCTGGGTGAAAGCAAACAATCACTATGCACCAGAACGAATACACATGGACAAATCAAGGACAGAAACCTCCCACTACCTGTTAGAAAAACATTTATTCACAAAACAACTATGTCATCTCTGACCTCTCAATTTTTATCCTCTACCTCATAAAAGTATCCTCAAAACAGGAGCTTTATAACTAATATTCATCACTCTCATGGATATCAAACAAATGAACTTTCTAAAGCAGTTGGGTCATGTCTTATTATAACTCCCTCCCACTTACCTCGCTCCACAATCAATGCCACAGCAATAATTACCCGGCCTTATCTCTTTTTTCTTTCCTAGCACCCCTTCGGTCTGGATAATCTCTGAAGTCTAAGTCATCACTGCCATCATGTTTAACTCAGACAAACTGTTCCCAGCTCACCCTTAGCTAGTTTACTGCTTTTATTTCAGACTGGAGAAAAGGTTTGCCAATCTAAGTTGTGTTTTTTTTCCAAGCAGATCAGTCTGTCAGAATTTATATCCTCCAACAAACCTCATTCTTTGTGTTCACGGTACAATAACTACAACGGTTATACAACTACAGTTTTATTGCCTATTGCTGTCCATTTCCTTTGCTTTTAGCCATTTGAATGAAAGGATAATTGCTTATATTTTTTTCTAGGTTGTGTAATCTTAGGCTGCAAAGAGGTGTCAAAAATTTAAAAAAAACTAAAACCAAAACAAAACATGCACATTCTGTAATTACTTTTTGGGTTTTTAAGTCTGGCTGAACGAGCCAGCGCCAGATCAAAGTGTGCCTTGTTCGCATTCTCACACAGCATGATAACTCGGCACAGACAGTCTGCTGCAAACACACGAGTTGCCCAACGAGGTGCTACAGAAGGCTTGGATTTATCCTCTTCACCCAAGGTGGTAAACATTGTGTCGTCGTCCATCTCATCCTTCTTCTCCGATTCCTCATCCTTCCCACCTCCCAAGGGAGCAGCAGTGCTCATGTCTGTAATAGAATCCCACTGTTAGAATCCACAGAAGACAGCTAAGGACATGTTCAAGACTTTCCTTAACACTCAGATTCAAAGCAGGCTAATTCTTCTGTTGAAACTACAACAATTGAAAAATACAGAAAAAGCATATGAATATCAGTAGAAGAAATGTTTTTCACCTCTAATCTGAGCTATATTACCCTTTATTTGGCTTAAATGATATGAAATAAATTAATTAATTCTCTACAGATACCAACTATAGCTGAATCCCATATCTAAATTTCTCACCTTTGAAAATTAACCTATTAAATTGCCAATGAACAGGGTAAGGAGATTACCAGGCTCCGAATCAAAGAATCAGTTTGGTTTTGAACTACTCAGCTCCTGTTTCAAGTAAAAGCTACAGTGAATGTTAAACTGAAACAAAAAGTTCCATGCCATGGAACAGGTATGCAGCCAAGTAGGTAGTTTATGGCACCCACAATAACATTAAAAAAATTATTTTCTCCAAGTGTGTGCCCTGTTTTTTTAAGTGTGCTGTGAGATTTCATTTCAGAAAATAAAAATACTTTGGGGATGGCATTAAAAAAAAAAAAAAAACAAATCCAAACAGGGACAAAAAACAACTCACCCAACATGCATACACACTTCTGCTATTCAGAAATGAGAACCTAAAATCTCAATGGCAAGGTCTGAATTAGCAAAATGCCAAGATACTGACAAAAAACTGTTCTGGCAATAATTAGAGGAGAATGAGAAGAAATTATTGCAAGGGTAATCAAGCCCCAACTAAAGCTTGCTTCTTAGAAAGCTTAATTTTAAGCAGCTGAAGAGTCAAGACATTCGATAAAGAGAGAAATACACTATGGCAAATCAAACATGGATGAAGCCCATTCACAAGAAGAGTGTTTTGAGAAGGCATCCAGGACCTTATGTGGCCAATTTGTAAATCTCTGCTTAAAAAGCAAAGCAGATTTTGTTCATATGCCAGTTAGCTGGATCAAAGGAGTTAAAAATGAAGTTGCTGGCTTAAAGTACAGCTGAGATAAGTTTATTTAAACGTGGTTCTCTCAGAGATTATTTCACCTACTAATAAATAAATAAGGGACTGGACAACCATGTTAAAAACTTTAAAACCCATCCCACATAAAATAAGAAGAGGACATGCCAGCTTCAAACTCAGGAAACGAGGTCTTTTTCACTGGGCAGATATACAGTAGCTACATTGCTTAAAGAAATCATTGGTAGCATTACTCATCAGTAACCGTAAAGCTGGCAACATTTAGAAAGAGCTTCAGGATGAACTCACAGTATGCCAATAAACAAGAATAAATGCAAGAGAAATGAGCAGAATCTGCGTCATAACCATCCTACAAGCTGAAAAACAGGAATAAGGTCTCAGAGAACAAGATCTTTGCAAACAATCCTGCAAAGCTGAACAAGCAGCAAAAGTTTCATCACCATGGTAACCCATCATCACATCAGTAACTCACAAAACCTCATAAAAGAAAGCTCAGAGTCTGTACAGTACTCTTCCTTCTGTATAGTCCTGATGTACAAAGGCTAAAAAGAATATGTCTGCTTTCACTTAGATACTGAAATGTCAGAGTAATAATCACACCACTTCTCCACTGGAAATCCTACTTTAAGGCAGCTAACTTTTTAATCATAAAAACAGTATTTTAAAACAACATAACATTGATGATTTCTTTTTTCTAAGCATGTTTTAATGCACTATAATCAAAGTTCTATATACAATATAAGCTACATCTTAACTAAGATAAAAGACAAGCTCCAAACAAATATCGCCAGAAGATGCTACTATGAAGGACATACTGTCATTTACATGAACACTATAGAACACTTACCACTGGAAGCTGCAAGGACATCCTTACAAAGCATTAGCCAGTGAGAAAGATTTTCTACTGCCAGGGATGAAAGCATATGTCCCAGAGTATCATGGATATCTGAGCACAACTTCCGATCAGTCTCCCGATCCAGCATTCCAAAAAGGACACCTTCAAGGCCTGTCTCTGTTATATTAACCCCCTGATGTCGGGAATGAGCATCTCGCCGAGAACCAGCTCCTGGTGCAAAAGGATTCATATCTGCAAAATGATAATGAGAAATCTTTCCTGAAGTCAGTAACTCAGTTTTAAAATTTGGAGTAACAGACTAGAATTGGACATCGTGTATTTGTGTGTGTATAGTTCAGGCAACGATACACCAAGATGTTACTGAATTTCTTCTGAATTAACACTAGAAAGATTTTAATATAGCAATTCATTTAATTTATTTCCTGCAAGGCAAATAATACCTCCTAGTATTACTTAAAAAAAAAATAAATCTGTCTCTCTTCAAGGTACATACTCCATGAATATGTAAAAACCCCTGACAGTATTGGACTCTAAAGACTCTTTCCACAGACAGACTCAACTAGTGTGATTTAATACGAGTAAGTTCACGATTCTATGTTTGTATGAAGATTATGCTGATCAACGGTGTTGAGCCTCCTATTTTCAAAATAAAATCATATATGTAAGAATTGAAGCTGCCAGCAAAGTCCACAGCCTTTGCAGACACGCTGATAGCAGAATGCAACACAACCAGATATCTCAATCAAACTGCATACAATTAAGTAAATTTTCAAAAGAGCAAGACCTAAAATATCAGAAAACCTGTAAAAAGTTTCCACTGTGTATGCACTGCATTCCCTATTTGATTGCCAGTCTTAATGGGACAGAGAAGTTTAAGCCTGAACTTTACAAGTGTAAATCAAGGGATAAGCAGGAGTGTGGCCAGAAGTTAAAGCTGGAAGGGACGGGTTCCATTTTCTGTTCTGTTGTTGGGGTGGTCCTTTTTCCCCCCCTCTCTGAAGGCAAACCACACACACACACGTGCACTCAACTGTTACAAAAAGGCCGCATAGAAGAAATACTTACTGATGCCACTGTTTTCTTTGTCTCCAGCATTTTTTGCTAAGCTCATGGCGTATTCACATACTTCTGCTGCTTCCCTCTGAGCAAGCTGCCGTAAACACGCAACTGCAGCCCGGCGAAGCAGCAAGTGGGAGCTGCATAAATGAACCTAAAAATCAGAACCATTACAGGTGAGTGAACTGCTGCACCCCCATATCAATAAATCAGTGCTGCTAAGGACTAACAGCATTCTACTTTTCCATTAGATGCCCGTGTGTGAGCCGCTGTGTACCAAGCTCTTTGCAGGACCTTGAAAGTTCAGAAGTAAGCATTTTTTTGTAATGTACAAATATGAAAATAAAGTTGACATATACAGAGCTGACAGCTGTTATCTGGTTAAAGAGATAAGAGCTTAAATACTGGAACTACTGCGCCAGTGTGATTTAGACTAATTATACTTTCCAATCTGTTACACTCCTCAGTACTATTCAACCTCATGTTCTGCTATAGCTGTAAATCACATTCTTTTAAACAAAAAGTCATCATCAGGTGCACCACAGCTGTCATAAAAACTTTTATTTCAAACTTGTACCAGAATTTATAGCCTAAGTCTTAATAAGTGCCTCTCAATAAGAAAGTTTCAGATTTCTTGGCTAACCAACACTGGCTTCTAATTCCTTTTGAACCACCTCAAGTACAAGCAAATATTTTTCTTATAGAAGAATTGTGCATGGTCCCTATTTTCCTCAGAGGAAGTAGCTACACAGAGAACTGTATGTTTTTCCACAGTGGAAGAGATGAAGAGAGCTCTTTAAGAAACTCTGATTCTTTATTTACCCTGGGGAATTTGTTTTTAATAAACCAAATACACATTTGCTTTCTCGGTATTAGGTTATTATGTGGATGGAAATTGCTTTCCTAAATGAAAGGGTTGTATAGTTTATAAAGCATTTTAACAGTAGATCTTTATTCCACATATGAATATACAACATTTTAGTCCTGAAAAAACAAGCATACTTTAAAGAACCTCTAAATATCACACACTGAAGTTGTTTTAATGGAACTAAAACCCAGAACATTTGGGGGATTTAATTAATGGAAAGAGTATTGCCTGGTTTAAGTTACGGAACAACCAACTAGTGGTTATGAAACCAACGCAGGAAGAACAAATGAAACTAGACTGTGGAACTGTGTGGTTTGATTTTGATACCTGGCATTAATTCCATTCAAAAGTGAGTTAGAAAGCAATGAACAGTTTGCTAATGGGGCAGGTAAGGCAGACCTTGCCTACATATCTATGTATATGCAGTATAAAGAAAGGCACAAGACAATTCAGAGGAAAACTTACCAAACTAGGTATGACTTGGAAATAAGGAATATGAGAAAGAGAAGGAAAATAGCTTTTGTTTAGCAGACGCCATAAAGAAACAGGAAAGAGACAGCAGAAAACCTTGAGAAAAGTTTTCAAAACAACACTAGTCATTACAGACAATGAAGTTCATACAGCAATGTTACCCGCTTGTACTTACAAACTAAATGGCTATAGGGATTGTTTGTCATGTTCACAGTATTCATAGAAAAAGGCCTACCTACTTTTGGGTATGCTGCACCCCCTTCATGCAAAATTTTGTGAAAGGACAAGTGACAGATTCTGGGACGCACTGCACTCCCAGGAGTGCTCCAAAGTGGGGGGAGAGCAGAAAAGCAAGGGTCANCTTCATGCAAAATTTTGTGAAAGGACAAGTGACAGATTCTGGGAACGCACTGCACTCCCAGGAGTGCTCCAAAGTAGGGGGAGAGCAGAAAAGCAAGGGTCGGTGCAGGCTGGGGGTCAGGGAAGCACGTAACAATGAGAGGATGCCCTACGGAAAGCCTAGATAACAGACTAAGAAAAAGGTCCAATGTTGACATAAGTAGGATCACACTCCTTCAGGTAACACAGAACCATCAGTTCCACAAAGAACACCACAAATAACCTCGCAAACATCCAACAGGCATTAGGGAGAAGCTTTTCAAATTTCTCAGTATTGGACTACTGAACCCCCTAAAAAATAGTTTTAAAAACAGTAATAATAAAAAAAAGGCATGCCAAAGCACACACCCACACACAACACCCTTCCTCTTATGGTCGTATTTGGTAGGCCTTGGGTTCCAGCCTCTGCCTCACTTCCAGGCTTAAGCCAGGACTTGCTGACAGAACACTAATGGAGGGAGAAAGCAACGCTAACGGCAGCAGCACAATAATTTGAATGTCAGCACCTACTATGCTGACAGTGGTAAAATAAATCCAAAATCTCCTACCTTTCCCCAACACACTCACTTCCCTCTGTGCATGCAATCAGTTGGAGGAAACAGAGTGTTTCAGCATCTTTTTACTCAGTCATATTATATATAAATGCTTGCTACCTTATTCTAACTAGGGTGAAAGAGAATCAGACCCTATGACTACAATTTGGGCAGCATTCTGAATCTAAAAAGGGTTGGGGACAGACATCATTTTACTGTATTCCCGTGTTTTTGCAAATGTGACGCGCTTATTACATACAGGTATCCTTGACACCTTGCTAAGTGTGCTTGACACCTCTGCTAAGCATGTACATAAAACTTTGAGGAACAAAAGGGATACATTTTGTACTCACACAAAGACTGGGAACCAGACTCGACAGGTTGACATGCCGTGGTGCAAACATATGAAGCTGCTGAAGGCAGGATATAGCAGCTGCCTGAACAAGTGAGTCTGAATGGTCTTGTGTGATTGCACATCCCACCAAACAGGAAGAACGGATGGTTGAAATTGTAGCTCCGTTACCTAATGATGTAATACAATATCCTTAACACAGCAAAATTTTTGTGTGACAACTGTAGACTTAAAACATTTGAGAAACATAGCATTTCTAATGCTTCAAAGTTCACAGATTAGCATGCAACTTTTCTGAATTCCTACCATAAATTAGTATCTACACAGCTTCAAAGAAACACTACAGAGTGTGTCAATATCTTTTTTTAGCTCAGTTAAACAATGTCCTGTCCAAATGAAATTTTGGACCAATGATCTTCAATCAGAAATATTTTGAGAATATCTTCCCAGGACACAAAACCAGCAAAATTATCTGAATTTTAATTTTGAAAGTCTCTTTCATCCTATACATATGGGCAACATTTAATGCACTGAATCATTTCCTAAAATATCAGATAGCACTTGAGCTAACTAAAATCACCTGCCTATGTGTATGCTAGCTTCATTAGATGAGCTGCACTGCTCTAATAGGACAAGCATTCAAAAGAACAGTATTCAATTTGAAAAATAATCCCACTCTGTATTTTAAGAATTAACCTGCATCAGGTTTTTAAAAAAAAAAAATCTTGAATTACAGAAAAACGTAACCTGCAGAAGACATTCTTCTGTTGTTGTTTATTTAAAAAATTAATGACACTCCAAAAGGTTAACACACAGCGAATAGATACACAAGTTCAATGAAACCATTTAGAAACTTTTCCTAACTAGAAATTTAAGTCCAATTATTTAGAGCCAAAATTTCACTAGTGTCTGGCTCTCTAGCACTGCATCAAAGACTATCCTATAAATATTCCTAAAAATCCCAGTTAAACAAAATTACAAATTCCTGGTTTTGCCATCTGAGACACAGCATTTCAGATATAGTGTTTGGCATGACAAGATCTTATTCTCTACAGTAAGGTACTGTGATCTAAGAATATCAAGAACAAGTGGAAATGAGTTACAGTTCACAACATTATCAATGATGTCAAACTTAAGCTCTTGCCATCAGTTAAAAATAAAATCAGTATGTTTTGAAAAAGCAGAGGAAAAATCTTGCCTCTTGCCCCATCTATACACAAAAATATACATGACAAAATATGCAGCAAGGGTGTTTTTCAGCTTTTACCTACCATGCAAATTTGCCGTTAGCCAGAACACCATACATCACTGCAACTTCTTTATATAAATCCCAAACTGCAGTCAAAAAAGCCCCAAGCAGTAATAAGTAGGATCAGAAGTGAGGTTGCTTGCAGGATTGAACTGAACTTATCAACACCCCACCCCCCTGCCTGCAACTGCAACAAACAAAAATTTATGTTCTTCCTTTTCAGATTGCAATACATTATCTTTATACAAATTAGATTTTTTGTTTTCTCTTCAAATTCCCACTAACCTTGCAGCTCAGGCCCAACAGTAGTTATTATAGCTCCAAGACATCGGCCTAAGCATTGATGTACTTCCGTATGTGATGGTGGAACTGTTAAGAGCAGAGTAAGAACTAGAGAAAGTGTTGGCTCCACGTATCCACGGTACATTGGTCCACTGGAATCTACTATCAGGGCAAGTGAATGGAGAGACCAGGTCTATCAAAAAAACAAAGGAATATTTTTCAGCAATACATTTTGGAAATTTAAACAATTTTGTATGCAGACTGAGCCAAGGTCTGTATGTCCTTGCTTAAACCTGTCTACTTAGCTACTCTGCCTCCAGAAGTGTTTCAAAGGTCTCAGAATCTCGAGCAATCACCTGGGAGTTTAAATATCTCTAACATACTCTTTGACTATCCGCAGTTTTGGGGATAATGGAGATGAAGATAAAGAATTTGAACAAGAAAATGGTTAAGCACTTTGAGGAAGAACAATACAAACACAAACAACACACCCATTTTAAAAAAAAGGAAAAAAGAAGAGTGACTCAATATAGGAGAAAGGGAGAACTGTTCCACTGTAAAACTGGATGTAAAGTCTGAATTGGACAGCTGACAAAGTCATTAGAGGGCAGTGCCTTTGAAATTCCAGTAGAAACTGATTTTCATGACAAGTTGAAAGGTTCACATGCATTTTCTAATTAATTTTCTTATTACGGGGTGCAAAAGAAAAAGCAAGTGCTATCCACAGTCACATACAGTCCACAGTGGATTACAGGATGAGAAAAAAAATGTGAAAGATCAACCTATTTCAGTTGCAAGATAAGTAAATAACAAAAGAGCAAAATAATTTATTAATTGTCAAAGCAAGAAGTGGGTGATGGAAGAGTCTTTTTGGTCACTGATGTTTCATAGGAAATAAATTCCCCTGACAGAACTGAAAGCGTTAGATGTCTCTCCATAATATCCTACTAAATGATCTTATTTCAAAATTGTCTTCCATTAAATACATGATGCAATTGCATTGAAAAGTCTAAGTTAAAAGAATGTTACAGTTACAAAGCCAAACTCTTGGGAGTGAGCTGGAAAACCTGCCTTTAAAACTGCTCTCTCTTAATCCTTTGCTGCAACCCAAACACCATTAGCACTAGCAATCACGTAACTACTTCTACAGTCCTAACCACATGGTAGCACATTGAAGCTTATCTTTTCATTCCTGCAAATTTCCATTACTCGTGCTCCCATACAGTTTCCGTGCATCCACACTGATCTAGTGAGGGATGAGGTTTAAAAGCTCAGCTTTTCACAGTGGCCTGGTGTCGTACTTTCAACAGAAAATAAGGTAGGTATGCAAGTTCCACCTGGGCTTCTCCTTTATACTTCAGATTTTTTTCATAAAGCAGTAACCCTTACCTGTTTGTTTCTTAAAGGAATTGTACACAATTATATGCCTCCAAAATACTTACTCATACATGAAATAAGTTACATAAGCAAACTGAACTTTGTCTTACCGAAAATAAACTAAGGAAATTTAAAAGACACTTAAATTGTATTTCTAGATTATTATTTTATAAACATTATCTCCAAACAAAACTAGGCTTGTTTTCCCTAGTGACAAGCTTGATCATTTTTATTTCTTTTTTTTATTGCTCTGAAGAAAAGAAATAGGAATGTACTCTATCACATGTTCTATTAAGTTAACAATTTTGAACCAAGGTGGAAGTGGGATTCTATAGAGTTACTAGGGGCTTCAACTTCTCAATCTGTGGGTATAAAGTGCCCCTACTCATGGGTGGCACACACCTTCCTGCTGCTAAAGCATAATAGTCAGTCACTATTCCAGATATTAATTTCCTTGCAGTAACTTGTGAAAAAAATGACAAAAAATTACCTGTTATATCATGCAATTACACCATAATCTTTGAAGAATCACAGAATGGTATTGGTTGGAAGGGACCTTAAAGATCACCTACTTCCAACCCCCCTG
>RSEF01000003.1:35970569-36013351 GCA_003993805.1 Himantopus leucocephalus | reverse complement strand
AGGACAATAATTACAGACAAGACACTTGCTTTTACTCAAAAAAGGCTGGGGTTTTGGTTTTTCTCTTCCCCCTTCTGAAGTAATTCTTTTATTCTAGTGTTTTGATAGATGTCATCGCTGGCAGAAAAAAAAAAACCAGCACTTTTCCCTTTAATATTCAACTTCTTAATGTAAACACAGATATACTGGTCCATCTAGCCCTCTCTTCTTTTTAGAGCAGCAGCCACAAACAGATGCTTAAGGGAGAGTAAAGACAGACCAAGACACTGACCCCTCAAATTTCTCCTGGGAGAGTAAAGACAACATATTCTCCCAATTTTCAAGTATTTCCAACTTAGGAAACTTTCTGAACTGTGCAGTGTTTATACATATTTAGCAACTCCAAAGGCATTGCCCTTTCAGCAGCATGTTTAGTCCTCTTTTTACTCTACCAGCAACTCTTAGCAGTCAAGTTGTCCTCTTGTGAGACTCCACATGTCTATAGTCCATAGAGGACAGAAACTCCTTCCCTTTGCCTTGTCTTGGACTTGGCTTCTACTAGTTTGCCTTCTGTCCACTAACTGCAGTTTAGTGAGCAACAGATTTTTGTTGTCATAATATATCCCCCCAAAGATGATGTACTGCCATACTGTGTTCACAATATCACATATATATAAATTACTTGGCAAAGAAAACTACTGCTCATCACCTGAGACTCCAGTACTGATCACGTGTTAACGATTAGCCAGTTATTAAAAAAAATTAACTTAGCTAAGGTACAACTTACACATTTTTCTTTACAATTACAGACAGTTAGGAATATGCCCACAGTGAATTACTCTGGCTTAGCTGACAAGCAGAAGCTTGTCAGTCTGAATTAACGTGACCACTTGCAACTGCCTCCCTAACTAACAGTAAAGTTACATTTTAATTGCAGCACACATGCAGGATTCTGTACTGTGAAAATGTGTAAGGAAAGTTCCACTTTCTTCATGCTCCCTGGCACATACTACATCATATAATTTAGCTTACATGTGACAATCTCTATTGAAGAACATCTGAACAGGTAATTTAAAGTTTAATTTTAATCCTGAACATTTTAAAGTAGCTTTGCGGTGATTGTGTTTTTTACCTGGACTTCAGGAGAGGTTCCATCTTGTGCCAAAGCCAAGAGAATACTGACGCTAGTTTTCAGATGCTGTCCAGAACCTATTCCACCAACATACCGATGGAGACAGCCCAGAGCCAAAGAATGGCCTGTTCTTGATACAACATCTCGAGCAGATTTTAACCTATCAATGTTTAAATAAAAGGAAGTCATGTAATTCATTTAAGTTTGTAACAAAGAACACTTCAAGTACCCTAACAGTGCAAACGACTAACAGAATTTTGCAGACCACCTTACAAGATCTTGAGAACCCTCAACAACAAAAGCAAAAATCTATATTGCTATTAAACTGTATTACATATAAGGCAAGTGGAAAAAAAAATATTTTAATAGTTGGTTTTTTTCTTCCTGGCCAGAACTTGACATTTTAGATGAAGAAGAGTTTTGGAAGTGAAAGAATATAGGAAAAGCACCTAGTGTTTTGGTAAACACAGCAGACTAACAGCAGTCTGCTGTTTCACAGTAGACTAAGTTAATAATCAGAAAAGTCATTGCTAGACCACTGCAGTGAAAAGGAATCAAGAATGGAAAAATGACAACACGTTGAGAGATTACAAAGAAATCCACAGCTACGTCTTCCAGTGCAAAGTCAACGGAAGAACATTTTAATACAGCTATTTTCTTCTACAGCTGAGTTCTATGACTGTTCAAATGAAGCTTTTTTTTTTAAAAAAAAATAGTATTTTATTAATGAAACTGAAATAGAATGAATAGCATTCTGAATGACCTAGTTGTATGAAGCAGTGACTTGTTCACTATTTTCCACAATACTTCTGCTTCTGAATGCACGTCACATACATAACTTTTTAATTGAAACCTTTTCGGAGGTGGGGAAGAGAGAGAAAAGAAGGATATCCTAATTAGAACAAAGAAAGGTATTTTTTACCCTCTTCAGTTGCCTGTGTACAACAAGCAAGCACGCTCTTAGCCATAAGTGAACAACAAAGTAAATGCAGATCTCAAATATAAAAAATTTACTTGACAGTGTCAATAGACTGGTAACCATTAACAACTTGAATCCTAGATAAGAAACCAAGGAAATAGTACCAGTAATAGAAATTCTAGGAAAGACGGTAAATATGATGTACTTTATTACAAGATGAAATTATGGGAAAAATTGAATTACCCAGAGGCAGAAGAACTGGACTGAGGCCATGTGCATGCAGCCTGGCCAGCCAAAAACACGGGCTGCAGCCCTGAGTTAGGTGCATTCTGATTCACAGAGAGGCTGATGTGTTAAATTAAAGCCAGAAATTGGGAAACATGTTGTCTTGTCACATCTACCAGACATCTTTCTAAAGACCTGAGATTAACAACAGAATATGCAAAAAAAATATGGGCCAGTAGATAAGTTAAAATCAATATGTAAAGAGGGTGTTTTGATGAACCAGAACCATTATCACACAATTCATATTACATACATATTTGGTGTAAGCTACGTTTATCTATCTGAAGCAGTTTAGTCACCTTAAGTAACTTATCAAAAACTATTCATTGGTACCGTTTGACATGTCAAGTAGTTTAACAACTTGGCTTTTATTCCTGGAAAAATCACATGAAATAAATCAAAAAGAGACGACTGACTGTTAGATCTACATAATCATAGCAATCAAGTATGAAGAGAAGAGAATAATCAATATGGTAGTTAATAGAGGAATCTTCCAAACTACGTGAAATTATATTTTTATTTCCTTTTCTGAATCAAAACCAACTTACTTATCAAAACTGTACTGAGCCATTCTAGCAATGAAAGAGGCTTCTCCAACCACTTGAGCCATTCTGCCAAGAGCTTCGCCTGCTGCACATCTCAAAATAGGGTTAGGATTATCAAGGGCACCCATTACCAGCGTCAGAGCAGATTTGCGGACTTCTTCTGGTCCTAACGTGCTTTTATTCTCAGCTAAACCCTACATGAAAAATATATGAAAAAACATTCCAAATCAGGGGGGAAAGGGAAGATATAGGAGCAATTTTACTATGTCTGAGATCTTCAATTAAAAATTATGCACTTTTACTTCTGTTTAAATTTGTGGTCATTTATTCTAAAATATAGTGGTTGAAAGTATTTAAAACTCAAAATCAACAATATACTCAGTCTTATGTTTGCCAACACTGTACCTGTTTCACATACAGGAAGACCTGTTGCACCAGTCTCTTATCAACCGTATTACAGTGCTATACGCAACCTAGTGCTACTGAATCTGAGCTAGTTTCACACAAATACTCCAGAAAAAAAGAGAAACTTTAAAATCTAACTTCACATACAGGAAGACCTGTTGCCTTAAGAAATTTGACTAGTAGAAAGAAAATCCTACACTCTAAGACACTGTTCCAGAAAGCCTTGAGGCAATGCAAGTCACTGAAACCAAGTATTTCTCAGGAATATTATTTGTGACTTGCTGTCCAGCTTCCTGACTTGATAGCATGAGGTTGGATTTCCAGGTGTAAATAGAGAACACAGAGCTGTAACTGAAGTCACTGGGACTGGACGTTAGCATCTAGAATTCTGTGCAGTATTAGGGAGTCTTAAGACAAAAAAAAATAAGATATCCAAAGTGGAAACCCTAATCTATTTTTGTTTTTATTTCCATTAGCCTTATCCACACAATAGTCTGACGTGAGGGTTTCTTGAGTATATATGACAAAGTACTTAAATCCATGAGTACAGTACAAATAAAATTACAGGACTGAAAAAGGAAAAAAAAAAAGATAAGTCTGAATATACTATAGAATGCTGACTACATGACCCTCATCTATTCTCTGTACTGATACATGAAAACAAGAGCTCACGCTAGTATCAGAAAAAACTTCAATTTTGGTATTTTCAAACTTTTGAATGTTTAAGTGGTAACTTCAGTAATGTTCTTCTAACAGCCTTTTGTATCAAATACAAATTGATGAATCAAACTGCTGAACTTCGGCATCCATTTCAAGTTTACAAGTTTTACCTTCAAGGCACTAAGAACAGCAGTAAAGATATTAAGCTGCACAGCTTGCTGGCGAACGCCTTTAGCCTGCTTGACACATTCAGCAAAGTGATCCAACATCTGTAGTCTAAAACAAAGGAAAGAACATCATTTAAGTGACATTCTTTCAAAACACAAACTAAAACACAGCTGGTAAAAAAATGCACACAACAAAAGGGCCTTTTAATTTCAGTCACAGAATTTACCTTCTGCAGCCCCTGAAGCATATTCAATTTAGACAGAAAGATTAGAGTTACTCTGAAGGTCACTTTTCTGGTTCTTTTAGCTCACCCACAAATATTTACTATTCCTTTTGAAGAAAACACCACCAAGAGGAAGTGAGTCTTCAGACACATTTGGCTGTATAACTAGAAAACTACGAGGACAAGAGTGGAAAAATGCTGCTTCTCCACTACCATTCAAAATAGCATTACCCTCCATATTCCTATTATTGTTCTTATTGTTTTCCCCATTTAACCTCCATTTCCCCCCCATGTAATTCATGCCAGAAAGCGTTACTGGAAGGAGGAGTATTCCCTAGAAGATATCAAGAACAGGAGTACAATGAATAATCTGCATTCTTAATCACTAGGCAGTTTCCAAGCGAAATCTTTCCATAGCTAACAGCAGATATAGTACTGCAAGCTGGCCTCAAGTCTATCCTGCATTTACAGCAAAATGAGATTGACTGCTAGGAAAAAATTGTTCCCATCAGGATTGCACTGAAGGATAATTTTACTTTGAAATGAGTCTTAGAGCTGCTTTCACTCTGTGCTCAGTGACAAATTAGCTAAACTGAACGACAAAAGTACTCCTGACAACTCATAACTCTGCAAAGGTAATGTGGAACACAAAGGAAAGTAAGCTGAATTCCATTCCCTGTTTTTCATCATGCATAAAATCATTTGCTGAGTATAAATCAAATGATCTTACTCGTGGAAGCCAAATGAAATTCAATAGATGCCACTGCTATGTTTTCAAGGCTGATTTGAAGTTAATCGCAGTGGATATTTTTGCAGGAAATTTTGGTTGCAGAGATATTACTACTGTTAAATGCAGTAAGAGGAGATAAGAATTCAGCCTCCACCTCTGAACTCTAATCTTCAAAACCGATAAAACTGAGGAAATCACCTTATTTCTAAACCGAGCAGACATATTCTGGAATCCTGTGACACAATGAATACCAAATACTGAACTCGGAATTTAAAGACAGTTGATATCAAAGTAGATTTTTATTTCAAGAAAAAAACCTGAAACATAATATTATCCAGAGAACAAAGCATTAGATTCTGAAAATGAACACTGATGTAAACTGACCTATGTTTGTAAGAGACATGAGGAAAAACCACACCAAAGAGAGCCACGGATGCATCGATGACAGATACTCCTAAAGGAAGGGGACCAGGTACAGCTTCACCAGCAGGGATGCGCAAATAAATAGAAGATGGATCATGTTCCAAAGCACCACTTCCAGACGCACTGTTTGGCTGAAGCTGCAAAATGCCACGTAATATGAATACCTCTGAATATACCTTTGCACATCACATTTGGAACTAGAGATAACCAAAACAATTATGCAGTAGCTTAGAACAACAAAACGCCTGAATGCAACTGCAGTGTCCACCTGCACACACACACTAGCATTTACAGAGCCAGCTAAATCCTGGAGAGTCAAAGCAGTTAACAGGTGGATAAATGCACAAACTATCAGTCCTGGTAGTAAGAGATGTAAATTAGAGAAAAGCAGATTAATTCTGGTACTAATACTAGTTTCTGAATCACTGACTACAAAGTGACATTTCAGAAGAAAGTTTACTCATTCACTCTCTGTTTGAACATTGAGTTACAATACAGTATATTAAATGATTGGGTTTGGCTGTAATGATGCCCCTACACAGAAAGATTTAGAAACAGTACTTCCTATCATCATGAAAATATTTACTAACCATCATTCTTTCAGGAAAAACAATTCAATTCCTCTGAAAAAAAAAAAAAACTTACTTTCATAACTTATTAATTATTTAATTAATTTAATTAGAATCTAGTAGCTCTGTATTCTTCTTCAAAGGTCAGAAAACAGAGCAAACATTTGTTGAGTTCCCCGTATGACTAAAAAAAATAAAACACGACCAAGCACAAGAGAATCCAGGGCTTCAGTTACCAACAGTGACACTATTTTACAGGTTAGAGGTTTGGGGTTTTTGTTTTTTTTTNTTTTTTTTTTTTTTTTTTTTTTTTTTTTTTTTTAAAAAAAAAAAAGGGGGGCGGGGGGGCACAGCCAGGAGGAGCATCCCAGAAAGCTCCGTGGATCGAGGACCGCACTGGAAGTCTATGTCCACCACAAAAAACAAGGGAATTTTGCTAGACCCTTTTTTCATTTTGACATGCTGACCTTTTCTCAGAAACAGCTTCCCCTTGGTTTCTCATGCTTAGTATCAGTCTTGGCTTTTGGATCTGCTCAAGACACCTGCCTTCTGAGAAATCTTGCATTATTAGATAGGCTGTGGCAAAAGAGGCATTCTCAGCTCCCCCCTTCTTACCCCACGAAATTTCTGAGAAGCCGAGTTGCAAAGTTTATGATGGCACAGTTGAGGAAATGCTCAGAACAGTTACTTGTCTAGGGAATATAGTCCAGTAAGAAATAAAAAATCAGAATAGAATTATGAAGACAGAGACAGGTTGGTGGTTATACCAGACAGATAACCAATTTTTCTCAATGTCATTAAATCCAGAAATATATGAGGGTAAAAGGCTTGGAAAGAAGAAGCCAGGCCGTTCCTAGTCATCACAAATTAGGAAAGCAAGAAGGTGGCTATTACCACATAGTTTCCTAAACTATTTAACATTAACAAATTGTTCCCTATGTAATTATTCTCCAAGGACATTTCTTCTCCAAGGACCATACAAAAAATGATAACTAGATCAACATTACCAGTTGATCTGAAAAATTTTATTAAGAGACCACCATAGCAATACTTGCTTCCTTTTTTTAAATTTTAATTCCTGTGTTTCAAAGACTCACTTTTTTTAGAAGTGCAGTATATGCCAACAAAATTGTGTCAACACTTCCAAATGAAATGTAAGATTTCATACTACACCTATAAACCCTGCTAAGTCTTGTTTTGCTGTAACACCATTTGCAATACTGATATTTTGACTGCGGTTTCATTATAAAACATGTTAAGCGGAACTTAAATTTTTCCTGGTTCAAAAAAATACACGAAAACAACTGCTAGACTAGGTAAATTGAGGGGGGCGGGAGTGTTGTTTTGTTTTACAGAAATTAGGTCAGTTCACTAACCACAACCACATAAATTGCATAACACTACTCATATCTCAGCTGTAGGCAGTTTTTAATCAAAACAGTACACTGTAGATGGAAGGACTTACACCTAACAAACCTCTGAAATAACACTAAAAACAAGGTGTGAAGCTTCAGTTTTAGAAGGCTTCCCCCCCACACACATTACACAGACAGATAGCGCAGGTAATTTGTTGTTCTTCTGGTTTTTTATTACCTGGTCTTCAATTGACTTATGATCTGTTTCCTGCAGCCAAGAGCCGAGAAGAACACTATCATCATAATGACACAGAGACCTTAGGAGTGATGTGGTTGTATTGGCAGAGTTGTCTGTCAAAGTAAATTCTGCTACCAACTCTCGAAGCAGTGCATTAAATGACCCTAAAAGGACGGATATTAAAAAGAATCATTGCTGCTTCTTATCCAAAACATTTCAGCTAGAGCTCAGATCTTACAAATCAAAGCATGTACCATTACCTCGATTTTATAGGTAGCAGACAGAAAAGTAAACTTGACAAATCAGAGTTGAGAGCAAGGCTTCAAACAGAACCCCAGGCTCCCAATCCCCAAATCAATGTTCTAAATAACAGGTCAGGCCATCCCTTCCAGGATGACAATGCAGATTTTGCAAAAATTTGCTCATCCAAGTGACCATGTAAGTTTAATGATTTAACAAAAAATAAACAAACACACACCAAAAAAATAATCTGTCAGATCATGTGGCAGTGCTTGGCAATTTAATAATAATAGCATAAATCTGTCTAATAGATCAAATCAGGTTAAAAAAGAAGACACCACCAGAAACAAAAAATAAATCTTCATTCTCACATCTGCCCTTTGAGTACCCTAAGAAATTATGTTCTCTATCTTTTAAGTAACAAAGACATAAAACACCTAAATTGGATTTTAGAACATTATCTCTATACATCTTAATCCTATAAACAGGACTGTTTTATACTGTGTTACTCTAATATTTTGCAATATTCTACTCTGTAGTTATACTGTCAAGATGACATACAGAAGATGAGGAATATAGTACAAGACTCTTGGAGATTCCTAGTATTATATTTTGAATCTTCTATCTGCTTCATAGCCAAGCACTAAAAATACATCAAAAGGAGTAAGTAGAATTTTTACTTTAATAAAAATTGTTTAAAAATTCATGTACCTTCATATGTCTTTGGAGGTAGTAAAGCCAATATATCATAAAGTCTTAAACGGACCATAGCTGCACTAGCTTTGAGATGAGCTCCATGGGCTTTAATTACTGATGGAATGCTATAGAAACAAAAGAGAAAGAGAGACAGACAGAAATATTGCAGTTACTGAAAAGAGTATTTTCAGATTTCTTTTCACAAGACATGTTTCTAGCTAAGACAAGAAAATGAGTGTTCGGAGGACTACTCTGAGCAGCATTACTCAAATTTTCAATACATTTTCACAGGTAATTGTACTGAGCAAACTTTGGTTTTTTTTGAAAAACACACACTGCTGTAAATTGGAGACATGTACCTCCTCAGAATAAACGCCTATCTTTAATCAGGGGATGGGGTGTGGGGAATGGGACAGACACGGACTACATGACACCAAACCACAAAACCCAACCCAAAATTGTGCTTTTTCTTTTATTCTGTAAAACATTTGCAGTCTTTTTATTAGTACATTTCACAGGAGGAGAGTTTATTGATTAACATATAGTATACCAGTATCTTAGTTTTCTCACTTGCACAAGGATAAGCCAACCACAAACTCAAAAGCTCACTGAACTGGAAATCTAAAACACGGTTAGCAAAAGCTACCATGGTAGGCCCTTCAGCACAGGCTATGCAATAATATACTTTTACAAAGCTAATGACCATAAACACAATGCTGATAAAGTTTTTCTCAACATGGACCAGCAGAGACAGCACAGTACTACGTCAGAATATGAATTAAAACAAATTAGTTCTACTATTTCAGGTCCAGGAAAAGACAAAAGTGAATAAAGAGCAAAAACTGCCTACTTACTGCGACATCATTGTCATGGCACATTCTATTGGTGTCATCAATTTCCTGATCACATCCTCCGTAAGGAGCTCAGGACAGTGAGCAACAAAACTTCTCATAGCTAATAACAAAATAGTTTAAATTAAAATTTTACTGAGACAAACAAATATAAAGCATAAGCAAGATACAGATCCTAAGAGAACATCAAAAAGCAGCAATTAAAAATGTTGATTCAAAGACTGTGTGACATGTTCATAAAACTATATCCAAAACCAGGTCACATTGAATAAGATGTGTCAGATTTTCATCATTTTCAAAGAAAGCAGTGAAGTTACAAGAGTTCTCCCTATAATACTTGGGATCATGTTTTGGTTTACTGCGCACTTGTAATCTCAAAGTTTGAAATTCTTACCACACAGAGCTCCAGCACGGCCTTCCAGTGTTACTTGCCAGGTAAAAGAATCTCCTCTTGCTTTCTCTGCTTCCAACTCCTTCAGAGAACGTGGAAACACGTTTCGCCATAGCAGCAACATCTTAGGCAAATGATACCGAACAACAGAAGGACCTACACAAAAAAAAAAAAAAGTGACAGTATAATAAAAACTTGCATTTAAGTAAGTGTGAACAATCTGCCATGAAGGCTTTTGCTGTTTAAGCTATTTTTCTCTTACTTCACTTCTCTTCCTTTTCTCCCTACTTGAACAACAACAACAAAAAATTCTTTCTCATTTCTAGGTAGAAA
This sequence comes from Himantopus leucocephalus, assembly GCA_003993805.1. NCBI lineage: Eukaryota > Metazoa > Chordata > Aves > Charadriiformes > Recurvirostridae > Himantopus > Himantopus leucocephalus. The sequence goes on along the minus strand of RSEF01000003.1, from coordinate 36,003,209 downwards.
GTGTTGCAAATAAATACTACAGATAAGCCTGTTTGTTGGTATCAGTACTAAAAATAGTAAATAGGCAATTCTGTACATTGTCATGCAATATGTAACCGCTGCCAACTGTCTTTTTACTATCTTTTTATTCTGACTTCTAATTTTTTTCATATTACAATTTTGAAGGCAAGCTCTTTACCCTATCCTAACTTGTTCATAAAATGAGTAGTTTATTACTCAGTTACCAAGTTAAAAAAAAAAAAAAAAAAGGGACAATTTGGAGAAGCAAGACGAAACACAAAATGGTATTTGCTGAGAGATCAAAATACTGCAGAATGCATCAGAACTTTATCATATTTCCAGTATAAAAAACTTCAAACAAAGACAACCACTATTGCTGCAAAATTCAAGAGTATACTTAGAAACTCTCAAAATATAGCTTCTGATATTTTTGCGATGGCAGATATGAACATGAGGCTGGCTTTTATAACATTTCTAATCAGTACCGCTACAGATCCAGAGGCGCACACACACAACTTGTTGGAATGCCGATTACATTTTATTTACAGTCCATTTCTTCTACACCGCAGCATTAAGGAAGGAAGACTATGGGCAATTTTACCCTTTTCATAGAAAGATTAAAGGCTGGGTTTCTAAAAACAAAGCAGAATCTTCTTTTAGGTATGACACCTTCTACTATCTTTCAGTTTACATATACACTAGTATTTCCCTTCTCCCCAGCATAAACAACACTGCTGAAATAAATGTACTAACACTCTGTTTCCCTTGGTATAAATACTCTTGTGCTAGATACCGGACTGATTATATGTAGAGACCATTTGCCACACTGGATAATCAGAAATGTTGGACAGGCATTAAAATAAAACAAAAAGCAACTGTTTTTACAAACCTAAAGTCATAAGTGCTCCAAGTAAAAGCCATCCAGCTTGAGTCCGCTGCAAGGAGAGTCTGCTGTTTTGTGCAGCAGTTCGTAACAGATCTTCAGCAATACTGACCACCATCTGCACCAATTAAAAAAAAGAAAAAAGGATTTTAAAAATATAAATTAAGCCACTGCAAGCTATGGTACACATCCACCCTAGAGACTATATATAAAGATGTTCTCAAATAATTTAAATTGATCTTCTATAAAGAATGAAAGCAGATTACATTTAATGCAGATTAATGTTATGCATATGACAATACAGACAGTAATATTCTCTTCAGCAATTATTCATTAATATGCCAAACAAGAATGTAAATTTGAAAGAGAGAGGGCAAAAAAAAGCTGGTAAATTTTGCAACTGAAATACTGTAAGCACACGCTCTGGCCATTGATCTCTTGCTAGGCACAAGTTCCATTTCAGTAATCCTTTAACTTATTATCATGTCATACATTTTGCAAAGCTATAACTTCTAGACAGAAAGGTATCTGTTAATACACCCACAGATGAAACACTCATTATCTCACCTTTCCTTTGGCATGAGGAATACCTAAGGGACACTGATGCACACCACCTAACAAAGCAGCCATTGCAAAACTGTAGCCACTAACAGCTTCAGGGGAGGTCTTCAGATTGTTGAGTCTTTCTGCACATCTATCTAAAAATGGAGTCAACTGAAAAGGCAATGCCACAGCTACACACCGCAAACACCATGCGGCAGCAAGTCGAGCAGCCATGCTGGGATGAAGAAGAACTGAAGTTACTGTCTCCAACAGACCTACAGAAAAGAGAGTTTACAGTCTTTAAGTTACGATGTGCTTTTTAATATATGTAGAAAAGTAAACTGAGTCAGTATTAGACAGGGAATATGAAAGTTAAGAAAGTCAAAACTGAAGTACTTGAATTCTATGACAATGCCTTTTTCTTTAAGGAAAGACAGAAGTGTTACTAGCATTATGCTGCTCCACATCAGGTTTTACCGGCAAAGCTGGAGCTGCCAGAGCCGTAGCACTGACTTCTACTTGAACAACTGAGGAGAGGCAGTAACCCTATAAAAGGGAACAGGCACTGGATGAGATGATTCCTACAATCTGCCCATCTTTTACACAGATTGCCAATAACAGAGCAACAGTAAGACTGATCTTTGGTTTTGCTTCACGTTGTAAGCAAGCACCTGCTATAGATGCCACTGACTGCTGTACTCTGCTTTTGACACAAGGCTGTCTCCCCTGCACCAAGTTACCATCCTTCCACACTTTCTGAACCTCCATGCCTAGCTAATCTTTCTTTCTGTGAGCTCTTCAGTCCAATCCGTCTCTACACCAACACCTGCCTTCATGCAAACCTCTAACTTTGCAAACTCCTACTTCAAAGCCCACAAGCCTTATCACTTGCTTTCTCTGTAGCTAGTGAACTACTTTTACCTGCTTACTTCATAGCAGCTAGCAGAAACAACACTGAGATACAGTGCCCTCTGTTCTTACGGGGCACAGCAGCCAGAAGGAATAAATACGAGCACAATCTTCCCCAACCCATAGCTGCAGGAAAATCAGTATGAGAAGAATGTCATATGCATCGAGACAACAATCTACATAATGAAACATATAAAGGCACTTGCACTTCCACTGGAAAAAAACATAGGCATCCACAAACTGAAAAAACTGCAACACTACAGTATAAACATAGATTCAGATGTTAAAACAAACAAGAAGAAAATCCCAAACAAACTCTTGTCAACTTAAGCCAAATAACTAGCTTTTTAAAATGGGACTATCCACAGCTTCATCTCGACAAAATACGCTTAACCTCCCCACAGAAATTTGATATCCGAAGGCAATACAGCTTTCCAGGAGCAAGTATTTCAGACTTTATAAAGCAAAACAATGCATTTCCTATAAAATCATTATCAGAAACAAATCAGTGCTAAAAATCACAACTTTACAACTTTACTCACCCTAAAATATAGCTTCAGGCAGACTTTGATCAAAATAGTTGCTTAATACTTTGTCAAACTTGAACTAAAATTAGGGTACTAAACACAATGAGCTGCACAAACGTATCTACAGGGAGTACTACAGGGAGTGCCAGTTTCATCAATTTATTTCTTACACATTAACTTACTATTTAACTAGATTTCATGATATTTCATATTCATTGCTCAAATGTCTCGTTTAATCTATTTACATGTATTTGCATACCAATAGAGGGTTCTTGAATAAGAGGAGATGCAGTGGCATTCAGACTCTGAACCAGACTACCCAGTTCCTGGAGGGCACACACCATTACATGCTGGCTTGCAGCTACATCAGCAGCTCCTGATTTATTTTCACTGTTAGCATCATTCACTACTGCTTCTGCAGAAAAGATAACAAAAGCATCTTGCTTAACTACCATTTGAATCACACCTGAACATATACAGTATAGAAAAGGGCAGTTTAGTTTTGACATAAACCTTGTATTAAAACAAAACCACAAGTTTGGTCATAGTGTGAACTCGCAAAGCAAACACACTCTGAAGAGAAATAGTTTTACAGCTATCAACCAAACACAATCATCCAAAGACCATGAAAAATAGATGCCCAGCAGTTACTATGGATGGCAGTGCACTAAGAAGTAGGATTAGTAGTATAACACAGCAAAAACAAGCATACACATATACAGCATGTATGTATTGTATTTATACACAGTAACTATAAAATATCAACTTGACATATATAAGTTCTGCATGCAATTTGCATGCCTATATACGGAATAAAACAAAAAAAAACCCAGACTTTTAGTAAATAATTAACCACAACCTCTAATCATCTTAAGTTATCCAATTAAGTTCCTAGATCCCAATGTAGGTTCTTTCTCCTACACAATATCCCAGAAGCGGCAACTGTCACTTGACAGAAAAGGGACTTCAGTATCAGCTTAATGTTTCTATGTCTACTACAGCACAAATTTAGAAAGGCATCCCCCTTATAGGAAGGGAAACAATCATTACCAATTAAAAATCCTTCCAATTTATCATCAAATTCATCAGAAATGCTCAAAAAAATTAAACAGTTCTTCCAATCATCCCAAAACATAATAGAATTTCCTGCAACCTTGACAAGGTGGCAGGAGGAGGAATTTCTCCAACTGTTTCATCTCAGCAGTTGCATTTCCAATAGACTTATTTTCCTGGAAGTAATACTTATTGTAATCAGAACCCCTTTAAGATTCCATACCTACCCTATCAAAAAATAGTTATGAGAAGAATCTGCAAAAGTTTCAAAATCAATTCCATTTCCATATGTTAAACATTACTGTAAACTCAAATTAGATGGCAGCAGAAAAGAAGAAGAAACAGATGTTTGGTAAATGCATTGTTATGCAATTCCAGTTTATTTTCTCAATCTCCAGCTCTAATTAACTCATTTTGTAAGAAACAAATGTCAACACAGTTTTGTCAGTCCTCTTAGGGATTACGTATTCTGCAAAGGGGCCACATTTATCTTCTCTAATTCCAGCCTTTGGATTACATCTTTATTTGCCCCCTGTAAAAATCGAACTGTGTATCAGTATGGATATTACTGAGGGATACACAAGGATCTACAAGAATCCTGACCTACAGGATCTTCCACACTGGTAGTAAAGAACTCTGAATGACTTTCAATACAACCTATCGCAAGATAGATTGCAAATGCACACTTTTTTCCCCACTTCCACACTAAGAAAATGCAATGTCAAAAGCCATCACAGGATAACAAGCCAATTTTACACAATCACTTTTCAAGCGGAACTTACATTTTGGATATCATATTTCAAACAGGAAGCAGCTGAATTATCTTTTACCATAACAACAAAATTACTCCTCACAGTAGAAGCAAGCTGAAAAATGGCTGACCCGGTATAATGACAGTAACTTTCAACTAGTCTCAAATAAAGAAAAATGGTTCTCACCCACTGCCTTCATTTGTTTACCAATGGCTTGACATATATCTTTGGCAGCTGCAATCTGTGCTTTCTCCCCAAGTAAGCTGCCCACAGTCGCCCTCAGGATAAAAGACACGCATCTTCGAGAGTAAACTGCCTCTACGTGGGTCTGAGTTGCACGAGGATGGGAGACCAGATCAAGTACATGTGACAAAAATGTAGCAAAGTTGCGCTCCAACCACTGACCTCCTAATGTTGTAACAAAGACAACGTAGGCCTGCAAATTCAGAAGTTGCATACAGATCCAATTAAAACAGAAACAAGACTATATTCAGTCACTGAGGACTAAAGACTACAGTTATACTCATGCATAATGAAGTACAGTAGCAATACCAGTTAGTAATAAGCAACCCTAATGAGGCTAAGAAGGATGAATCAACCCATTAGCCAGGCCTTTGTTGCTGAAGCTGTTTCCAGTGCCAAGAGTAGCTCCTATACTGCTACATATACTGTGAAGCACAAAGTACTCTTTGGATGACAGCAAGAAAACCCAGTCCATTGCTCTAAATGTGTTTCTCAAAAAATTTTAAGAACATGTCAGTAACACCAGCAACATGAACATGCTCTAATTCACAATGAAGACTGGGCATTTTCACCAAGTTCACTTGAAAAAGCTGAGAAAAATAAAAGGGTTTCACAAAATACCCTATGATCAAAAAATCTGGATTCTGGCAAGTTACTGCAATATATCAAAATATATGTCAGCGTGAGAATGACTGAATTTGAAGAGATGTTGCTGCCACCTTTCTCTATCAGACAATTGGAGCTTCCACATTCAGCAGATTTCACCTACTCAAGACATTCATATGGAAAGAAGAAATGTAGTTTAACAAAACAGGGATGCAAACTTTACCCAGCAGCTGAAAAGAGAGCAAGCACACACAAAAGGACAACAGTGCATCCTCTCTAATAAAATTTAAATACAGAGCTGAAGTCTTTAACATATTAAGTTTTCAAGTATTTTTGCAACTTAATCCCACCTCATATACACTGATCAAATAAGATTTCCTTAGCACATATTTTAATCTGTTGTTACCGCACATCAGTAATAAAAGAAAGAGCTTAGGTGAATGACACTGCATGTACATCTCAGGAAACAGGTGAGTCAAACTAGACTTGTAAGTTAACTTATAAACTAATAAAGAACAGAAGCCTGTATTTTTCCTACTAAAAGGGTTACAGTTATGTATAAACATTACTTTATTATAAAAAAGTAAAAAAAATATTACATCTTACGACAAACCTGGGTAACACCAACTCTCACTTCCCTATTGACAGATCCTCCCACTTTTAACATCTCTCCACCGCTCTTTAGGAAACCAGATCCTCCTCGCAAAAATCCGGTGGCCATGAGCTCCAAGACTTCCTCCAGTGTGGCTCTCTTCACATTCTGCCGCATCACTTTTGCAAAAAAAGAAGTAATCATTTAATCCCAAAGTTCCAACCAATACAAGCAATAATCTTGAAACCAGACTTATCAATTCAAAACTGTCTTGCAAACATAAATCTAGCCAACGTTTCAGATAACAGCTAGTTTCCATACTTAAAAAATAAGCTACTTTTCCCAGGTGATTTTTGATAGTTTGCTCACTCTTTCTTTGTATGACTACAATGGGGACTCTACACTGTTTTCTCATTTTAGCTTAAGAGTTTATAAAACCAAACAATCCACCTACAAGCTTCCATCAACCAGAAGAACGATGTATCATGCAACACTCATGTAATATGGTACTGAAGGGGCAGTTTGTCCACTTAGAAATGGAATCCAGAAGGACTTGTACCTGTTGCTTGTTTTGGTATGAGTGCTGTAGCCATGACCGTCCCTAAAAGCTTTGACACTGCAACTCGCACACCATAGTTTGAGTTTTCTAGAGCTTTAAAGCACAGCGTTGCAACATTCTCTAGTTCAGCTGTCCACATAAACACCGCTTCATTCTGTAATTCCAGCAGACACTGTAGGAAAAAAAGACTTGCTGAGCACCAATGGAGACCATTCTTATCTTTTATCTAAGTATCAGTGTAATTGTCAGGTTTATTCAGCAAATATTTTAATATGAATATTTTAAGAATTAATTTCCCCACACAAACACTCTCCCATTTACTCAATAACTTAGCTGAGTAAACAATCAGACTCATGGAATAGGTTAATACATAAATAAAAAGAGGAAAGCACAACAAAAGAACAATGTTACCAAAAATCTCTCCCACTGAGGCTCACAGCTAATATATTCTATCTCATATTTGTTTACAAAGTGGGGAAGACAGTATTACAGTACCTCCGCTTATGTGAAGTAAGTCCCATGTCTGAGTCTTCAGCGTAAACTAGTAAGGACTTACCGTACCCAAGTAATTACCAAATTTCCTATCATAAACAATAGGTCACAGTTCAACTGCAGGTTGTTGCTGCACTCACAGCACAAGAATTTCTAGGACTGCTGAGAAACACACCCACCTTAGCCACTGCGCATCGTACAGCCATAGATCTGTCTGTCAGCAGAGATCGGGCATTCTTATAAATATCACGATGACAAGAAGCTGCTGCTCCTCCAAGTCCATTTAGGACTTTCTGTAAACTCATCAGAATTTCACTGCGGCCCTGAGACTACACACACACACACACAAAAACGTTTATGCAAAACATGGACATAGTACTTCTATCAAGAACCAGGTGCATAATTCCGCATTTTCCTGCTTCTGTGCAGGAATGTTTTTGAAAACATTGATCATATAGTTCACTGAAGTCATATACAACTGATATCTAACTGGTTTTAGATAGCAGTAAGCACTTTACACAGCTTTACTAAAACTGCCTCAGTTGCCACATAAACTAAGATGAGCCAAAGCAATCCAACAAACTGGCCCTAGACAAGATGCTTCTGTCCTGCCCCACCATTTATCTGCGGCAGTCTTGGGAAAAAAAGAAAAAATAGTTGATATGAGAGAACAGGAAGCCCAAGTAGTCAAGGGCTTCCTCCTACTAACCCTGCACGCAGGCAGGCACTTACAGTTGGAGGACACCAAAAAAAAATTAAAAATAAAACTATCACACAGGTACAATGACACAGTCAAGAAAATGGCTGTCAGGACAAGATCCACACAATCAGTACTCCTTCCAACTTGTCATAGACTTTTTAAAAAAAAAACAAAAAACAAAAAACACCCCCACACAAAACCACAAACAGAAAACACAAGAAAACCCAAACCAAAACAAAAAAAACCAACCCAACAGAGCTATGTGCATCAAATCAAACCCACTGACTGCCTGGGACACATTCTCTCAATATTATGACAGATTCTCTTTTCAGAGCACAACGTATCCTGCTTACATGCAGAGCAACATCTTTGTTGCAAAACTTAAGTATTTATTATTCATTTTTAAACAACTGTATGTTTATTCAGGTACATGAGCAGAAATCCTAACACAGTAGTTAGAAATGGTACATACAACCATTATGCAATTTTAATTATTGATGCCACTATGACGGAACTGCTATAATATTCATATGACAAAACTCTAAACTCTCTGCAGTAAAAATACATGCACATGTTTAACTTGACACTAACTATTAAGTGATTTGCATTTTTCTAGGTAGAAGGCAAAGAATATAGGCATTTTGGCAAACACCTTTGGAGAAAGCAGGTTTCAGTTTAAATGGAATCAAGACCATACATATAAAATAATCCGAAACTTACCTCTGCACTTTTTAGAGACTTTAAAAGATTATTCACTGTTTCTGGAAAAGAACTACCCAGCATTCTGCCCATTTTTTCATAAAATGCTCCAACACATGCCACAGCAGCCCTATGAAAAAAGACATTAATCAGTGTACTCTTTTTCGGTATGATCTAAATGAAGACAAATAATTAGATAGAAACATATGTTTTAATCATCATTGATGAATAAATATCTATTTATTATCCACTAGTTACACTGGCTGTGCAATTAAATCATTTTTTAATTTACAAAAGAAGTAACAGAAAAGTTATTAGTTTCTAAAAACATAAGTGTATTTGAATGGATACTATTACAGGATCTACACACATAGTGAAAAATTCTGGAGAAGACAAGTATATACTGAAATCTCAGCAAGATCAGGCTTCTGTGTTTCAATAAACTGACTCTTTTCCAAGCACCTGCAAGATAACCCCTACCTTTTAATGTATCCTGACGCATTTTTGTAGATACCGAATGATGGGGGTTTTTTTAGCCTAAGAACTTAAAATGCATAAGTTACTGCAGAACACAAGAAAATTTATAGGCACTGTAAAAATCACTGGATCTATAAACAGTTACATACACGTTTTCCGTGCCCTGTCATTAGACAGTAGGAATATTTTAACACTGTACTGCAGTTATATACACAAATTGCTCCACGACAGTCACAGAAGCAGCTTCTGAAAACGAGCTTTTTCATCACAAAGGCTTTTTTTTTAAACCTGAAACTCTTGGGTAAATGACATTTTAGCAAAGTTATTTGTTACAAACTCATTACAGGCTACCCCTTAACAGGTATGCCTCCTACACAATTCTTATACACAAACATCAAAACCTGAAGTCTGTAATCATATAGTGAAAAACCTTCTGGACTACCACTTGAGTTGGTAGCGTAAGTTTCAGACCATGTTATCGTACAAAACCCTCCCCACTTATACAAGTCCCTCACAGAGCTGCAACAGCTTCAAATAAAAGGAGGGCAGTTTCTGCCCAAACGGTGCCTATTTCAGATTTTATTGTTACGATAATGTCTGAAGGCAAGCACAAATTGGAGTTCACTAGACACGGTGAACACATGAAGCAGTATGTTTAGGAAAGTGCTAAAAACAGTTTCAGTGGATGCTGTTTGTGGCATTAACCAAATTCGTACCAGCGAGACTGCTCCTATACATAAAAACAAACTGTACCACACAACCACACATAATGCACACACACATCCAAGTGTACAGACTCTGTTTGAGAAACTTGTGCAGTGTATCACAGTAGGGGAATATAAACAGGCAATGCTTGAATNGGGGAAGACTTGAGCATTTGGTTAAAATTCTCTTGGCACAGATAATGCTCCTGTTTGACAATCTGCAGGTTCCATCTTAAATGGGGTACCTGAGCGCAATCAGCAATAATCCCACCAGTGGAATTTCTTCATTGCGTTACTTCATCAATTGTTATCCTCTCCATGACATAAACTTGTGAAGAAACATAAGATACCCCCTTGCCTAGAGGAAAGCATCTCGCTTTCCGACAGCAATGTATGTGTCACCTTTGAGTCCTGCCCTCCACAATCTCAATCCTGTTCTTTCCTCTGCTATATATCAAGTATGTCTAAACTTCAGATAAGCAGGCAAAATATAAGTAAACATAACGTGCACACATACAGGCAGATTTTTTGCTTAAAAATCATTCCCCTTTCCCTAATAATATTAAACATACAGTTTCGTGGGCAGGTAGGCTGCAGTATCATCTTTGCTCTTGATGATGTCATTACACTTGTCAAGTGTCTGAAAAACAGTAAATGTGTCTCCAATGCTGTAGAGAGCAGCAAGATTTTTTGCTAGTAGTTTTCGCGTAGGTGGCCCAGGGGAACTGCTGATGAGTCCTGTCAGCTGTTCTACAAGTTTCTTCTGCTTTTCCTTGACATCTGTCTGTTAGTGGACCAAAAATTAATAAAAAAAAAAAGTAATTTAATCCTGTGTCTTGCCTCCAACACTCAAAAAAACCTACAAAAGATTGAAGTAAATCTCATAGCACTCCCACTTGTATGTAATTCAGCAAATTGCTTGTCTCACAGAGATATGAGGTACATTCAATAGCAGAGAGAGATGTCAAATGCTCAGAATTAGCTGTTACCCAATTTAATTTTTACTTTTTAAAAATACTTACTAAAAATACAGTAATACCTGCCTAGAACATCTTTTAATCCTCTTTAACATCAAGAATCCCTACTCTGTGAGGGAAGGTTTTGCCTTCCAAATACTTAGAACAGCGAAGAACTCAAACCAAGCTCTGTGTTACGTAACAGTCATACTGACTGCCTACAGTTAGACACTTAAAAGCTACAAACTAATAGAGGATCTGCAGGCTGAATCTGAAATCATGCAGTTATCACCTGGCCGTTACCTGTCAACTTTCTCTAGCATTAAATTAATACAAATGTTTTAGAAAGAAGGGGAAAACAGCATTAAATTACCTTGTTAGCAGCTACCAGCACTTTATCCAAAAATCTTAACCACTCAAAGATAAAGACCGGTCTCTTTGCTTCTGTGATTTGAGCTAATGCTTCCTCGTTCAGTAACAAACTATGAGCCAGCTCCATAACTGGTTAAATTCCGGTTTTATTGTAAATTTGTGTAGCAACTCTAAAATAAAAATAAAAATATTAGTATAAAGTATAGTACAACAGTACAAAGCTTTGAAAATCACATTAAAATATGACAATGCAATCTATAGATTACAGTATCATTGTTCCAGCCTGCACAGACTTGTCTTAGCTAAGTAGTCTCACATAAAAACTACTCGCATATTTACAACTGAGTATATCCATTGGTGTTTCAGGGAACAGAGTTGTTAATTGTAAAAAGAGCACCTACAGGCAACTTCAGGGTGCTAACTCTTAGCCAAGAAAAATATACTTATGTTCCCGTTTAAAGAAAAAAAAAAAAAAAAAAANATACTTATGTTCCCGTTTAAAAAAAAAAAAAAAAAAAAAAAAGAAAAACACATAAAAGAGATAAAGGAGTCATCTCACTGTCTCCTCTTACACAAGAGTAAGAATTGTCCCTAATCAAGACTCTTGACCACACTCCCGAAGCCTGGGCATGAACCTGGCCACCTTCTCAACATCTTCAACAGACAAGGTGAGAAGGAAATGTGCCTACCACAAGTAGGATTTTCCACCCATCACAAATTTGAGAGAAGCAGGAACAGCGACAGCATTTGGCATCACTGACCTAAGACCTCCCAGATCCCACTAGCCTTGCTTTAAGCCCTCTGAAACCCAGCAAGCCTTATGCGTGATGGGTTGGAATACAAGCAGCAGCCAAATGACTGCAAGTCTCCCCAACAGCCAAAATACTACAGACCAAACACCTGAGATAGTGCTCAAACAGTGAATGGGGGGTAGCAGCAAAGCACTACCAAAAGCACACTATCATTGTAAGCAAACACTCTGCAGACAACCTTAGCAAACCACATTTAAACAAAGTGTAGCTGTTTAACGCAGAACAGCTAGGAAAAAAAAACAAAACTTATCTAAATATCACAAAATAAAGCCAACCANCTAGAATCTTGGGCAAAACAGAAAAAGCAAAGCTGCTAAGGAGTATTATGCAAGACATCATCTTTCGACAGCTATACCGTTCCACTTGTGCTCTCAAGTGCTCCAAGCTGTTTCCTCATTCGTGGTCAAACCCAACACATTCTTTAAGTCAAACGAAGTGATTTAAATAAAAATAATTTTAATTTTTTTAAACAGTCCCCAGATTAGACAGTAGTAAAAGGTGACATATTAATATTACAACTATAGTTGGTAGCATGGGTCTAAATTTACCTTAATGATTTGGTGCTGATGAAACTAAAGCATCACAGTGTCTGTAATGCTAAGTTTGTTCCCTGCTCTTTGTAATTTGAATTATAGTCTTTTTCACTGCATACATCTCCAGCAACAGATCAGCAAAGGTGGAAAAGCCACATATGGAAGCACATACAGCCTTCCCGGACACCTCCAAAGACATCTTCTGGCTTTTTTTTTTNTTTTTTTTTTTTTTTTTTAAGTCATAAAGAAAGAAGATATTGCCTGTCAATATGGCACAGACTCATTGCCTCAAAACATCTTTACATGAGAGCAGAGAGAAATGCAATGAATGACGGCACTGTGATTCTTCGGGTATCATCCCAGATATCTACACTGCTCATCACACCCGCACAGCACAGGAGTACCGCCTGGCAGCACAGCTCATTACTCCTGTTCCTCCCCAGATAAAGGTTTTAGTTTTCCCCTGGCCTTCAGAGCCGTGAACCCCTTATACGCCTTCCACACACTCCCTTACCTCTTCATCTAAATTTAGAAAACAGAAGCTCTGAGCTACCAAATCTGCACGTATATTCAGCTGTGCCACTGAAGAACAAGGGATCGGAGACAAGAACAATTACACAAATATTCAACTAATTGAAGACTCAGTCTAACATACAGCTATGCAGGTATGCAACCCAAAGCTCACCCACATTGGCCAAAGTTTTGCTCCAAAATTCAGCAAAAGACGCCTACCAAGTTCTACTGATTCTGTCGAGGGTTGGGTCTTACTGTGCAAGTTACAAGCAATAAATACACCGTTATCTCCCACAGGATGCAGAGCAAATGCCTACCAAAGTCAAACAGGATCCAATAAGTTACATTGAAGCATTACAGAGATTATTAACCGTTCAGATGGACTGGAGTTCCTTTCTATTCTCCAGCTTTTTTTTCTGTAGCCTAAATCAACTATTCAGATCTCCGTCACGGATGCACTTCGGCAGACTAACTGAGAAAGCTGAAAAACGGGCAAGTTTAGGAGAAGTGACACCCTCCCGAAGAGTTGCCTCAGGTGAAAAGGCTTTTGTTGCCTGGGTCCTTCTGCCCGCACCGGTTACGTTAATAAGCTGCAGCGCCTCTCCCAGTGCCCCTTGCCTGGTTCGAAGACCCCCTCAAGAAGTAACGCCTCAAGACCGCAGCACAGCGCTCGCCAGACGCCCATTCCTCAGTAAAGGGAGAATGCCAAAACCCCAGCCACAACCGCGCTGCCTTCCACACACACAGACACACGCACCCCCCTCACCGCCTGCCCCGCACACCCGCGCGGACACCGGCCGCCGCCTCCGCTCTCGGGGCAGCCGGAGGCAGCAGGCAGCGGCGCCGCGCCGAGCCGCGGAGGGGAAGCGCGGACCCACCGGCCCGCTCCACCACGGCTCCCCCCCACCCCCCGCCCCGGGGCCGGGCCGACGCCGCCCGCCCGCCGCCGCTAACGGCCACGGCGCGCGCCTGACGCTCCTACCGTGTGGCGGCCGCGTCCTGCCAGCTCCGGGCTGCGCGAGGCGCGACAGCGCGGCCGCGGCCCCCGACGGGGGGGGACGCTCCGCTGCACGCGCCCCCTCAGCCGCCGCGCCCGCGCCGCGAGGCCGTTACCGGCGGGCTCGGCTGCTCCAACCCCCGCCGTGCCCTGGCCCGCCCGGCCGGCAAGGAGGGAGAGAAGGAGGGAGGGAGGGAACCGGAGGCTTTGCCCACAGGCCCGGCGCCGGCCCCGACGCACCTCAGCAGCGCGGAGGCACCGGCGACCGCGCAGCAGGAAGCGGGAGGCGCGCAGGCGCCGGCGGGCGGGGGCGGGCGGGCGCGCGCAGGCGCCGGGCCGGGAGAGCGGAGGTGGGTGAGTGCGCGGGTTCCCTCCGCTCCCCCGCGGCTTTGCGGGCGCCTTGGCAGCGGGCGAAGGCGTCCGGGGGATGAGACGCGTCGCGGCCGCCGGTGTCCGGCGGTAGCGGAACCCCGAAAAACGCGCGGTGGGCGTGTAGGCTGGCGCGGGTGCCGCGGGGGAGGGAGGGAGGGGGCGGCCCCCGGGTTGGCGTGTTTTCGTCCGTCAGCGCCGTACGCCTTCAGCCTCCCGCCCGGTACCGAGCGCAGCCGACCCGAGCGGCAAGGTTATGTTACGGGTTCTGCATTTCAGGTAACCTGCGGAGAAATAAAATGCGTGGTAAAGCGGATTGACAGTGTTCGTAGGAAGGGGTCGGAACGGGTCACGCGTGCTAAACATGGAGGAAGATGAAGAGGAAGACTACATGTCCGATTTATTCATTAAGTAGGTGGCTCTTTTTTCCCCTCTTAAGTGATTGTAAACATGTAAAAAAACCCAAAGTGCTGATATTTGCTGGAATTATTGACTCTTAGACAGGATGTAAGGCCAGGTTTGCCCATGGTGAGGCGGATGAAGGAAGCTATTCAGAAAGAAGAAAAGCAAAAAGAAGCCAATGAGAAGAACAGGCAGAAGAGTATAAAAGAAGAAGAAAAAGAGAGACGTGACTTGGTATTGAAAAGTGCGTTGGGCAACGAGAACAAAGGCTTTGCTTTGCTCCAGAAGATGGGCTACAAAAGCGGCCAGGCCCTTGGCAAAAGTGGTAAGCTTGTCACTATTTGGAAGTGTGTGCCTATATGCAGGTGTACCTTTGTATTTTGCAGACTGTAGGTGCTACTTCATTTGTAGACGGGGTCAATAGATGCCTCTCTGAGAGCCCTAGTGTTACTGAACTGTGAATGTGTAGTGGCAGAAGAAAAGACGAGAGCAAATTTATAAAAACTGAAATAAAAGTGGTACAGACTATCAAGAGATGTGAGTTAAGCAGTGGTACTTGCTGCTCAGTAAACGCACTTCCGTATTTGCATGTCTACAGGAATTGCATTAAGGATGTTTTGATGGCCTTGCAAAGCTAATAGTGTTCCAAAAAAAGTCAACCCCTCTCTTTGAATTTACAGTTGGATTCTGAAGAAGAAATAGTGTATGCTGGCATACCCTTATGAAGCTTTAATAGATGAAGTAAAATCAATAAAACAGAGCATCAATAACTGATGTGCCAGTTCCACATGTCTCTAGCAGACAATTGGCAAATGAACTGGCCCAGACAGATTCTTTGTATTCTTCATCCTTGTCAAGTTGTGAAATTCTAGAATGAAAAATGCTACAGAAGGCTGTAACAAAGCTTCATTACAGGTTTGTTATACGTATCAAGTTAACACCATTTTCTTTCAGTTGGATAGCGTCCTGAAAAAGGTATATAGTGATCCAGCAGACAAGCCAAAAAAGAGGGAGTTGCAGTTCAGCTGGGTCATTTGTAATACACTAAACATAGATTGATTAGGGACTTTTCAACTTTCAGGCAACAAAGTCACAAGAAAAATGTACATATTGAATGGCAAAAGCAGCTTGCCTACTTGAAAATACTGCACAAATCGTAGTTTGAGAAAGACCTGATTTCTTAAATTTGCCTGTTTTTTTCCCTTACAGGAGAAGGCATTGTTGAACCTATTCCTCTGAACATAAAAACAGGTTTGTGATACTTCCTAATGTGTTAGTTGGGTATCAGAGCTTCTCAACTGCTTACGTTCATCTTTTGAACTTACATAGGCAGAAGTGGGCTTGGTCACGAGGAATTAAAAAAGCGAAAAGCTGAAGAAAAACTGGAAAACTATAGACAAAAACTCCATATGAAAAAACAAGCAAATGAACAAGCTGCAGATCAGTTCAGGTAAAATGATGTAACTGAGGTTCCAAGCAATGTCTATAAACAATGATTCCTTTTAAGCTTTAAGTTTGGTTATTCTTTTTATGTGTTGTTCTTTGAATGTTTTGAATGACCGGTAAGAGTTGAAATACAGAGTAATTGTTTCTCAGTTCCAAGTCAAAAGTAGATGAATACTGTAAGGCTAAAAGTGTGTGCTGCATCATTTATTTTTGTAAATGTTAATAATGCAAAAAATATACAAACTAACTTTTCTGAAGTCATTTGCAACTTTTTAAATTGGAGAACCACGTCATCTTTTTTAATACAAAATCCACAGATAATCATGAGCAATGTTGCTACAATGTTTTTAGAAATCAGAGTAAATTGCTTTAGGTTTAGGTATTGTTTTTATTTTCTCCTGATTTGCTTGCTATACGTGGAGAAGGAAAGCCTAGGGAAGGCTGTATATTTTGCAGATGTTTAGTGAATCACTTTTTTCATGTCTTATGAAAGCCTGATGAAGAAACAGCGTTCATTGTAGTGTGATTAAAAAAGCCCTGTCTTGAACGTATAATTGCCAAGAAATACATTTGTGCTCCTACAGAAACAACATCAGAAGGACTTCTTAACTTCAACATTGTCCTGCTGTGGGAGAATTAGTAAGGCTAGAATCTTAGATTTTCTATTTCAGAAAAACTATCAACTATAATGCATCTCAGTGTTTGTCTACCTGCTTATTTTAGCTATCTACTTTTTCTTAACAGAATAAGATTCAAAAACAAACAAGAAGAACGTAAGATGGAAGGGGACCTCCGAAAAAGCCAGAGGGCCTGCCAGCAATTAGACATGCAAAAAGTGAGACCTATATTGTTTTGAGTTGGAAGGAAGGCTTATAGGTTAGAGATACATGCTACAAACAAAGTAGTGATTCAATTCTTGGAAGTTGTCTAAAATTGTGTGATAACTAGCCTGAAGTCTTGATGTTTGACAACACTTCAGTCCTCGTAAAATATTTCAAAGTATACATTTGCACCATTAAAATATTTGAAGGTGTACATCAACCTCCCGGTAACCTATGTGAGGACCTTTGTTAATTTGCTTCGTCAGAGCTCACCTGGTTTTGCTCCTGCATTCTTGTGGTTACTTTTGAGCTGTTTGCATATCTTTCAGTAGCCGGTGTCAGGCTGTCCTAAATGACAGTGCTGTTTGCCTCAAGTGAGGGAGCAATATCATCAAAGAATGGCTGATGTTGGAAGGGACTCTGGAGGTCATCTTGTCCAACCTTCCTGCTCAAGTGGGGTCACCTAAAGCAGGTTGTCCAGGACCACGTCCAGACAGCTCTTGAGTATGTCCAGGGATGGGGATCATCATTGAGGGAATCAGCAGATTCACCAAAGAAGCATTTGAATAAATAACAAACCCAAAACAACATACCTTGCACCTGCAAAGAATAACATGGGTAATAGCAGTGAACTGCTATAAATTCTGGACACTTGAAAACTTGAAGTATTTTCTTTTCTCTATTAACCTGTTAGAGGTTAATACTGCCCCAGAAGTTCTGCTGAGATTCTTTGATACTCCTTAGGCTGCTTCACACGAAGTCAAGTGAATTAGCTTAGATCGTCTTTGTTGTCTCTTCTTCCTTTAAGTTTACCTGAGGTGGATTAGGAAGCACTGTGTGATCTCTTGATGAAATAACTTGGGGCAGCATATCTTTGGCTGATAAGAAAGGGTATCTCTTCACAGCCTTGGTTTGTGATTATGTTGCTGTGTAGGCTTACACATACTGAACATAAATGGAATAGAACGTAGTGTTAGCATGCATTTACTTGTTTTTTTTAAAAAAAAAGTGAATAATCCTTCTTGTGGACCACTGTACTTAAGTTTCCCACTAAAGTTTCTCAGTTATGCTATACAGGAAAGTTTTAAAACCTAACATGTCACCTAATAGAAATTGGTTTTATCCAGCATCCTACAAGAAAACCTACAAAGGCAGATAATTTTCTTTTAAATCCTTCATTATTTAAGGATATTGATGTTCCCAAGGAGACTTGGTATTGGCTAGAACCTGAGGAGGAAGACAAAAAGGATGAGGAAGACAATGAAGATGAATGCACAAGCTCCGACTTAAGTGTAAGCTCTGCCACTAAATTAATGGCTTGAGTCAGAATTAAATTTATTATTCCTTTTAAAAAGTATGTGTACATACATGTATAAAGGATGTATGTATACATGTAATTTTCCAAGCTGTAGAGAATGGCCTCTTTGGAATTGTAGAGCAGTGACGTTTATAGCCATTCCATGATAAAATAAGAAACATTAAACCACTGATTTATTGCTCCTCTGTTTTGAAGCTGATCTTTGGAAAAAGTAGCCTAGAAATTAAATTCTAAACATTTATTTGTCTTAGCCTAGATGTGCAAGATCACGTATTTGATCAAAATTACTTGCTTTTGAGTTTTAATTTTGGATGCCTTATGTCATGTCTTAGGCTGAATTTTAGAATCACTAAGTAATTTCTGAAAATGCTTCACAGCCTAGCTCAAGATGGACACTGGAAATTCACATTTTTTACAAACTAGATTACACAGCTGTTGTTAGCCTTATGTGTTTGATTTGCAGAGATTAGGTGTGAAAAATTCAAAAATATCATACACTTGAAATAAGGTAGCTAGGTAATATTTTTAGCTCTTGGTGCAGGTTTCTTAGCTGGAAAGAAGGATGAGCAAACAACAGCCATTATTATGTTTCCAGATATCATGAATTCCTGTGCCATCTGCTACAAATTTGAGAAACTTCATGCCTTACTAAGCATTGTGTAGCTTTTCTGTAGCAAAAGGTTAAACAATCTATTTTAGTAAAGTTAGTAGCTCAAACTGTTTTATATCACATGAGCCTCAGATCATTGCATACCTGTACATATCTCTAGGTATCGGAAAAGCTACACATGTTGACTGCCTATTTGAGAGAAGAACACTTTTACTGCATTTGGTGTGGAACAACGTATGAAGGTAAGAGTAAACTTACCTTGTGTTTCACTTTGCGTATGCAGATAGACTCAAATAGTACAATATATCCTTTATGTTTCTCTTACTGCATTCTTTTAAACCTACGTAGCAAATTTTCCTTCTAGGCTGCTGTTTTTTGCACAAAGCTTTGGACGTTTTGATTATAAGCCTATTTTTAGGTGTTTACGTGCACACACACACGAAAACCCCAACAATACTGGCATTTATTTGAATTGGTATTCATATTAATTTTGTTTTGAGAAAACAAAATTCAGATCTTAAAACTAGTACCATAAAAAGCTGCAAAAGCTTGCAGGTGTTTCTGAGACAGAACACTATCCAGTTTCACTGCACCAAAGAGGCTAGAATTTGTGTTCACTGTTTTAAAGCAAAGTTTGGAATAACTTGCAAACCTTCTTGAATTCTATTTAACCTGCTCTACATGGATTCTTCAAATAATTCTAGAAACTTATTTTTTTCCCTCCTCTGAGCTGGAATTACTCACTTTTTCTCTGCTTATCCTGTAGATTCTGAAGATTTATCTTCAAACTGCCCTGGAAACAGTGCTGCAGATCACGACTAAAGCCTCTCGAAAGGAAGGAGTCCTAGATAAGTATGTATAGTTCGTAATATTTTTTAGAAGGTTCGGAGCTGTGCCCTACTGAAGAATTCACACCAATGTATGCAGAGGAATAGTCATGTTGACAGGTTAAACTCATATTTCTGAAGCATCTTGTGGATTTTCTGCTTGATGCACAATTTAGTAGGAATTTAGATTTTGCATTTATAATTGAAGTACCATAACTGAGAGGCAGGTTGAACCTTCCACAGTCTTTGGTTATGCCCTGCCCAACTGAAAAATATCAGCTGATAATAAAATTTGAGTTTGAGTAAGGGAATTAATATTGGCTAGTTACTGTGTTGTATAATGTGTCAAACAGGTTTTTTTCATCTTTACAGACATGACTAAACATCAAACTATTTTTTTTTTCTTATTACCTTAGCCCAGGTGGGGGGAAAAAAAAGCTTGTGAAACATTACAGTGATGTTATTGGAACCAATATTCTGTTGTATGTAAAGGTGCATATTTTGCATAACTAAATAGCATGAGATCATGTTGTTGGGTTGTTTGTTTTTTTAAATATAAAAAATACATTTTAATAGACCTTTCATTTTTAGGGAACAGTTGCTACTGTAAACAGTCACTAATAGAAAGGTACTGCTGAAGTATACAAATACTAAAGAAAAATATCAAAAACTACTGGAACAAGCTCAATATAACTTAACAGTGAGAAGGTAATGGCAATATGGGTGCTTTGTCCAAGAACTGTAAAGGATATTCAGTCAAAGTTTGTCACATACCAATTTTCATATTATAAGAGTAGATTTGTGTGTGAAAGGGAAGAGGAACTGGAACTAATGGTATTTTGTGTCAGGATATCATTTCTCTCAGATCTTGACCACTGCAAAGAAATACTAATCAGCAGAATAGTGAAATGCTCTATGTATTTGTGATTCATGATAAGCAGAAAAAAAACCCAACTTCAGGCATTACAAAAGGATGTAAAATCAGATGCTTATTTAGCAACAAATACTTGCAGCAGATCAGCAATAATTTCCATAAGAATATAAAAATTACTATGCATTCATTTATATTTTTCCTTTTAACCAAGCATCCATTTTTAACCCATTTAACATTTCAGAAAAAGCATACAGTACTTTACTACACATAGTAGCTATTTTTCTGTTCAGAAATCTGTTCGTTTGCCTTTATGGACATATGTGGGCTCCACAACAATGAACAGGTTAACAGAATGCAGCTCAAAGTCAAGCATCTGAAGGACTAATGAGCCTGTCTTTTTCTCCCTGCTCCCTACCACCACACACACAATGCTTCCAATCCAGGCAAGTCTGAACTCTTTGAAGTATATAACTAAAGAGTCACAGGCAAACTGCTGTTACCTTTTTTGGGGCTGACAGTGAGGCCATCGGAGGTATTCAGTACACTTGTTAAGGGTTAGGTGTGCCCCAGTATTACGATAAGGGATTAAAACCTAGGAGTATGGGAGAGAGTTTTTAAGGTGCTCTCTCAGCACAGCATTTAAAATTATTACTACTGAGGAAACTGGAGAGTTTCCCTATATTGAAGAGCACCTTAAGTGTTTCAGAAAAAAAAAATCAAAACCTAAGGTTTTCAAAAGTTAAGAACAAATCTAAACTAGATTTCCAAGAAGCTGAATGGTTAACACTTAAAGACTGCTTACTTTAAAAGTATGTATTTTAAAATTCTAGAGCACTAAAGGTGTTAAGTGTTCAACAGGTGTGGAGAGACAGTAAAGTTCACCTTAAAGAACTGAAATTCAGTGAAGAATAACCCACAACTATTCCTAGTATGTTTTCTACAAAAATTAGTCTTGGTATTAATGGGGGCATTCTAGTAATTATTAAAAACATCACTGAACAAGTCAGAAAGGTTTCAGTCACATACCACAAGACAGCACTTCTTCCATGGAAAGCAATAGATAACCTCAACTGATAATGGATGCAGCGCATGTTAAGAGCATGCACGCAGGGATTTGCCACAGGACAGTTAGCACCACATCAACTTAATCTTCCAGGAGACAAGGACTAGGTTCCTGTAATTGTTGTACAATATAGTTCAGCTCATCCACAACCTGTGTTTCCAGGTAAAAATCACAAGTGATTGCTTGCAGAAATACACTGTCCTAGTCTGCAGCTAACGGGCGTGAATGGTGGATGTGACCCTTTTGGCTGACAAGCTCTTCAATGGCAGGAAGGTGAAACACCAAGGAAAAGACATATCCTAAGTCGTCTTGTTGCTTCTGACATTTATGGTTCTTTCATCAGTTTCGACAGACGTCAAACTCTGGATTTAAAAACAGTCTGAAAGCCTTTTAAAGGGGCATTTACTGTGTATGAGTTTTAAATGAGTTGCCTTTATGAACAGATGTACAAAAGTCAAGTATTTCAGATGCAGAGTATCTTCCTGAAGCATCTCTTGAAAGCATCTTTTTGATTATGGGTGCCTGCAAAAAGAAATAAAATGTCAATAAATTATTTTTTATGAGGAAATAAACTAACTGAAATAACATATTAAAGTCCCGTACCTCCGTTGGAAATCGGTCGGTGAAGCTCTTTGGAAGTTTACCTTCTCTAACATCATTCCATACCTGAAATTCATAAAAGTGAATCGATGAAAGCATACTGAAAATGTTATGTTTTGCATCTCATTTTATGACTGATATAATTTACTGAAGTAATTTGGAAAATACCAATCTACAAAAAAAGTGAGGCTTCAAGAAGAAAGTAACTGTAAACAGTTTGAAAGTTTTTTCCATTTAGTTGTACTTTGTTTGTTTTTATGGTCTTTTCATTAACTGTTGTCCCTTTTTAAGCTTAAAAGATTCACACTCTACAATGATGTGTGACTAAATTTCCTACTTTGGATGTTACTATTTGCAAGCCAAGGAGGTGTACTTCCTCCCTTTTACCTTGTTCGGTACCACACACTTATTTCTGTGTCACAGCAGAAAATGCTATATGGAGTTCAAAGCAACTAACATATAGAGAATTTCTAATTATATGCTTTCAGAAACTGTTTATGGGTAAAACAACTATGTTTTTCCACATGATGTGGCTTTCCAGGTAAACAGAGCAGTCCACATCATTCACTTTGCTGTAAATGAGTGTAACGTGTGCCTGGAGAAGATGACAGGCATATTCTTCCGTGCTTAGCTATGCATCCTGGATCATTAGCTAGTCTTACAGATGCTAAGCAGTATCCAGTAAAACAACAGCTCCCATGAACTTCAATTTTTTTCCTACTCTTCAGCAGTAGGTTTAGGCCTGTGACCCTACCTGCTGGTGATCATCAGCTGAACAGTTACTCAACTCATAATCATCACCTTCACTTTTGTATGATGTTCTTTCAGCAGGGCTTGCCAGCACCATACAACAGAGTTTATCATACACCATTAAGTGGAATTATTTCTTAAGCTGATCAAGCAGCTGAAGACCATCCTACGACTTTCCATCCACCTGATTTCCCCAAGTGCCTACAGACACAAGATTTTTATGCTTTAAGGAAACCAGACTAAAAAATTGGTCTTGCCCTTTTGACTGTAAATACTGGGATTGTGGACACACTTGCACAGTCAGCTGTGAGCAGAAACCAGATGTCTCAGAAAATACTACAAGGTAGCTAAACAGAGCCAAGTTGAACTTGCGAGTGGAGCAGACACACTGGTATGGTTTTCTCATACTGGCAAAAGGACCATGCTAACAGCATTCAAGAGCTTCTGGGTCCAACCATGTACATATATCTTGCAATTATTTTAGACAAGATACTCAGCAGCTGCATTGCTGTCCTACAAACACATAGGTTTGAGCATATGAGCTGTTACACTAAGAATGTTCAAAGTACCAAGGAAAAACAAAAGACACATAAAAGATACCTTTTCAAAAAAAACTTAAGTAACACGGGTTTTCTTTTTGAAGTAACAACTTTTTCAATTAAAGCTACATATTCCAAATCACTTTTGTTTTCATTTTGGAAAACTGCAAGTGTTTGGGCTTTATAGAAACTTTGTTCTTGCTATGCTGTGCAGTGAAGACGAGAGCATGGCAGAGACAAAACTCTCCCATTCATAATTTTTATTTTCTAAAATTAGAAACATATTCCCTTCAAATATTCAGATGAAACAAAAAGATCTATCAGAAACTCAAAATTTTTTTGCTAGACATTTTTCTTTAGCACGCGCGGCTTTAATGTATGTGTCAGTAGGACATTAAGTGAAATAAAACCAGTAATGTTTCTTTACGTCAGTTATTACATTTCAACCAAGGTGTGAGGACTTACGGGTCTTAAAGAAAAGAATCAAGGGGAAGATGCAAATGGAGACAGTACTCTAGATATACAGATTACTTCTAGCATGCAATACCAGCAGCAAGGCAAAACAATGACTGAGATTTTTTTTTTTAATTTAAAGATTACATACCTTGCTTTTCTCGTGACGACTGGCTGCTGAAAGAATTTCAAACCAGATTAATCCCAGTGCGTAAATATCTACTTCCTCTCCATATCTGTCCCCGACCTACAAAGATTAGAACAAGAACAATATAGATATCAAATCCAACTGGACAGCACTTCTTAAAACAAAATTTTAAGTCAGTAGAAATTTCCACCCCAAGGCTACAGGACTGGCCGTACTTGATCTTATTAGTCAATAACCCTTTCTGCTACAGGCCTGTTAAATGTATGTCACATTAAACAGACTGAAATTAAGACTTCTACAGACCTATACAGATAAGGCATGCCAATATATCTCTGTCACAAATAACAAAACAAATAGGACTCCAATGCCATAGTTAACAGAGGTCCTAAATTCAAATTGAAATTCATGGCTGGCGGCCTGGTTTTGCAAGAGTATTCCTCAGAGCACACAGTGTCAGACCCTGTAGGTTAGCACAGCAAAATAAAATCACCACACTTGCAGACAGCTTTCTCCAGAATACATTTATCCTTGTACGGAGTCATACCAGGGAACTTAAGGCAACTTGGTTTAGTACTGAGATTAGGATTGAGAACACCCAATGCTGAGTTTATAATGCAAATCTAGTTACAGAGACACTAATATAGCAGGATAATTACCTGTTCTGGTGCCATATATGATTCTGTTCCTCTGTTCCTAGTCAGAGTCCCATATTCCACAGAAGTCACAAGACCAAAGTCGCCTATTTTTATTTTATCTTCGTGTGATATGAATATATTCTGAGGCTATATATATAAAAAAAAAATCACCATATGACCAAGGTCTATTGTCAAGCATAATCAGCCACAGAAGCGCTTCCCATAAAATTTGGTAATTGTTCACAGAAATTAGCATTAAGAGACTGATGGGATGGGAAACAGAAAAAAGTTCAATTAGTTTTTAAAAACACAAACTAAATTTAAAGTAGTACATGCCACAATAACTGCAACTTTTTTTCCCACCAGCTCAGTCATAACTGTATCATGCTTTAATGCTCTTCAAATACATTGTGCACATAACATTTCCTATCCAGAAGTGCTTTTTAGTATTCAATCCTAGCCCTGGGATTTGATACACTTGGGCAAAGCATTTAGGCTCACGTGGAACACCACTGAAATCATAGTTTCTCCTAGGCACTAGGATTATCTTTGCTAAGTCAGTTGCAGACTTAGGGCTTACTACAGGCATCCCAATGCAGTTCTTCTGTTCAAGTTTGATCATGTCTACATACATTTAACACAGTACCTATACCTGGCTACGCTATTTGAAGACTCCGTTCACACCAGGCACAAATGGGATTAGTCTCAGCTTGAACCAACCTATCCTGCAGCTTTCATTCTGGGACATGGAGATCTCAGATGGCCAAGCATCTAAGCTGACAGCAGATCAAAGTGGGGAGAAAAGTTCCTAAATTCAAATGCAGACAGGCAAGTTAGCAATAGGACTTGGAAGCAGGTTACAACCAGATGCCATGGATAAGGGACTGGGGCAACAGATTCATAGGAATAGTAGGAGATTGAGCTGAGATGAAAATAAAGTAGGACTGAAGGAGCAAGAAAATACAAAGTCCATAGAGTGGAAAGAGCTAAGAATTAATGGGTGAGGAGAGAATCCACTTATTAGGCCTCTTTTTCCCAGGCATCTAGGGAAAATGAGTGTATATTTGTGGTTCGTTCCAGTATTGTAGCAATAAGCCTGATAGAAAAGCTCTAGAAGATACATGATCTGGAACTACGCTATGAATGCACAATGCAAAATATTTCAATCTCTGGCTCAAGAAGTCCATAAACTTCAGGTTACTGGGAGTCTTGAGAGGAAGGGAATATCATAGAATCATAGAATGGTTAGAGTTGGAAGGGACCTCAAAGATCATCTCGTTCCAACCCCCCTGCCATGGAGAGGGACACCTTCCACTAGACCAGGTTGCTCAAAGCCCCGTCCAGCCTGGCCTTGAACGCCTCCAGGGATGGGGCCTCCACAGAATATGCATCTAGAACAGCATCACTGTGTCATCTCTCAGCTCTAATACTCTAGTTGTTTGGAATTAGCCACTATATGAGGAGAAGAGCATCCTAGATCAACATTTAATGTGACCCACGACAGCTGTTTTTAGGAACACCACCACACCAATGACTTTCTCACAACACAAGTGATTTAAAACTCCGTAAGCAACATTATAGCTGGCATATGAAGCCCTGAATGCTTGCAACTTTGTCCTTTATAATCTTTAAATTGAAATAAAATCTTTTTATGACTGTGCACTTGTAAAGACTGAAATTCTATCCAAAAAAGTAGCACTCAAGAGCACAAGAGCAATTAGAGTATGTTGTTATCAAACACAGCATGAATTAGGATAAACTATCCCTTTACGATATGGCAAGAGCAAACTTCCTAGACTCAACCTTTCACTTTCTTTCTTTTAATTATTTTATCAAGTAAAGTTAGCATTTATTTTTCCAATAGGCAGTCTTATGACCCAGTAACAAACACATAATACACTGAAAATGTCTGTTAATTGATGAATACTGATTTTTTGAACTACTGCATTCTGAGATGCTCCAGTTTACCTTCTGATTTTAGGATGAAGTCCAGGCAGTTGATGAAAAAAAACCTGATCACTAGCAATATCAGAAGAGGCACACTACAAGGGTACATAATAGACTAAGCAAAGACTAGAACAATGTAATATTTTATGAAATTCCAGTAAGTACTATTTTTATCTAATTTTTTTTTAATTACCTATCCTGCTTACCTTGAGGTCTCGATGAATTAACCTTTCAGAATGAATATATTTCACTCCTTTCAGTATTTGTAAAAATTTGTTTTGTGCCATCTTGTGATACTTTGGATCTTCTCTATTCTTTTCAATCCAGTTATCCAATGGCCCTTGTTCACATAATTCCATTTGGATGAAAAGACAGGGAATTTTTTTTTCTGATTTCTGCCTGCAAAAGAAAATTATATACCATATTGAAATTGGCAAGATACAATTCCTCCCAAGCCATCAATGATTCTTAGGTTCCTCTTCTTTAAAAAACCCTTTTGTTAATTATTATTATTATTGGACTTCCCCAAAACAAAGTCTGCAAGTCTCTTGATTTTGAAAAAGATCCTATACCAATTTGTACTAGATATAAATAAATAGAACTGCAAACCAAGGAATCCCTGCTCAGTTGCTACATACACCTGGAATATTCCCAATGTTTTGCTTGCTTCCTTGTTCGCACTGAAACTTTTCTGAGTGCCCAAATTCTGCTCCCCTCATGTCTAGAGGCTTGGCCTATACAGGAAGAAATAGCACTTTTCTTGGCTTCCGTCTTGCCCTCTGCTGCAAGTCCCTGGGAAGTATTCTGTATTCTGCTCAACAAACACAGCATTAGCCTTCCTCACCTACCCAGAACGATCCCATTCTTTCAGCCTCTGGTGCAGTGACCATCTTTGATATCAGCCTGCGAGTTAGAGAAACTCAGTTCTGAGATCCGGAAATCTAGATGAAATATATTCACCCATCTGACAGCCTCACACTTTCCAGAAGAGCTCCCTCACCACCAGCCCATAGGATAGGCTGAGGCTGGAGATGGTGAGGGGAAGGACAACACGAAGAGGAGGAGGCATCACTTTTTCCTCCTTGCACTGTGTGATCCAAGTGCCCTGAAATAAAGCCACCTGAGGCACTGAAAAAACAAGCATTAAGTGGCTCGGTACTCTCTGTAGTCTTGATGTCAGGCCACTAAGTGGAATCCCAGGCTGGGACCTCAGCTTTGAGGACTTTTTTCCTGTCTTTTAACCAATAACTCTTCAATATGAAATGCATAAGTGCTATTGAGACTCCAACATATTAATGGTTGGATTTTGACACGAGACTTTTTTCCCCCATTTTATTCCTCATTTACTGAGCACACTGAACAGATAACATACCAACCATAATTTTGAATCCATTAATATTTTATGACTCTAGGTAAGTGTGGCAACGTATCTGAACGGTATGAATTTACAGCTAGTGAAAAAAGCTTACCACAGAAGCTTTGAAAAATTAATAACCTAACTTACGAGTAAAACTCTTGCCACTGTCTTCCCAAAACTCTTAGAGTTGAAAGAGTACCTCTAAATGAAAGAGCATTTCATTTTGTATTTCTGTTCTCAACAACCAAAACTGTTTCAGGCATCATGGTTAAAATGCTAACTTAGAGAAATAATTAAAAATATGAGAGCTACTTATTAATAAAAGGAAAATTCTGCTCAGGAATTTGGCAGCCAACTGCCAGACAATTTTGTAGTTTCTGTTGTTAATTCTAGCCCCAAATGTTGAGTTCTGCATTTTTACACTCCTCTATAGATTCAGCAAGTTCTGTATATTAAGAAAGAGGAGAAAGATAAAATTACATAATGTACCTTATTCATCAAGGAAAAGAAGATATAAATATACTTAATTATATATGACCTGCTGCTGAAAAGTACTGTACCTTTTTTCCTAACAGTAAATATGTAAGTATGTGTATGTATTTATATTTGTGTAATGATTTATAACCAATCATCAGCCTTTCTTTTTACAACACAAAATTCACTACAGCAAACAAGTTTGTTAGTGCAAACTACTATCTTGTAGTTACCTTGAGAATGGATCAGTTACATGGTCATACCCTGTCCAGCTACATGAATACCGCACTATGTTTTCATGTTCAAGTCTTGCAAGTTCTTTTACTTCACGCTTTACATTCCTATTTGAAGGGGAAAAAAAAAACAACAACCAAAATCAAACGGCATCTCCCTATAAAAATTTAATACTAGGTTAAATAACGTGATATCAAGCAGCAGTATAGAGATAGTTTTACATTAATTTAGAAAAAGAACATAATATTCTCCGTCATACAAGTTCAAAATTGTAGTTATAAATTCTGTGAGTTTTCTTTCATCTGCTCAGTTATTCAAAGTGCAAAAATGTTTTAACCATATGAGAAATGAAAGGCCCACTCAAAAAAAGCTGAAAAAAGCAGATAGTTGCAATGCGTAATTTTATTAGATATCCAAACACAATGTAGCAAACACCCATGTTTTTTTTTCTCACCTCTGGGAAGTTTGTTTACATATACAGAATTCAGTGCAAATACTCAGGAAGAACTGTTACTAAATTTGGCCTGCACTTGTTGTTGTAACATTGCTTAGTGAAGTACGTTCAAACCCATCAGTAGACCAGCAGTCTTTATTTGAAGAATCAGTAGAATGTTTTTAATATAGTTCTCAGGATTGTAATACAAATCAAAATAACATACATTTGTGAAGAACAAGAATTTGAAGGGCAGTTACATGATACTAGGGACAAGTATCTCCAACAACTTGAAACTTTTCAAACAGATTACCTAAGAGAAATTCAAGTTTTTAAGCTGCTGATAAAATACTCCACTAGGTACTGGTTATAGAAAATTATTTAAAAAAAATAAATTAAGATCATCATTCTCTGCTGAAATTTATAAGGGACAAGTAACACAGTGTGAGAATAATGGGTGATATATAAAGCATTTTACAATTACAAACCACAAAATGTGTAACTTTCATTTTTCTCTTTTTTCCCTAATTACAGTCATTATGCATTACTGATAAGTAAATTTTCCATGTAACTGATCAAAAGTAAAAGTGCTGTTTTCAATGTTCTATTAATCAGCAAGTTTTCTTCAAACACATTTTGCAATATTAATTAATAACACACTAGTGTGTTCAGAGAAAGTAGAACTTAACAAATCTACTTTTTTTACAGCTGCATCTGAAATTATTCCGGTCCATGCAGAAATTAACAAAGTTGCATGCCATTTTCAGGTTCACTTAGAAATAAAGAAGAGTTTACCAGAAAAAATGGACAATTAATAATGCAAATTGCTTAGGGTTATTAAAGAGACAAAACAAAGCACTAAAATCTTGATTAAGTTTGTTCTAAAATGAAATACGGAAGTAAATATACAGTACATACTTTGTGAAGCGAACTCGTTTGACTGCATAGGTTCTCTCATCAAGCTTTGCTGTTGCTTTGAAAACATTCCCATAACCACCTTCACCAATAGGCTCTATATTTTCAAAACTATCAAGAAATCTTAAAANTAAAAAAAAAAAAAAAGACACATAACAAGTATACTTAACATTAAATTTACAAGATACAAAAATGATCCTGACAGATCTAATACATCTGCTGAAATATCATTCTACATGGATCACTCAACACCTACACAGGTCTAAATCAGAGTCTTGAAGATTAAAAAAACCAATGGAAACTGACCCTTGAAAGTACATACGGTAATTACATTCACATCTTCACACAAATAACTTTTGGTTGTAAGTATTTAATATCATTGCATGGCAGTTGCTATACCACATTTGAAATGTCCAGAAAAAAAAAAAAAACCAAACTCAAATACCAATTTTCTTTGAAAGTTATTTTTACAACAGTATTTTCCCACATTCTATTATAAATAAACAAACAAGAGAGAGCACTACATACTGCAATTGCCATACAGATCTTATTAAAAAAAGCCACCTTCTTACCTTTTATTCACAGTGTACAGACTTCCATTCTGCTCACTGGTATTTGTATCTGCCAAACTTTCATCTGAATCTGACATCTTTTTTTCCTCTTCCTTGTTTCTTGCATTATCAAAATTCGCTGCCAATTTTCTTTAATAAGGATAAAAGCAAAACTTATGAGCTGTTTTTCTAATATGTAACAAGAGAAAAGAAATGTACCTCCCAATAGTGGCATTTCTTTGCTAGATACAGAAACACTAAAGTAGTTTGCAATATAGTTTATGGGAGATAGCAACCTAGAAATTAACACATACCTTTTGTGTTTCAGGGCAGAACTTTCTGTGTGTCTCTATATGAAAAAGAGAAAAAAACATAACTGAGACATCCTGAATATTTTCACTATACTTAGTTTAAAATGCGTCTGTGAATGCATCTAGGAATTGTGCATAAATGTGCATAAATACCTTATATAAACAATGTAATAAGAATGAAGCCATATCTTAGCTTAAAATTGTTCACATATGCTATGTATGAAATCATCATCCTTCCCACAGAAAAATATGAGTTTAGATTCATCCCTTTTCTTGGGACTACTGCCCATTTGGTCAACAGTATAGGAATTGGGTCCATGGTACAGAAGTAAATGACTAATAGTTAACAGTAAGTACTGAATATTCTTAGGAAAAAAGCACATGTGTTTTCTAGTGATTAGCAGATACAGGAACAAACTGATGCTACACTCTGTCAAGAAGCTTGCTCTATTCAGGGTCTAAAATGTAATAATGAGAACGACCATTTTCATACTATACCTGAGAAGGTGAAAGCTTTTCACATACTGCCATGTCTTTCATTTTTTCTACCACCTTTGAAGCTGAGTCTTGAAAGCAAATACTGCTGTTATTGAAAAATAATAGACTAGTTTTAGGTGAAAGTAACTCAATCACTAATAAAACGATGGCCCCAAGAAAAAAAGCAGCATAAAAAAATACACAGTTTTTAAAAGCAAAACCTGAAAAAGCATGAACAATCATGACTGATTTAAACTATAAACCTTTATGCTGGAAAGCTATTAAAACAATAGCATTTTTTAATATACTCCTCTATTTCTATGAGATGATATCACGATATCTACATACGTATATGATATAGATTCTATGATATCCTTTAATTAAATAGGTTAAATACAGATGTTTATTTCAAGGCAGTGCAGCCACCTCTAGCATTGTACATATCAGCTTGCTTTACAATCGCACAAAGAACATAAAAGAAGTCGTAGTGGCACTACAGTCAAATAAACTGCTTGACGCAAAAGGCTTGACCAAGGGTTCCCAAATCACAAATGAAACTTTATGCATGTTCATTTTCTTTCACTAAGCAAATTTTCCCTGTGGTGGAAATGAAGATTATGGAGAATGAAAGAGGGGAAAAAAAAGAAAAAAACAATAGAGAAGAAAGCAGGATGTGGAGCACAGGAAAGTACCAAAATTGAATTACACTGAGTTCACAGGAGTGTCACGATAGGAAAATGAGTGTTGAAAATGGCATGAAATAATACTATTGAATGAGGTAGGTTATTCTTTTTACATCACAGTAAAAATGCTTCTGAAAGAAGTACTCATGGCAAAATATGAATATATCAGAAAGCTCTAAAATTATTATAAGCTAACCTGTAAGAACTCACACAAAATTGCACAAGTACAATATGTTTTGCTCTGAAGTCTAAGAAATACAAGCTCAAATTAAATGGCTTTATACTGCAATAAAGAAACTACGACAGATTTTATTTAGAACTAGATCACTTGACCCTCTAAGATTAGTAAATACATTTTGTTATCACATATCAGTGAACCCAACTTACTCTGAGTCAGACTGAGTTGGCACTTGAGAGGAATTACTATGTTTGCTAAATGTAGAATTGCCGTTAGATTTTTCACTTTCCATCTGGGAAAAAA
>RSEF01000003.1:35946486-35970469 GCA_003993805.1 Himantopus leucocephalus | reverse complement strand
CGGCTACCTCACGGGCGCGCCGCAGCGCCCCGCCGCCGGGCGAGGCCCCGCCCAGCGCCGGCGAGGGGCGGAGCGGGGGCGGGATCCGCCGCCCCCGCCCCGCTGTGCCCCGCGACGGGCGGCGGTGGCGGCGGCGGCGGCGGTCGGGGCGCTCCCGTCCGCCCCGGCGGCTCGGCCGTTAGAGCGGGGCGGCTCTCGCGAGAGGCGGCGCCATGGGGGTGCACGGCGTCAAGGCGGTGTTTTTCGACTTGGACAACACGCTGGTCGACACGGCGGCGGCGGGGCGGCGCGCCATCGAGGAGGTACTGCCCGTGTGTGTGTGTGTGGGGGGGGAGGTGGGGTGGTCCCCCCCTTCCCCCTCACGGCCCTCCGATACGGGGGCTGCGGCCGCGGGCCCTCCCGGCCCGGAGAGGCGAGGCGGAGGCCCCTCGGCGGCCGTTAACGGCCGCGGCGCTGGGAGGGAGGGAGGAGCGCGCGCGCTGATGGGGGGTGCCTGTCGCCCGTTTGCACAGGTGATAAAGGCCCTGCAGACAAAGCACCACTACAGCGAGGGGGAGGCCCGCCTCATTTGCGATAAGGTCCAGGCCAAGCTTCTCAAGGAGTGTCACGATCCCGCCAAGATGTGCATCACCGACCTGCGGATCTCCCACTGGGAGGAGGCCATCCAGGAGACCACCGGGGGGGAGGCCAACCGAAACCTGGCCGCCGAGTGCTATTTCCTGTGGAAAACCACCCGCCTCCAGCACCTCACCCTGGCCGAGGACACGCGGGGCATGCTCACCGAGCTGCGGAAAGGCCTCCGCCTGCTCCTCCTCACCAACGGCGACAAGCAGACGCAGAGGGAGAAGATCGAGGCCTGCGCCTGCCAGCCCTACTTCGATGCCATCGTTGTGGGAGGAGAGCAGAAGGAAGAGAAACCGGCGCCATCCATATTCCATTACTGTTGCGATCTCCTGGGGGTGCAGCCCGCAGAGTGTGTTATGGTTGGGGACTCTCTAGATACAGATATTCAAGGAGGCCTGAATGCTGGCTTGAAAGCAACTGTCTGGTTAAACAAAGCAATGACTGCCCCGGTAGATACCTCCCCGGTACCTCATTATATTATTTCTTCTGTTCTGGATCTTCCAGCGGTTTTACAGAAGATGGAGCACAAAATTAATTCTAAGTTAGGAACTGACCATATGGCTGGCAGTAATGAAGCACATTGATGGTTCCAGCGTACGATCAGAGACGTGCTGAGCTGTTAGGTGACTTGCGCGCTTTTAAAAAATTTGACCCTAGGATTTGGAACTCATGAATGGTATGCTTTCTTAAACAGCACACGGATGAGTAAGAGCACAGTCGTCAGTGAAAACAGCATAGAAACAAAGAAATGGATTAATTTAAAAGATGCAAGTGCAGTTAATTTAAAAGAACTGCCTCTGGAAGTTATTTTGACAGACTGTGGCTAAAGTCTATCTGTCTCTGACCTAAGTTGCCAGTCTCTTGTTTTTATAGCAGAAAAGACAATTTGAATGTTTTGATCTTTCACATGCTTTGCTGACTTGTAAGTTTAGCAGAAGCTTCAGTTCAGGCCTTGTTTGCAGTGTGTAAAAGAAGCTGAGAAAGAGAGTGTGATACAATCTGGTAAATCTTCAACATTGATCTGCAGTTTATCTCAGGAACTGAAGTGAATTTTGCTATTTCTAAAACCAGAATTTATTATGTATCAGAGCATTAGAAAATGCTCTACCTTTGATCTTTTTTTAAGTTTTCAAGTTTGGGAATTTTTTTGCAGACTTTGCAGTGACTTTTCTTTTATGGAATCTGTACCTCTTGCCAAAAGTACTTAAATGTACATTAAAAACTTGCATTTGTGTAGGGGACCATTTATCAGAGGGACTTGATGGATAAATTTTTACTTTATATTATATTGGTGCTTATGCCGATATGCAGAATACTTGTAATTCAGATTATGATTTTTGTTGGACTGTGATTGATAAAACAGGGTTATTTTCAATGGTCTTCTTACTGTACTGTCTAACTCTCTAAAAGCTAATTTTATTGTTCTGTCTGATTTTATTAGTGAATTTTGATCAGACTTTTTGGAGAAACTGTTCTTGGTCTTTCTCAGGTCTATGACTATGCAGATTCAGCTGCACGATCAGTGCTCTTTTTGACTGTTTTAATGGCACTGCTGCACAATCCCTCCTTACTCCAGTTTCTACATGTATTTCATGTGATTTACTCTGGAGAAAATATGAGCTAGTTGTTTGTAAATGGCTTTCATCACTCTCTTCCAGGAAATTGGAAAATTATGTCATATGTATTACAGTACTGTCTACAACTTTATAAAAGTGTATGTGCTGTTTTCACTTACATGCAGGAGATGGTTCTCTTAAAACAGTTAAGATTTCTCTTTCCCAGATCATTATCTTAATAATTTATTTTTTCTGTACTTCGTATTCCTACTATATAATGTGAAAGTACTCACATATTAAATAGAAGTGTAAACGTTTGCTGGAAAACCTGTGTTTTCCAAAACCTATTTGCTATATGTACTTTGGGTTGAATATATGACCATATCTGAGCAATCACATTTTAGACTAAATCCATGACAAATCTTTTGAGAACAGAGATATTGAGGTGCTGGCAGAAGAGTGTCTGCCACGTGGGCAGCAATGAAAGATCAGCAAAAAGTACAGAAACCTACCAGGAAATGGGTGTGTAGAAGGAATCCTATATACAGGAAAAGTTCCTTTGTTTAACCTGTCATGAATTTAAGTTAATGTAGTTAAGTCTTGCATAGAATGACAGATTCAGTTTAGAGGAGGAGCTGGCTTAAATTATTTTGCAAAGAGTTTAGGTTGCATCAGAATGTGTTGCTTCTACCTTGAGGAGAAAAAAAAAAAAAAAGGAAATTCATTAAAGTTTGAATCCCTTCCATCCAATTGTCCCTTATAACAGGTAGAGCAGCCCAGGTTCTTCATGTTATCTAGCCAAGACCTTTGGGACATCAGGATCAATGAAGAGCACAGAGGCAGGCCCCACCTGTACCTTTGAGGAAATCATATGCTAAAAATGATCCAATTACAGTGGTATACTAAGTTACCACATGTAACATGAGCTAATAGGACTGACTCGACACACCTTTGTTACTGAAGTAAGAGGCTTAACTTAAGATTTTGGTTTGCATTTGGAAGAGCATGAAAACCATCACTGGTTTAGCTGATGAGCAAAGCATTGCGAATAACATTCCTTATAACCAAGGACTGAGAGACAAATAATAAAGATCATTTAAGCCTATGAGGAATATTGTGTAAAACCAGAAATGTGTCCAAAAGGTTAGATGGATCCCTGAAAAGATAATGTATTTGAAGTAATCTGTTTTAACCATACTGTCTGATACAAAAGCAACAACTTTGCTTACAACAGCATCCCAAAGGAGCTGCAGTATAACTCTGCATTGTTTGCACAACATCAGGGTAATAGAACTTCGGTCAGAATAAGGTTTCTGATGTAGCTGATATTTAAAATAACAAATAGTAATCGTTCACAATTCTGTCTGTGGGCTTGAAGGATATATACACACCAGGTTACCATTTTTTAATATAAGTTGAGGCTCATATTCTCTTGCCACTGCATCATTCTGAAGTGGGATGCTGAGCCTGCTTATTGTATAAAGGGTCTCTTGTTTTAGAAGAGACTGCTCTTTGTTTTGCACGTGTCCAGTCATTTTCTTAAATCTACGAATCTATAAAGCACCACTGTAACTGAACACTCAGGTGATAGTGTGGTCTGTGGAGTATATTTTTTCCATTGAATTCTGTACCAGTCTGGATGTGACTGCCAGTGTCCAGATAGGGCTATAATGTTATGATGCTTCTATAAAACAAGAAGAAACAATAGAAGGGATTTCTCTATCTAGGGATCTTCTTAGAAGCAGTTACCCAATAAGCTGGATTAGGTATCTGGAGTATCTCTAAATACTCAAGATGTTTTTCTTGGATGGAGCTCTTACAGAAAGCCTAATGAAAAATAATTATATTTAACGAAATGGAAACATAAATGTGGTGATGGGATAATTTTCACATCAGAAGCAGGAACAGATCAATAAAACAGTCTATATTCAGTTCCAGTTAAGTTCTGTTTTTGCTTAGTGTTACGTTCTATTAGCTGAGTCGTCTAGTTTATATTGCCAAACCACACTAAATAAAAAGAGGAAAAAGAAATTGCATCTATATTTTTAAAAACTTCTCTTTTTTCAGATAAATATTACCTTTTAAGGTTAATCTACAGTAACTTTTACTTTAGTGATATGAACTGAAACAATAGTTTAATGCCAACTGTATTTTAATTCTTGATTTAAAATAACCCATGTACTAGTCTAATAAAAATATTTTGTTTATAAAACATTTCTTTTAATGCTCTGTATTACTGTGGATAACTGTGTTTGTGACCAGGTTTACAGTAAAGGGCAAGGGTTCTGTTTGTTTTTTTTAAATAGCCCAGAATTAGGCTTCAAAATCTGTGACCTCATGTTTAGATGTGGTGACTGGATGTAGGTTCCATCGTTTCAAACAGAGGCTGAAACATAATTATCTATTTATGAAGTTTCTCGGCCGCACCCTGTGTATGGAATTCCTAACTGCAGTTCATTGCTAGTTGAACCTGACTTGGTAAGCTAAGTTCCAGCTCAGGTATGCCTACGTGTCCTGACGTCATGGCACTGGCAGCTGCAGCAGCATAAGAACAGACTGCAAAGCAGGTAAGATAAATAAATACAGTAAATACAGCAATCCAGTCCCTGGAGGTGTTCAAGGCCAGGTTGGATGGCGCTGTGTGCAACCTGGTCTAGTGGGAGGTGTCCCTGCCCATGGCAGGGGGGTTGGAACTAGATGATCTTTCAGGTCCCTTCCCACCCAAACCATTCTGTGATTCTATGATGACGTCAAGTCCAGGGGACCCATTTCAGCCGGTTATGGGTGCACAAAGCTGTATCTGAGCTATTGCTACACTCACCTCTGTGTGACTTGGGAGAGGGGAGAGTGGGATGTTGCTCACCTCAGGGCTCTCTTGGCTGCAGAAAAGCAAGCTGTCCCCTGATAGTTTTCCACTGGGTAGTGGAACAAATTGTCCATCTTCTGGACCTGTGGAGATAGGTAGAGAGAGGTGGAAAGGTGAGGGTACGGTGTTAAACTGAGTAAAAGGGGACTTGGCTTCTATGATGGGCACTTTGCTGTGCCAGCTAGCTGTCTGAAGTGTCGCCCATCTGCACGCACAGCTTCTCTGTTCTTGTTGAGGAAGCTTTGTACGTGTAAGGCGTTAAGCTGGACAGTGACAGCCTCAGAAATGAGTACATTTTCCTCGGTGCTTGAAAAAACTTTAGCACAAAGTTAGAGTTCTTAGAAGGTAACCTGAATGTTTTATACAGGAGATAAGTACCTTTCATGAATACTAAGGTAATGCAAAGAGATGAGCTGTTTGGATGGGGTAACAGCTAAAGGTTTTCATATTTCCTGAAATACAGACAACAGACAACTTCCTGTGCCCCAGCTAACCTGAACCTATTTGTCTTTTCCTCTCAAGCTTCTGTTACTTGACAAGACCAGTAATAGGGCTTTGAACTAAATTGAAATAGTCTGAGCCATCACAGATCACATACGTTCACATATGTAGCAATCCTTTTTTCAACTCCAGCTCTAAAATGGGTTATCTTGAGGCCTTTAAATGAAATTTAAAATCCTACCTTAATTCTATACTAACAAAACTCATCATCTGGAAATCATTTGAACGTGTTGAGAGGTACAACAAATAGAAATGCAATGTATCTCTGCTGTATGTAGTGGTATACTGTTCTTTTGTGCACAGCTTTTACTATCAGCCTTGCAGTGGGATTGTCTCCATTATAACTCGCTTTCTAGATCACGCTGTGCACATACAAGAGACACAACAATGCAGAGATGATGTCAGCTGTGTCTAAAGCAAAAACTGCAACTTTCTGCCTATGTTGCAAGGGACCTAGACACAGAGAATCACGTTGCCTGCTCCATATAGCATATTTTGACCTTTTATTCCATCTACTAAAAACAAGGTTGCATGAGAGCCTTCTGCTGAACAGCCCTCAAATGCCAGGGAAAAAAATGCATTTAAAAAAATATGAAATTAAATTATGGTGCTAATGTATGACATTTCAGTCCTTTAGGAGTGCAAGCCATGTTTCTTAAGCCAACACTTAACGAAAGATCAGGTGATAACTTCGCATAGGGTCTAGTTTAACATAGGAAAACGTCGCCGTTTACATTAGTGGAACTTCACAAGGTTAAGTAAGATTTGTATGCTCATTCCTCTAAAATCACCTGCCTTCCACTTCTCCTCACTCAGCTAATTGATCTCCATTATCTATTTCGGTGGTTGCATTTCCATCTCTTTCGGAATCGCAACACTATCTAGAATTTGGGATGAAGTTTACAGAGGACTACAATAAAAAGTAATGGAAGAGAGCCAGCTTTTGTAGCAAGATCATGCTGTGTATATACATTTAGTACCACCTCCTTGGCAGCTGTGTGCTGCAAGAATGTGTTTGTGTTTGTTTTAAATCGTCTTTCCTCCAAAGAGACTTCCATTCATATCACACAGACTAGGCAAATTTGTCAACTCAAAAAAAAAAAAAAAGTAAAATTTTGGGGGAAAAAAAGCCTCCAAACAAAGTCATCTGTTAGTCACCTATAGATACCAAGGTTTACAAGGCAAGTTTAAAATACCAAATCTGAGATATTTTTCTCCACATTTCAAAATAAATGTTGATGAGCAGTTAACTTAAGAAGTGAATGTTTTGAGGAAAGCAAAACACTACGCATCATTTCAGCAGCTTTCCAGTGTCTGTTCAGTCTGCTCATCACTGGCTCTAAACGTTTGATTTTTCTGTCAACTATATTCAAGAACAACTTTGTCACACTGAGAAAAATCCAACTTCTTTATATTTTGGAAAGAACATATTACTAGGCAACATAGAAGAAACTATGCATGTAGCTTCAACTACATTTTAATGTACATTTTATTTAATATATTAATGCACATTTTTTTAAGGTTATTTTTTGTATTTTGCCCTAGAAATGTTTATTTTGCTACACCATCAATATTGTAGATATGCAACAAAATGCAGGGCCAGTAAGGTAGAGAGATGTATCTGAGTATATATGGCTGTGGTCCATTTGATCAAGGATCTAGGAAATTACTTCATTACTTCTCAATGATTCTAGGATGTCACTTAGAATAGTTATGGCTCTGTTTCCCCATTTGCTCAATGAGCATCCCAGAATCGAAGATGGAAAAACAAAGTGGAATGCATTGCAACTTATCTTGCTTTCCAGTCAAAATCCAGCCTGGTGAGCACCAGATGAGCACATTTTTATTTACTTGTGTTGTTGCTGAGTCTGCTCAATGGTACTGCATTCAGGCAGAAGTGGGAAGACCCTTTTCCCAAGCTAGTAACCACAGTGTCACAGAAAGGTCCAACTGGAAGTTAAATCATTATGTGTGAAAGTACATCAACTACTCAAATATATATATTTTATTGGTTCTTGTGAGTATTAGTAAATTCTTCTCTTTTATTCTTTCCATGAATTAGGCCAACAAGTATTCTCAAAGTTACCGTGCTGTTTTCATCAGAGCACTGAGGTGTCGTAGGCCTGTCTGTTTGATAAAGTCAGGCTTAACCATTTTCATTTGTGCTACGGGTTGGGTGGTCCTTGCTGTTACCGATGTGGCCTGTTAAATCTCACGGGGGTTAGGATTTATCAGGAAGTCTGCGGTGGATGGACTGACAGCCTTTGTTTTCCAAACTGTTGATGCCTTCCATTGTGTTTTGTTTCAGACATTTAAATGAGAAGGGTCCTGAATGTTCTAAGTCCTTTTTTCCTTTCAGGAAGAAAATGCATAAACGACACAAACAGCTTGTTTATTTTTCTTTCAGTAAATGTAACTGGGTAAAAATACTTTTTTGCTTCCATCCCTCTCATCTGAAAGTATTTTAAAAGTACCTAAAACTTGATGTCTAAACTACTTTGATATATTTATTATCTTTATCCTGTTACTCTGTGAAACATTGTATGTCTGTTTTAAAAACTGCTTCTGCTCCAGCCAGAGGTTCATCTTAATATTGTATTATTATAGTTTCACACTGTATTTCTGTGCTGTATCCCAAAATGAAAGCAAGTTCCTACCTTAGAGATATTTTACTTTGAGAGAAATCTACCTCGCTAACAATTTCTTTTTGTTTTATTTTGAATACTGTGCCCCCTCTTTAATGATGTTCTGTCCACTCAAACCCCTGCCTATTTGTTTTTCTCTTTTCTGTAGAGCAGCAGTGTTTGTACATATTTGCAGGGTGAGCAGCATGCAACAGATATATGCCAAATGCAGAGAAAAGACCCTTTGGCTTCTAATAGCCTCTGTGTCAGGATTTGCATTCCCAACATTTTACAGGACTTGGCAGTTTTTAGGTTGACTTAATAGCCTTCTCTGCAGCTTAAGTTCTGTCACCGGGGAATGATGAGTAAAGAAGATGCCTTTGAATACTGCATAGTGATTTTATAATATGCTGTTGGGAAAAATTGTGATTGGCCTGGATCCTCTATTTTAGTGCCACAGTACAGCTGTTCGGGTATCAGCCGGTTCATACTGGCATAAAACTTTTTAAGGATATTCAGAAACAGGCCTCACTGTTTTTCTATTTCTGTTTTCTGTTATGAAGGACCAGTGTTGCATTTGGGGTTGTATGTTCTTTCTGTATAATGGGGTTTGATTAAGAAAACAGCTTTTTTCTGTATTGCTGAGTGCTAAAGTGAGGTCCTTGAGGAGTCACAGTGCTGCTAATAAGCTATCCTTCCCACACTAAAATGGAAATACATTTCAGAATCGTTCTTGGGTGGCTAATTTAGAAGTGAAGAAAGAGAAAACTAAAGTTGAATAATAGGACCATTTCTTGATTACAAGGAGTTAAGTGGCTGGAGTAGGGTTGAAAAGAAACTTCTATCATTTGAGCATTTAAAAATACACTCAGTTTATTATACTCACAGTTTCTCATCTAAGTTTCTTAAAATCCTTTTAGTATTTTTGTTTAATATAAATTTTAAAATAAATTTTAAAAAAATAAATTTAAAAAAAATTTAAAAAATTTTAAAATAACAAGAATAATGAAATTAGTGGTCTGCTGGAGACTTCATTCTCATTTTCAGTGTTTCCTCAACAGGTGGCATTAGAGGTTTGTTAGATGTAGATACAAGCACAGTTTTTGGTTTTGTTTTTCTTTCCTGTTCTCCTTATTTTTTCCTCCATCACTCTTTTAAAAATAAAACATACCTGGTACCTATAAATGAGGTCAGAGCCGTCTTCTTTTTCTTCACACCCTCCAGACATCATAAATTATGATGAGATACTATTTTACTAGGCATTGGAAACATACATAGCAAAACAGCCCTGCTTAGAAGAGGTTTTGATCTCGGTGGATAAGTATCATCTTTATTTTATATATGGGGATCTGTGGTGTATTTTGCAAACGGCACAACAGTCAGTTGGAAAACAGCATGACTAAAAGGGTCAGCAACAAGTTTGTTGTAACATCATGGTGCCAAACAAAATCCAGGTTTCTAAGTTACCGGTGCACTGTGCTTGAGCTGAATTTGATTTATATCATGCAGGTATTGGATTTGTTGAAGAAAAAGGAACTTTTTACTGCAGCTGATTCTGCAATGGCATCTTTATGTTTTCAAAATTCTCCTGATGAGCTCCTCTTTCTATAGTTAGCCAACACACTAGCACTTTATTTCTACAACCTCGTGTGAAGGATTACTATAAGCTGTTACCTGCTACTACGTCATATTTTTCTCACCCTGTGGAGTTCTTGGCTGCATCCCCAGACCAGCAATTCAGGCCACGGTTGTAAAGTCAGCACCCCGGTCCTATTCGAGCACCTGAAACCGTGGGCTGATTTTCATTCACAAACCCAGTGACATTGTGTTTATCATCTCCCCCCTGTCCCAGCTACTGACTTAAATTTTGGCGCCCTGTGCCGGCTTTAGTTCCCCGTCTGAGGAAGCCCTGATCACAGGCAGGAGTTTCTGCTGCGTGTTTCCTCAGTGCTCAGCAGGTGGCAGCTGAGGATGGGTTTTCAGGAGAACCAGCCCACAGGCCACAACACCCCCGTGCAACCGCAGCAGCCCATCAAAGGGTATCTCCCCCCAGT
This sequence comes from Himantopus leucocephalus, assembly GCA_003993805.1. NCBI lineage: Eukaryota > Metazoa > Chordata > Aves > Charadriiformes > Recurvirostridae > Himantopus > Himantopus leucocephalus. Next base: position 35,960,244 of record RSEF01000003.1, on the reverse strand, counting down.
AACCACGTTGACCCTGAGAGCATGGAAAAACTGATCCACACCTGCAGTGGGCTTCTGCATTTCAGAAACTTGTACCACAACGTGTGGGGCTCATCCAGTGCATCTTATGCAGTGTACGCTTGGCACGCATCAGCTGCACGGTGTGTAGGCAGGACGCCTGCCCCCCATGCACGCTGTGGGCTTCTGTGCCTACTGCTGTTGAGCCATCTGCAGCTCCAGGGCTGCCAGATCGCCAGCAGCACGGCTGGATCTGCTGCTACTGCTCCAGTCAACCGGAACAGAAAAATGTGTAAAAATCCCCAGGTTTTGTCCTGACTGAATTTATAAGATGACAAAGAGAATGTGCCCAGAGAGATAAAGGGTTCTCCCACTGTGAGGTACAGAAATCCTGCTGTCTCCATCTTAGCAAAAAGTGAATGAGACTCAGAAAACCAGGGTGACTATCTGATAGTCACGCAGCCAGCCTGGGGTGGAGAACGGGGCTCACAACCAGGTAAGTCTGGCCCTGGATAGTGGCCTTGGCCAGTGAACATGAGGCAAAGCCTCCTCTGAAGCTCTGCAAGGCCAAAGACAACAGCATGGTGGCAGGGTCTGTCCGTATAATGAGAATAAACAGTGCAGCACTGGAGTGGTTCAACATGTTCACTTGGCACTCAGCAACTCCTCTCGCCTGAGAGCATGGCTGTGCAGGAGAAGTATTGCTACAGGGAAGCACCTCTGATAAGCAATTGTGCATTAGGGTACACCCTCAAAAAACCCCATTTCTGCACTGGCTGCCTGTCTTCTCTTTGAAAGCACCTTGAACATTTTGGGGCTTTCTCAACAGGCCTAATGTTAGAGGAGGCCTCTCTCCATATGTTAAGTAATATTATCAGGTGTCTGCACAGAGAAAAAAGCCCTTAAATAATCCCCAAGACCTTTCCTTGATGCTCAGAAAGCAGGATGCTGCATTGCCTAAGTGCCTGCCTGTTCGACACAGGTACCAAATGTGGTGAATGCAATTATTTCAAAGGACCTTTGTGCCTTACTCAGGCCAGAATGACATATAATTCCAAAACTTTGATGCTAAAAGTCTGGAAGAGTCAGTGTAAATGGTCAATGTGGCTTTGGCCACTGAGATTGTAAAAGGCTGTGTCACAAGACTGACTAGGAATTGTGTGCCTCATGCTATATTTGCTGCCCTCCTTTTCCTGCCCATCCAGCTCCTCTCTCTTGTTTCATCCACTTTTCAGGATGTGTGTGTTAAGTGAGCAGTCTTACTAGTAATTGCTACAGTGCCTAGCATAAAATAAGCCCAGGAGGTTGGGCAGTGCATAATGCCCAAAGTAAGCACAGCTAATAATTATTTTATTCTAATGAATAATACTTCTTCATTATGCAATGAAAAGCAGACATCACAAAAGCTTCAGTGTTTTTCCATGCACCGACGACAGCAAATTTAGAAAGTAAAAAGGCCAAAATTGAACATGCCTGCAGATTTCCACAGGTCATACCAGAGAAATAACTGGTATTTGTCCTGTTCTTACTTGCTGCATTTTGGCTCAGACTCCAGTCGTGCTTCTACTGGGGTGGGTAAAGAAGAACTCCATTAAGAGCAAAGTGTGTATGACCAAGGTCAGCGGTGGAAAAGTCTGGCCTGCTGCTTGGGAAATAACTGCTGTCACATGTCCTTGACAAACATTTCATCTAATGTCTGTGACCTCACTGTAGTGAAGCAAACCAGGGGTGATGTCCTCTCCTACAGATCTAAGTCAGTGGGAATTCCCTTTGAGCAAAAGTAGCAGCTGTTACCTGTGGGAGACTGAGGGATCATGTTTACCTGGAATTTCCCAAAACCCATAGCTGCTGGCAGGTATTTGTCAGTATGCAGCAGTCTGGCATGCTGAAAACGAACACGTTATGTGGAGTAGTGAGTGCTTTAACCTGAACACTGCTGGGAGGAAAGTGAAGAAATCCTGGGCAGTGATGCCCCAGGATCTCTGCAGGTGAGCACAAGGAAAGTGGAAATTACATCAACATCAGGAAACGGGGATGTCCTACATGTTAAATGCAGAATTAATTCCCACAGCATGTTGTGACTGCCGAAGTATAAATGGCTTCAGAAAGACTAAACCAATTTATGGAGGAGGCATCCAAAAGAATATGCTGAACAAAATGGTCTGGATATGGCTTACGCCTCTGGAAGTCTCTACCACACCGATGGCCAGCAGCTAAAACTGCTTACCAGAGAAAGGAACACCCTAGAAGATGCCTCACTTCCCGTCCTCCTCCTCAGTCATCTGCCACTTGCCACCCTGCAGACAGCACACCAGACTGACTCTCTGAGCTGGAGCCAGACATATGTTCTCATACAATATTTTCTCAAAAAAATCCCAAGAAAATATCCCCAGAATTAAGATAAAATTCATATAATTTGCTTACATCTTACATCTCATTTAGAAAAGATCATGACATAGGATTCTTACACCTTGCAAACAAATACCTCAGAAAACCAGGCAAAATGTGCAGGTATTTCAGATACAATCACTGTGCCCGCTGGCACCTACCACCTTCATTACCTCCGAGCTCCCAACTGACACCTGGAGGAAAATGTTTTCAAATACACTTTTGGGACCTGCCTAGTTCACCCAGCACATGAAATCTCCATAACAGTTATTTAAAATATCCCGTGGAACTATGTAGCCCAAAGAAAATACCTGAGATAAGTCATACAGAAATAAATATCTCACCCCTACCTTATTCAAAACTGTACTGCACATCCCTAATTGAAAATAAAATTAGCCCTCTACTTCTCTGCGTGAGGACACTTCCTTTAGCCAGTACTTATTGAGTTACAAACACCATGACTGCTTTCCTTGTATTCTTTTAAGTGGCATTTGTTATGTTTAGTATACAAGGTACTGCTGGTGATTGGAGCCAGAAATAAGGATTTTTTTAATATTGCTTTAAAAGAATATATTTCTATAAGTGGATACTAAAATTTTACCTCTCTAAACGTGACATTACTTGATTTCACAGCTGTGAAATTTGCCCTGGGAAGAAGTTCTGAGTAAAGCTATGCACTGCACAAGTTTCAGTCTAAAACCATCTCTCACCAAGCCAGGGGAGCCCCTGTGAGCCTACAAAGATTTAAACGTGTGCACGCGCCATTGGTCTGCTCTCAGGTTTAAAGTTAGATTTCTAACTCAGTACCTCGCAGAGCCTGGCTGACTTGTGTATGTGATAAGCACAAGCACATGCAACTGCAGATGCTCCCCCCCACTCTGTTCATTGACATATTTCTGACCATCTTCATATATATTTTAAACACTCACAATGACCTTTTTGCCTGTCCCATTCTCCTCCAGTGCCTCCAAATATTTTTCTACTGAGGTTTTCCAACAGCTTCCTCCTAGATAGGCTAGCCAGCTTTCCCAGGTTTCCATAGGGCTAAATTGTATCAGAAGTTGTCTGTATCAATCCTTCAGAAAAAAATGCAGGATCTAAGAAAAAACAGCACTTGTGAATTACTTCTGTCATTATAATACTAGCTGATGATACAGGAAGCAAGCCTTCATCTTAATGAGCAGCACTAGGTATATTGCTACATAATATATTAAGCATCAAACACAAATAGATAATATCCATTTAATGAATAAACAGAATAGCTATTCTTTCTAGCACCAAGTATCGGCAGGTGTGTTTGTCAGTCTCCATTTGGTGTGAGACCACATGCCAGAAGTTCTCTGGAAATGTTTACACTTTCGCATATATTCTATTTTTCATTATTTGGGCACTGTAACCATCTCAAAATTAGTTTCCGCAGACCCTTGTCAAAGCTTACTAGTTCAATTTCGTGTTGCTTGGGACACAATGATTCAGCAGGAATGGCTTAAAAGGCTTTTTTTTGCATACACAAAAATCAATTCCTTGCCACTGCCAGGCTAAACAAACTGTGGCCTCTTTCCAGAAACAAAGAAAGGAACTCCTTATGTGAACCTAAGATGTTGTTGTAAGTTTATCATAATGAGGTGGTTACAGTCTTCAGCGCTCATTTTTTAATTATTTGGAGGAATCCTCTTGGACCCAGTGAAATGGCATAGTAGGATATTAATCTGGGCTAGAAAAATCCAATTATCAGAAACAAGCAGGCAGCTTTTCTAAACAACATCCATTACATTCTGCAGGATCCTAGTTTTAATTAAAACAAACAAAGCTCTGGTGTTCTGGGTACAAAGAAGGACTCCAAACTTTCCAGTCTGGTTCAGGCTCAGCTGCCAGTTCTGTCTTCCTTTGGCTTTATCTATATTCAAAGTCATACCAATTTAACTCCCAAGCAGTTTTTAATCACAATTAATGAAATAGATGCTAACCACTGCAGAAATGCACTTAATTTGATTTAAATAAGGTTTATATCAGCCTAGTTAATTGAGTTTATCTCCACCTTCAACTGGTGTATATAACATTTTAAACCGAATAAAGAGTGTCTTCGGATTATATTACTAAATTTAAATTATACAGCCAACCAGCATACATTTGAAGGTAAATGTTACCTATGTTAGGGAAACCTGATTGTGTGAGAGGGTTTAGGCAGCCACAATCCCCGTGGAAAGACCCAAAGGACAACTCCACGAATCACCAGCTTGGGGCTGGGGAACGCCAGGGCATAGTTTTGCACGGAAAGCCACTCCTTGAGCTGTGAAACCATAGTTGGACAGGAATTTAATGTGCTGTTAATGTACTCAGGATGACATTTCAGTGAGTAACAAATAAAGGAGCTGCATTCTGTATTAGAAAATACTGGATAAAATATTAAATGAAACTGGTGTGTCGTGATAGCATAGCTGCAAGGACAGTTTGCTGACAGGCACTTCTGTTTCATACACCGGCAATAAAAATGAAGAGATGGGCACATTCAATTATACCTGGCCCTAAGGAGATATGGTCCCTACCCAAAGGAACAGGAGTTCTAAATAAGCAAATTTCATAAGGCAAAATCCAGTGATTTATAAAATAATAGCTCTTAAGTGATAAACTGGCCCTACTGCTGACAGAATATTGGCAGGATATTCTGATGGATACCTTCTTCTGCTAAAATAGCAAAATAACTTCCTTATCCCGGATGCAAGCAAATCTCATGTTTTGAGATCTTAAACTAAATGGCTTGTTCTCTCATAACATGTCGATAATGTATCATCCAACTCAGCTAAACCGATCCAGCTACACGCAAAGAGAGACCTTTTTAATAGGGATGTCTATTTAAAAAGAACTTTAATGCTGTGGGTCACAAACACTTAATCTGTTTTTAAAGAAAATTATAATCTGATATAATTAACAAGCTTTTTGCCTTGCCTGTTCAACCACAAAGCAATCCCAAATGTTTTTGCCGGTATTTGCAATCCCTCCTTTATCAGCAGCTCTGCACACTCCTTTAAATAACCCATTGTCATTGTAGGCAAGACACGATTTGTTATTTTAAGGATCCAGCAGATGGGACAAAAACGCTACTGCAATATATTAAAGCAGCAGATAATTGTGGTGAAAGAAGCTACGCAAATGAACAGCAGAGGAGTTTCATTTAGCGAATTGAGCATATCCAGAGACTGCACCACCACTCACAGCGGCTAGCAGTACTACGCCTCCATATCCCAGGTCACAGATGAAGGAGCTCCTGTTTTATTTTGGGGCTCTGATCACCTGATTACCCACATTGCATGTGTTATCATTTGTTCGTGGAATTCAGACTGGGACAAAACAGCTAGTTACATTGGTGACAAAGCCCAAATATTTTTCTCTGGAGACCAGCAGCACTGCATATTAGATAGCTAAGTAATTAGTTAGCCAGCTAACTATATTAATTAGTAGCTGCTAAAAAACATCCTTCAAATGTGGCTCTCACCAGGCTGAAAAGAGCACACCACTTCCTATGTCCCTCACACCACACAAAGAGAAGGGTGGCCCAAGGTCTATGTCCCAAGATAGGGCACAGATTTACAGGACTTCTAATTCCTGCACAGTAACTGAAATCTGCATTTACCATTCCTCTTTCTTGACAGTATTAAACTTTGACTTGATTGGGAAATGTAAACGTCACAAGTGAGATCCAAACTGGTGTCAGCTGGAATAGCTTCACTGAAGACAGGGAAGCTCTGCTGGTGTACATAAGCTGAGCATCTGACCAAGCTTCCATGGTAGGAATGTCTCTTCAGGTTCATAGTATCCCCAGCCAGAGAAGAGAAATCTTGTTTTGTCATTTATTTTTGTTCTCTTTTTCTCTCTTTCTCTTTGTTTCTTCCTTCCTTTCTTCCTTCCTCCCTTCTTTCTTCCCTTCTTTCCCTCTTTCTCTCCTCCTTTCTGTCTACATAACTGATCATTTGGGTGGTTTTTGACTTCTGCAACGGCACTGCAGGATCTACCATTGTAAATCAGAAGAACAGTCTATTAAGTCCACTCCCCTTTCCCACCAGCTGTCAATACCAGGTGTTTCAGAGGACAACAAAGGAGACGTGCTCGGCAGTTCCCACCACGCTGGAGAGCACTCAGTTGTGACTGCAGTGAAGTGAGAGGACACAGACCCCTTATACACAGACAGATTATTTCAGCACTGTCTAATACTTACGTTTATTATGTAAGTACCCGATTTGGTTTTGGATTTTACTAACTCTCTCTGTTAATTCTATTCTTAGAGTTCTTTACCAAACTAAGATGCATTTCAGTATTTCCTGTACATGTGCACTGTGAAAGTAATGATCAAAAGATTATTTTTACATACTTTCATGTCTTTATTCTTTCAGGAAAAGATGCTGAACTGATCTCTAAACCATACTCTGCTGTATGTATCTGTAGTTTTTCACCTTGCATATACCTCCTCTTCAAACTCGAAGTAATATTGTAATGTCTACTTTTACTTCAGATGAAAAGCTCTTAATTTCGTTAAATTTAATTACTATTTTCATGTTTATTTTTTTCCATCTGTCTTATGTTCTAATTGAGATTCTTATTATTGAACTTCCTAACCCCGGTCCTGGTTTTTTAATTTTTCCTAGTTCCATTTTTGAAAAGTCCTCAAAAAAAGTCTCCAAAACATCTAATTACATGAAAGTGGGGATAATGCAGAGACTATTACACTCTGGCGTGACTTACCTAGCTTGGAGAAGTTAACATTTTCTGAGAATAAGCTTTGAAGCGGCTAAGTTTCATGGGAAAATTGAAAGAACTTAATTACATTGGAGTACAATACTATGTTGCCACCCTTACCATCATATTTAATAGCACAAAACTGTTTAATAGTTTTTGTCATAGAAATTACTGAAGTGTTGCATCACTTCTGGACGTGAGCAATTTTTTAAACATCTTGTTTATAAAAAAATGCAATCTGAAGTCTAACAGTTTGAAGAAGATTTGAGAATGCTGATTACACCTGGGAAACATTTTGGAAAACTTCTTTTCCAAAGAAAACTCTGAAGCTGAATTTGACTAAATTATCTTTAAAAAGTAAGAGGTATTGAACCAATATATTTCATTCACTGTGAAGGGAGCAGTGCTTTCATTTTTCCTGTCCGGCCAAAGAATTTAGAAATCAGCCATTCACACATTTCCAGTCTCTTTTCTCCAGTCTAGTAAACACTTAATTCAAGAAAAACTACATTAAGACAACAAAAAGCAAGTGAGTAGTTCCTAGACTCTGGATTGCAGATGACTAAGGAGGACATGGAAAATGGTCCCCCCCTTGTGCTTTTAGATAAAAGTGTGCTGGCAAAACGGTTCCTCTCCTTCGCTCCCACAACATTTTTGTGGAGTCACAGTGGCCATTAATCCAAAAAATCCTTGAGAAGCACTGAGTCCCCCCAAAATGCCTATTTCACCAAAGGGAGAAGTTTTCACCCCAATGTTAACACCTGGGTGCTCCTTGCTCTTCTCAGGCTTGCCTAACTTTCCCGGTAATAGGAAAGCTCCTCATAAGGGTAAGGAAAAATCACCATGCCCACTTGAAGAGTCAGACTGAGGGATCTCCTGAGAAAGGGACAACCTGCATTTGGACNGTGTTAACACCTGGGTGCTCCTTGCTCTCCTCAGGCTTGCCTAACTTTCCCGGTAATAGGAAAGCTCATCATAAGGGTAAGGAAAAATCACCATGCCCACTTGAAGAGTCAGACTGAGGGATCTCCTGAGAAAGGGACAACCTGCATTTGGGCCTTTTCATCCTAGGAAGGCAGTACTATTTTTCACTGTTTTGATGATGATTATTACTCTTATTACTATTATTTCATTCACATTATACCTCCGCTTAGGTCTGTTGCAGGGAAAAGAGCCCACAGGAGGGGAGTCAGTGCAGGAGAAGAGCCAGTGTCTCTCTCCCATCTCCCTGCCCCTCGCGGTTGCCTGCTCCCCAGGGCGGGCATGTCGCAGGGACTCCCACAGTGCCCACTCCTGAGCTTGCACCCAAATTTCAGGGAAGCCCAAAAGCTTCCCTCCACAAGAGCTTTGTTTTGGAGGCAGGGCTGAGGGTTCCTCGGCTGCAGGCACCCAGACAATAAGGCTGGCTAATGCGCAGGCTGTATATTAAATTTCCCATGGGACTGTTGCTGCTGAGGGAGCATTGTACAGGCAGCTATGGCAGAGCTATTGCCAAGGCTTATTTCATTTAATTGCAGTGCCTCATTACTAACAAACATCCATTCCAGTTCATGAAAGGTGTAGGCTATTTTATAGAGAGCCTTATGGCTCCCATTCATGTTCTCCCGAGTTTGATCTCACTAGGTATTTGAACTAGATGCCATCAGACACCAACAAATGCTTATTATATATAATGAAGAAGGAAGGACAAGCAGGAGGCAGGAAATTTCTTAAACAGCTCCTTAGCTGAAACATGAACTAAACAGGAAAACTGGAACAGTAACGTGTGCAAGGTACATGTACATATGTGTATATATATGTATATACACACACACACATATATGGGCAGATTCAATAGTTAAACAATTTATTTTTACAACTGGCTGCATCAAAGCTGGGTTTTGTTAAAACATTTTGGCTTTGTGAGGCCACTGGGTGCTCACAGTGGTCTTTTTCATAGTCAAGTGCTTCTTCTCACAGAGTGATCATGCTACTGGGTCAAATCTAAAAATTAGGAGTAGGACTCTTCCAAGAAGCACACTCACGGCTCTTTCTCCACAGTCACCAGTAGGGAACAGTAATGATGGACTACCTACTGCCGTGCTGGTTTATGACTGTTGAAGCATGGTTATACAGTTAACAGTGTCGTTGTTCAAAACCATTTTGGAGTAAAATGTGTACCTGTAATTTTGAACTCACTTTACCCTTCCCTACAGGACTTGTGGGGCAATGAAAATCCCAGATTTGTGAGTATCAGCCTGTCCCCAGCCAGCCTCAAACACTGTGCTCGTGCTCCCAAGACTGCAGCAGTGCCAAACTGACCAAAGCTCCTAAGGATGACAAACCCTGGTCCGTCACATGTCAGATTTCCAGACTCTTCTGCTTAACATGATGGAGATAAAAAAGCACACACTGCAGGGCAGTAAAAAAATAAAACCACAGGTATGGCCGACTTGCATCCTATAGGTGATACAATAAGGTCTTATGACAGAAGTACTACTAGTAGAGAGAAAAATAAATACTGGAAGGATTTTTTTGGATTTAAGAAAGTGTAATTAAAAGCAGGAGACTGGAGTACTAACAGCAATGCTATGAGTTTCCCTAGCAAATTGCCTGCGTGTGCATATGGCGAGCTAACGAAGTAGCCCTTATGTTTTAATGCTGTTAGCAGAGATGGGCAATGGCACAGTAATCTGGAGAATAGAGTTAAACTGAATGGGGAGAGGAGAAAAGGTTTTGTACAAGTCAAGATTTCAGGAGAGTATTTGGCATGTCACATGGATCTTACTAAAAGCTATATGTGAACTGGTTTGGGTATGTATACAGCAAGGTAGGTTAAAACCAGCTGAAAGCCATTAAGCAGGACGTTTTACAGACCTAGCAGGACAGACCCAGCGAGGCTGGAAGAGCGAGGAGGAAGCAGCGAGCGCTCAGGAGCAGGCACTGCCCACAGCCACGCGCATGAGTGCCACCGAGCTGCGCCCTGCTTGGGTGCACACACCCACAGCTGCCGGCGAGGGGACACCGCCGCGTCTGGGAGAGTCTGGGATACCTAGGAAAGCAAGCGGCTGATCCAGATCAGCTATCACAGCTGAGAGAACGAGTGGGGCCTCGCTGGCATTGGTGAACACAGCTGAAACTGGGGAAAGGAGGTGACAAGGAAGCCTACCGAGCTACAAAGACGCCTGGAGCCCTTCCACTACAGCTCATTCCACTCATGTGCCTGGGAAAGACCTGAGCCCTGTGCTGCTCCCTCTGCCCTGGGGCAGAGGAATAGGAAAGCTATTGCCATGTTCGGACGTCAGACCTGGACTGTAAGACAGAGTCCCAGGCACTGTGTCACAAGCATGGAAATGTGAGAACAACCTCTGCTTTCAGCGGGTTTGCTCAATGCACAGAGGACCTCCGAGATTCCTGGCACCACTCTTTTGCAGATGTTTCACAGCACGTACCTCCTGCCCCAGCACCTCATGGACTGTCTCACAGTGGGTATAAAACACCTACTTAGCTGACAGCAACTGGTGTCTTTTTTCTCACGCAACTTTTTATATCCTGACAGCCCACCTCATACCACATCTTCTGGCTCTCTCCAGTTACAAGGTGGGCGTCCAGCTGACATCAGCTCACCCCTTGTGTGTCATCTCCCCGAGAGCATGTAACAGGCAGCTGCCTCTCCCGCAAAGCCTGAAGAACAAAGGGGCAAGTTTCTGAGGTGGGAGCTGAGAGATGGAGGGATTAAGCAAGGTGCTGAGACAAAAAACACATCAGCACAGGCAACAGGGCTCCTGCTGGGCTGGACCTGGGCTAAAGTTTGGCTCCCGTGGCCAGCTTTCCTCCTCTCGCCTCTTGGACTCACTGCTTGCACAAATGCCAAATATTCCCTCAGCCAGAGGAAGCAACACTCCATTTTCCATAGTGGAAGCAATACTCCTGCAGTGACATGGGACAGCCATTAGAGAAGTGCCGTTATGGCACACATTGATTTGGGGAAGCAGAAGTGACCCATGGGTCAGCCAGTGCTGCAGGATGAGGACACAGAAACCGAGCCTTCAAAGGGGGACCTGGTGTGTGCAGAGGGGAGCGCATGGCACACAGGTAGGTGCTACCATGCTAGCAGCTATTTCAAAGCTTTCAAAAGACTGAAAATATCCTGCATTTTGTGTTCCTTATCGCCACTGTCACCATGTTGGCAAAATCAGGCTTTCACTAGCGCCTCGCCTCAGGAGGCAGGGGCTCTGGGAAGAATTTACTCAGGGAAAACTTGCAGGATGGGTGGGAACTGAGCTACATTACAAAAATGTCTCCGTCTGCTGTTGTGCACTTGTGAAAAATGATTATCCTGAGAACAGCCAGAGAAACATCAGCAACAGGTATTTAAACACCAAAAGGCAGACCCCTCTCTAAAGCACACCCGCTCGTATGTGTGCACCAGTGTCTGTGAACTGTGTAAAATAAATGGCAACATTTGGGGTTTGCTTTTGCAGGGAAGCCGCTGAAGCATTTCAGGGATCATTTCATGCCTAGGTCTTAGTTTTACAGAGGTGCAGGGATGACCGTGAACCCACCTGAGCAGCTGTTTGCCTTCCCCTATGCCCTGGCACAGGGACAGGGCTACTCCCCTCTCCTTTAGCTTTTTAAAGCATCTCTCTAGTCGTGCCTCTCCCTCTTCCCTTCTCTCCTCCTGTCTTTTTATCCCGTCTCCGCTCTTCTTTCTTATAACCAACCTGCTTTTTCCTCCCATTTGGCCCCATCTTTCCTCTCCCTTTCCTAAAGCTGCCTCCTCCCTTCACAGTTTCCTCTCCCACCCTCACTCCCAAATACCACTGCCAGCCTCAGCCTGCTCTGGGGGTGAAGGATTGGGGTTGGGCTGCTGATGCTGAGCCAGCCCATGTGCCACCATCCTCAGACTGCTGCCATCCCACTGCCAGCACTGATGGCACCAAATGCTGCGCTGGGGAAACAGCAGCACCAAAATCCCCCATCGCCCACAGCCACACCTCTCCCGAGCCTGAGGAGAGCAGAAAGCACCTTGTTCTTGCTACCAGCCCGCAGGATAACTGCAGCTGCATATTTGTCTCTCAAAATAAGTAGGAAAGGCTGTCCAAGCCCCAAGGCCCATCACTGGTGGTCCAGGGGATCAGGGGAGGTGCTGATGAATTCCCGAGCACCTCACGGTTTGTGGCAGTGGTAGATGAATTCTTTGTCAGGGCACGGGGTGCAGCTGGAGATGGGTACCTTGCCTTTTATCCTGGGGGAGCAGAGGCACAAAGGGCGCTGGGAGGAGTCAGTGCTCCTCTCAGGTGGCACTAGGGAGTGAACCTGCCCCATGCCTGCCGGCAGCATCGCCCTACAGCCAGCAGGCACCCACCCCGGGGTTTCACCCTGGAAGCTTGTGCACCCCTTTCCTGAAAGTCAGAGGCGGGTGTTCACCCCAACCCTCTCCTGGCTTGCCAGCAAACCTTGGGCTGGTGAACCCATCACTCACAGTCAGCAAAAGGCATTTGGCTACATAAACAAGGTGCCCCACTCTCCAAGTCATTAGCACCACCAGCTTTAGGAGCTGAGTAAGCTGTTAGTTCTCTCAGAAATACCACTTTCCCTTGGTAGCCTTCCAGGGCAACGTTGCCAAAGCCTTCCTGGATGGTACAGGTAACACCCTTTCCCTTTTATCTTCATTTTAAGTTCCCCGGCCAAGCTGTGAGTCGGGGATGGCTCCCTGGGCATGATACCACTGTCAGCAGGACCAAAGCTTTCACAGACTCTCTTTCCTCCCCCAAAGCCTAGCTCTAATCCTCAGCAAAAAGCTGTAGTCCAATTTACAGCATATTTTCTCATCCCTAGAGAGCTGGAACATCGAGTCCTTCTGCAAATCTCACACCATTATGAACTAATGGTAGATAATGAAATAACAGTGCCAGCTTAGATCAAACAAGCACCAAGAGTACAACACCATTTTTTCCTCTAGACCATTTGTCCTCTTCACTAATGGGGCAGGTTTTAAGAATCCCAGTCCTTTTTTCAAAATCACACATAAAAACATGGGAAAGCACCTGCAAAACACATAGTGATGTGTTAATCATAGAAGCATAGAATTGTTTAGGTTGGAAGGGACCTTAAAGATCATATAGTTCCAACCCCCCTGCCATGGGCAGGGACATCTTCCACCAGACCAGATTGCTCAAAGCCCCATCCAACCTGGGCTTCAACACTTCCAGGCATGGGGCCTCAACAGCTTCTCTGGGCAACATGTTCCAGTGTCTCACCACCCTCAGAGTGAAAAATTTCTTCCTGATATCTAGTCTAAATCTACTCTCTTCCAGTTTGAAGCCATTACTCCTCCATCCTATCACTGCATGCCCTTGTAAAAAGTCCCACTCCAACTTTCTTGTAGGTCCCCTCCAGATACTGAAAGGCTGCAATAAGGTCTCCCCACAGTCTTCTCCAGGCTGAACAACCCCCACCCTCTCAGCCTGTCTTCACAGGAGAGGTGCTCCAGCCCTCTCATCATCTTTGTGGCCCTCCTCTGGACCCTCTCCAAGAGGCCCGTGTCCTTCTTGTGCTGAGAAAGCCAAAGCTGGATGCAGTACTCCAGGTGGGGCCTCATGAGAGCGGAGTATAAAGGGAGAATCACCTCCCTTGACCTGCTGGCCACACTTCTTTTGA
>RSEF01000003.1:35901315-35946386 GCA_003993805.1 Himantopus leucocephalus | reverse complement strand
GGGCCCACCTCTCAAGCCTGTCAAGGTCCCTCTGGATGGCATCATTCCTAGTGGTCTTAAAACACTGATACTATTTTTTTAATGAATGCCCCAAAAAATTCTTCAGCTTGTCTTGTCCCTAGATAAGACAGGCACAATGGGACAACCTGGTTGATTTTCTTGTTCCATGCTGGATCAGTATCTGATAATTTGACTTCCTGAATCCTTTTCCTTCACTCATCACAATCCTCCCCCTCTTCAGTCCTTCCCATTAACACCTTCTTGTAACAGCTCGGGACTGACCTTGGCTTTTGAAACCAAAGGCAGGACTCTTATGATCAGGCATTTACCAATAGATGAGAGAAGAAATACTGAATGTCAGCCTTCAAATACTCCTTCGAAGGAAACATTTCTGTTTCCCAGCTAAATGAGACCACAGGCACATGTGAGCCAAAGCTGGCTTCCACTACAGTCTATGGGATTAATTTTCCCAAATATCTTCACTGGTCCTGGTTCTGTGATAAATGAATTTCTTTTCATTTTTGTGGATATGAAGATTTGCCCCAAGTGACTTGCCAGAGGTTGCAAAATAAACTTATGCAGTATAAAAAGATGGGGGAAAATACCCTCATTCCAAGTCCAGTTCTTTGCATGAAGTTTCATCCCATATATCAGCCCAAACCTGCTGTTGGAGTTTGTTACATAAATGACATTTAAGAGCATGAGCATTAATGGGAAAGCTACAGTCACATTAGAGCACAGTAGCTGCAGTCACCCCATTCATTTTCTCACCAAAAGACCTAAAGCATGTTTTAAACAGACATATCACTGTTTCCTCATATCACATATTTAATTAGAACAGATAAATTAAATTACTTCCTTTGCCTGTACGGCATAAAATCCCTGTATAATTACAGAAGAGAAGGCCGTCCTGCAGGCCATTTTGTGGCATAACTGTGCTGATTCACCTGATCCTGAGCCAAGCTCCACTTTAATCTTCTGAGTCTTGTTTTAGTTTGAGGAACAGTCAAACACACCCAGTTGGGCAGTATAGATTAGGTTTCTCACTATTCAGTAAAAAAGAGAAATAAAGATTAAAATACTTTTTTGACATAGTGTTTTTTTCAATAGTAAAATATTGTGTTCCATAAGATCCATAAGGGTTTAATGAAAAAAGAGAAGCGGGGGCGGGGGGGGGAAGATCACTAGGCAATTTCTTTTATGCATTTTATTAGTTAACAGTCAAGGAAATTTTCTTTGAGTCAGGGAACTGTTGCTACAGTGTCCCTATAGCCCTCAGTACAAAGTGGTCCTGATCTACAGTAATGCAGATAATAATGATGGTAGAAATAGAGACAATGATGATGATGAAGATGATTCTAATAATAACTTTCAGCTGTGACTACAAACAGTGTCCCAACCAGTACTGAGCAGTGGACTTGATCCTGGTTTCAAATATTCGTCACAAATCCAGACACAAGACGTGCAGAGACTGGGTGACGGTGTAGCAGGCTTTCTGATACAATACAAGCTGTGGACTCTTGGTCAGCATCTGAGATCTTCAGTTTCCATGTGTGCCTGAGCAATGGCCTGTCCCTGCCAGAAACATCTAGCTTTGGCGTGGTGACTCCGAGTGCTTTCTCACGTCCTGCCATGTCAGCGGCTAATTGCACCCAGTGCTAAACTTGGCTGACTTCAACTTTGAGAAACTAAATCTTGTTCTGCCTTTATCTGTGAGATTAAAGAGCCCCATGGTTTCAGGCATCCTCCCCTCCCCTTCGAGTACACACTCAGACTGTGATTGAATTACCTCTTCACTTTCTCTGCAATTGGTTAAATGAACTGTGCCCATCAGCCTCCCGTTCCCCAAACCACTGCTCTCTCCCCAGCTCTTTGCCATCTGCAACTGTGTCTTCAGTCAGCCAGCAGTTTGTGTTTCCTCTGTATCACTGGTGAATTCCAGCCAGCCTTTTCATGTGACTTAATCTCCATGAAAGACATTTTACCAAAATCCCCTGTGGGCTGGTAATTCCCCACTGACACTTTGCAATCCCTTCAGGCCAGTTAATTCAGCAGATGACTTCTTGACTACTGTCTTTTAGGCACTGACTGCAACAGGAACAGAGTCATTTCCCCGGGGCCTATCTCTGATTACTTAAGAGCAGTCTTCCTTTACCCGAAAGCATTTTTTTCCTTTTAATTGGAAATTGAATCCTGGAATCCAGTCTTTAATTGGAAATCTCCTTCAGCAGAAGACAGCATATACCTGAGTGCCATGGGGTTGGTAGGTTCCCACTGTACTTGGGTGGACCAGCCTCATGGATTTCCTTGCTATGTGTCCTACACAGACGTCTGGGGTGGCCTGGGGGTGGTCAGCCCCCACAAGGAAGGGTAGGCAGGCCCAGGTACTTTAGAGGGAAGCTACATCTGCCTTTGCATGCAGTCTTTTTTTCTATTTTCTATAACTCTTGCATCCAGAAACTATCCCGAGTCTTCAAAGGATCGGTCCTATGGTTTTGCTTCTTATTTTAGTAAAGTTCACAGAGTTGGTTTTTTTTTTTTCCTGTTCAGGCACAAGTCTCAAACCTAGCAGAAAGGCAGACAGACCTTCCATGAAATTTGGAAGGAAATCCTGGTTGCAAAAAGCCAACCAGAACTATCAAAAACAGTAATCAACAAGAAGGAGTTGTATTTATGGATGACATTGTCTTTCCCTGCCTGAAGGAAAGTACAGACTAGAAATTACTGGAGCTCATTAAATCTTCTTATTATTCTGTATATTCAGTGGTGAACACTGAAGAATTGCAGTCTCAGTTTATGCCAGGGGATTGGTTAGCTTCCAGTCTCACTCACAGCACCAAGGTGAGCACTGACTTTCTAGTCAACGTAGTCACATCTACCTGCTGGCATTTTAGAGGTCCAGTGAAGAAAGTGAAATACAGCTCCCTTGGGAAATGGAGCTGAACATCATGCACCACGTCCTGCAATTTCAGAATTGGCAAGTGGTGAAGGCTCCCTTTGCTTCTGCTGAAGACTGGCTAAGCACACAATTATACTATGGCATAGGCATAGAGGATGCAGCGTACAAAGAATGAATACATAGCAAACATGAGAGTATTTGGTGGTAGTGTCACAGCTGGCAGACAAAGGAAGGCACAAGCAACCATAATCAACCAGAATCTCACTACAGCACACAGATAGATGCCTCTCAGTCCTGGGAGCAAGTAGACAATGAATGGTGAATGAATAATTGTTTGGTTATGTAAAAACCACATTTCTGCAAGTTTCACACCTGAAGACCTGCAGTCAATATCTTCATTTCCTCAAAAGTCCCATCACCAAAGACAAGAACAATTTTCTTTTCTGCCCATAATCTTAGTTTGAGATATAAAATTGCAACCATTTCAGTGTTTATAAACTTATAATGAATCAAAAGCAAACATCACAGACGTACATCCTGTAATGCCCGGTTGTTGAAGAGATAAAGAAACCACTTTCTTTGCCAGTATCCCATGCATGTCGGAACTTAGAAATAATATGTTTTGATCTACCAGCCTGCTATGTTGACGTACTGAAACAAAAAGTGCTTCCACTCAGCCAAAACCACATATCTTGGCAGTCTACATCCTGAAAGACAACAAAGACGTAGTCTAAAAACTTGGCAACTGTCCTGGCACGCTACACCTTGGGCTTAGCAAGTCAGTCACGCTATGCTGGCTCTGGTTTTACCATAATGCAATAACACAATGGGAAATTCTGGAGTTTTGGCCCTCAACATATTGTCTCTGCTGGCCTTCAGAAGCTGCTTCAGAAGCAAGGTAACTCCCTGAGCTAGGAAGTCATGCTCTTTCCTGTAATCCACTCCTGGTGAGTGAAAGGTGTTAAATAGAGAAAAATACTTAGTGCTTACTGTAACTGCCTTTCTCTTATTTGCCTATTCACTATGGTAGGTGTTTTTTAAGACCTGAATAATTGCACCATGAACATAACACTTGCACACTTCTTTTTAAACATTAACCAACAGATTAAGATATCAGATATCAGATTCCGCCAGGGGTTCTGGAGGCAGATTAACAGAGATCTCCACCCTTGGTGAAAGGCACCACACTAGCATGTTTCTAGCAGGATACTAGGCTGGAGGAGCGCAAAGGAGAGAAGATGCGGAAAACTTCGGGGTCTTAGGAGGGGCTTAAGCAATTTCCAAACAGGAGGCAGTCATCAAGTATTATTTCTTACGGATGGACTGTGACACCCAAATTAAAAAGTCATTGTGCTAGTTGCATAGAAGGGGAACCAGTCACCTCTCATGTTAGCTTTATTAATTCTAACACCAGAGCTGTGTTAATCTGTGCCACTTCATGATTTGGCCTTATTCTGCAGAATGATGGCTGTGAAAACATTAAATCAGCTTTTGAGGGCTTGAGAAAATATAAAGAATCTACTGTAAAACTCTTATAACACAATGAATCTCACCTCTTTGGGCTAAAGCCAGTGCACAGACAATGTACCATGCTAAAGAAATGGTGCTGGTTAATACTGGTAGATGCAAAAATCCGTTGTTTCACTGGAGATGCAAAATAAAAAGAATTTCAAGGCAGATCAGGGAACCGTCAAAAAAGCAAACCTGATGTCCAAACCAGGCAAAACAGCAGAAATGTTCTGAAGAGCACAGCCAGTAGGCATGTGGATAAGTACAGCATATCGATGAAAAGCTATAGGGTTTCTGTGAAGTGAAGTCATATGTCACAGATCTACTAGAGTTATCTGAAGGCAACAAACATTCAGACAAAACAGATCTCACTGATATTGTCTAGTTGGGTTTCTAAGAGGCATTTGAAGCAGGTCATTCCCAGAAGGCTCTTAAAGAAATTGAACTGATCTAGAAAATGAGAGAGAGATTTCTCTGATGGATAAAGGCTACTCAAAGTTAAGGAAAAGCAGTGGGAATAATGTGGTGGTTGTAAAGATACTTGTCTTCTCTTCTCACAGTCTTTTCTCCCACACCCAAAATATACCCAAACCTTCCACCCCTCACTTGAAAACTGGGATCAGTCAGCCACAGTTTTTTTCATCTCTTTTCCCTTTGAAAAAGAGGATTTAGTTCATAATTTGATAAGATAGTACTGTAGATATTTTCCCTTTTCAGTGACACTTCAGAGCGAAACACTGGCACCACTGAAGATGGGAGGCAGTGAGACTGCCCATTCTGTTGGCAGGAGATCAAACATTGTGCCTGTATTTGGCAAGGCCTGTCTTGGCAAACAGTAAACCAGTGATCCTACCCTCAATAGCAGCAGGAGTTGTCGAATAAGTGACTATACAATCAGTTTGCAAACACTTAGAGTAGATCAGCAAGACTAAAAATGATCAGCAATGGTATCCGAAGAACAGTCTCTGGCTTGGTGGATAAGTTGGAAGCATTAGATACAGATACTTCTTGACTTCAGTAAGGTTTTTAGTAGCATCACATGATAGAAAAGCAAATTAATGGACGTTGGTATAAACATAAGGTGCCCAGCTGGTTGAAAAAACACTTTGAAGCAACACTTCTCAGGAGTTTGATGTCTACCTTTACAAGTGCTCCTGCAAGGACCTTTCCTGAGCAGAGTTGTAATCAATTTTCCAGTGAACAGCTCAGAGGACAGAGGAGAGTGGGCTGAAAGGTGACACACCGTGCTGGAAGGTTTTTAAAGCATTTTGGAGAATGGGACTAGAATTCAAACTGAATGTGAGGAATCAGAAAGAACAAAGCCCAAACAAGGATGCCATTCAGTAACGACAGTGCACAGTGCAGTACTTGGGAAAGAAAAATCAAACACACAAGTGCTTAGTCAAAAAGGGAGGCTGGAGTTGAGGCTGATTCTAAGCTGAATATGAAGTAATAATTTAACACTGTTAATTCATCTCAGCTGTACTAATAGCAACATCATACATATCTCACAGAAGATAATGATAGCTTTCTTCTCTTTGCTAGAAAAGACCTCAATTGCCACATTGTGTTTGGTTATAAAAGACGTGGATAAAGTGGAGAGAGAGAGTCTGGATTACAAGACGTTGAAGTATTGGCTATGAGAGAAGACTGGTCTTGCTTACCCTAGATGCAGGCAGGTTTGGGGAGCGGGATTAGATAGTAATCTTCCAATGGGTTTCTCTAAGGGTTATTTGAGAGAGGATTGTGATAAATTTCTCTCCACAGCCACTCAGAGAAAATAAGAAGAAATTATCTTAATTTGCAGAAAAGAAGATTTAATTTGGATGTTGGGGATGGAAAACAATCTTTTTGATTGAAGTCCTGAACTAGCAGAATAGATTCATTAGGGATGTTGGAAGTTTTCAGAAACCCACTGGACAAACCCTTTTAGGGAATACTTAAATGTGGTTCATCCTCCCTCCGTGAAAGGACTTGACGTAGGTCTTCTCCAAGGGCTCTTCCAAACACAGTCTTTTGAGTCTGCAATTTCATATTTAAGTAGTGGATCTTTATTTCTGAACTTATATATATATATATGTGTTCACCACTTCGTATTCACACTGAAATTGAGGCAACTTTATACACAGTAATAGCTGGCCCATATGTTGCATGCTTCACTGATTTGTACATGACTGTTATTATATTTGCTGTTCTCAGCTCAGCCAAATAACGTACAGACCTTATATGCTTTACCAATGATTTTTCTAGCATCTGCCAGTAAATGAGGAAACGAGTATGAAAGGTGATGATTCCACAGTATCCGCTGTCGGTGCTGTCATACTGCCTACGGGCTATAACTGACAATCCACCAAATGAGTACAGCCTGTGTGAATCACTGTTACAAGGTGTTCAGTACGTTTGTGTTCCATGCACCCTTATAAAATCACATCTTGGTTGCCAAGAAAATGTCTCTAATCTTTAAATTTTTTTTTTTCAACTACTGGGGAGAAACAATAGTCTGACAAAAATTAATTCATACATGTGAAGTTCTGCTCAATATTTTGTGTCAACAAGTAAGAAACCTCTTGATATATTGTGTGGCATCTGTATAAAACAGAATATGCTGTATACAAATAGGAAACAGATGTCTTCTAAGTGAAAGGATAAATTCTAATCTTAGTCATTACATGGTGAATTTTTCTCTTCCCCCACTGAAATCTGTTCTTTAGGTTTTCATTTTCTTTTTAAAACTACACTATTTTTATTACTGATCACTACAGAATACTTTGTGAAAGTCAGGGTTGGTTTTTTTCCCCTGAAAGTAAATCTGAAGTTCTTGTTCAGTGAAAATACAACCTTACTGTATAAAAAAACCTTCTTAAGATAGCACATTTACCTACCCTAATGACCATCCCTACACAGGCTGTATGTCAGCTATAACCATCAATATTCATTCACCCAACACAGACTTTCTATTTTTCTTCACAGGTAAGCCTTTGGAGAAAAAGCACAGAGGTAGTACCTGTAGCATTTCTGCTTGTCCTGTGCTAGGTCTAATGACAAGTGCAACATCAGCTCGTTCACAGACGGGGCCCCTAAGCATTGGCCACCATTAGGAGGTGTCATCCAGAGAATACAGTGCTGCCCTTACATGGGGCATACAGTAACGGAAAGAAGAAAAAATCTCAGAAGATTAAAGGAAAACATTTTAAAGTATCTACCAGACACAAATTGATGTAAGTGCCAGAATAAGAGGATGTTGAAATAAAATGAGGGCACAAAACTAAGGTAGTAATAATAATAATAATAATAATAATAATAATAATAATAAAAGTACCAGTAACGTATGGTAAGTTCATTTCTTTCATTGCTCGCCTGGGTAGGAATTGTCCTAGGGTAGGAATTTGTCACCAGAGTGTAGTATTTATAACGTCAGTCAGGCACGGCCCAATATCTCTTTGTCTGATTTAACGTGCTATAGGAGACAGGGACAGCTGGGATCCCTTCCAATTTTCATGTGAGTGCTAAGGAAACCTTGCTGGTTTTCATCCAGATATGTTCAGATGTGAAATTTATGAGTTTAGGTGGAACACATCTGAAAGTCAATGTTTTTTCATGGTATAAAGCCTTCTGTCTCATTTTGGCTAGACTTGCCATTTGGAGATTTTGTATTCATCCCAACCCATAAGCCAGAGCAACATCAATGGGTGTGAACCTGGAAGAGCCATCCAAGCAGAAAATAGTTTCTGTGGAAACCCAAACCACCACATTTTGAGCAGCTCTGCTTTATTTCAACAAAATTTGCCTTAAAAGATTAGGCAGGTGGCTAAAAACCTGCTGGTCTCATGCCCCCTTGTCTGCAGACACTTTCCAAAGGAGAGGAATTATGTTCGAATTCCAGTTTCATCGTGCACACTCGAACACAGAGGCTATCAGCCAATTCAGCAGTTGTGCAAATAGACTCCTGCCCATTAAAAGTCTACAGAGCTGTGCCACTCATGCCAAGTCCTGAATTAACCCAGTGATGGTGAATGTCTTCATAGATTAATTTTGTGTCATTTTTTTTCACTTGAAAATATCTGAAATAATTTTAATGTGTTAGGACGTTCTGCCTCTGAATAGAGCATATTTTAAGAAATGGACAGTGTGGGAATCTGCTATGTGTCCTACAGACACAGAGAAAGAACTCAAAAAGGGGAGAAGATGAGATGGCTTTGACCTGTCCTTATACCCTCTGGATGCAGCATTGTTCCAGCGGTCCAAGTAAATCTTCACAGGCACTGCAAGGTGCTCTAAATCACCCCTCTTGCAAAGAGCAGCATTTCTGGACAGGAGTGCCACCTTGTGATTTTACCACCTTCCAAAGCCAGCCCCGCTTCTGGCATGCTTCCCATGGTCAGGTTTGGGAGGGCTCATTAGACGGCCCCTCCTTGCTATCTTAATTCCTGACCTGCAGTGTCATCCCTCTTCATTTTCAAAGCTATCAAATCCCTTTTATAAATCTCTGTCCTCCTCAACCAAAGCACAGTCCAGGACATTCTTTACTTTCTGGGTAATACCACTGTGAGGGTGAGTATTTTGGTCCACTACACATAACCGTATCACAAAATGATAGGCATATCTTATCAGATGATTGGAGTAAAATGGGTGTTGTCTTTCTGGACAGCCAACAATGGCAGAAATGTATCCACATGATAATCTGATTATGTTTCTCATAGCAAAGTATTCAAATATATGTTTACTTCTATTTAAAATTATATTCTTTATGAACGATACTAGAAAACAGTTTTATTTAACACCTCTACCAATAACCTCTGAGAACTGAGAAACAGTACAATGGGAGCAGAGATAAAAAATAGGAAGAAAGTAAATCAATAGGCTTACTCTCTTACTCAAAATATTTACATTTGTGGGATTAATGCCTAATTGACATGACTAAGAAACATATTGGC
Organism: Himantopus leucocephalus; assembly: GCA_003993805.1. Taxonomy (NCBI): domain Eukaryota; kingdom Metazoa; phylum Chordata; class Aves; order Charadriiformes; family Recurvirostridae; genus Himantopus; species Himantopus leucocephalus. The sequence continues at coordinate 35,937,044 of RSEF01000003.1, read as the reverse complement.
TTTCTGTTGGGGAATACCATTCTTGTATATGGTTCATGAAATAAAGGAATCTGGGAATACGCGATGCTGGAAGAGATGTGAAAAATAAGGACTGGTGTAGAGGTCCAAGCTGAATATGGAATTGCAGTCAAGCTGACACGGCGGGGGGACTCTGTAGCAAAGCATACGATGGGTACTCCTATGCTTTGCTGAACTCGCAGAGGGGACTGTGACCTGGGCAGAAAGGCAGCAACATTTCATTTCTGCAGTGATTGTAAGTTTATAGTCCTACTTAGTCTGTTTAAATGTGGTAGGTTCCTGATTATATTACATTGTTATACTTCAGCCAGGTGGTTGTCAGCTCTGATCCTGTAATGGGAACTTTTCTTAACCTGGAAATACCTTACACAAGATGACCAGCCTCAGCTGCTCCATTTTAGCTAGAAAAGCCTCACAGGTGCCTGATTAGTGATTTCAGACTTGTCCTGGTGACTTGTCATACGAGTACAGCTTTGTAAACAAATGTATTCAAATACTCATATACTAACTATGATGATTTTTGTCCTCTAAACTTGATTTCCACGGGCTTGTCTTTAAGCTGCCGGTTGGGGCTGGATGGGTGGGAGAGGATCACCATGAGATCTGTTGGCAGTGCAGATCAGAGGTGGGGCGCAAGGGCACCGCTCTCCTCATCCCCCCACTGCACCTGCATTTGTTCTTTGCAATGCTGAAAAGCTTTTTACAATGAATGGTGCCAGTGATACAGTAAGAAATCTGAGCCTTGGATGGATGCAGCAATATATAAATAAGCAAAGAAATGAGGAGGAGTAAAAGAAAAAGCAGAAGGGACTTCAATGGCTGTACTTGTTTCCCTTGGATCTTCTTTAGACTGTTTGCTTTCTCTCTCTGAAATTATTTGAGTGAACTGGTGACTCCATGGTGTTTATTACTTTAATTACCAATGAACCATGCAGATGAAATTTATTGAATAATAAAGCTGTAGACAGATGTACTCTGCAGATCATCGTGCACAACTGTAAATTTGGGAAAAGAGCAAGATCTCACTTACCACATTTAATTAAGCACAGACCAGAACGACTCAGGAATTTATAGCTAATGTTTTCATCCATTAAAAAAAAGATATTTCCGATTTGTAAATTATTGCTTAATTCAATTTAAATCACGTCAGCAGAAGCACCTTGGAGTCATCATTGCTTCCAGAGCTTGACTTACTTGAGGGGTGTCTGGAGGAGGGAAGAGCAGAAGTCAGGAGTGCAGAACAGAGCACACTGCAAATAATTAAAAGACATAGGGAACTGAGTGCATTGGATAAAAAACTTTGATTCGTGTTTTCTTGCAGCCAGTGGCCAGTGTGGGAAGTACATGAGAAGCACAGAAAATAAGAATTCCCCATCAGCGCCAAATGGGTTGTAAAAGGTAAGTGAAACTACCAAAGGCCTGAGAGACACGGGCAACTGCTGCCCAGCTCCCAGGTACAGGAGAGGCTGCTCCACACAGCCACCTCTTTGCTGTACTCAGTTTTTACAAAGCGTAAAGACTCCTGCAAGGAACACACTTTGAACTACTCATTAGCAGAATTCATTTGTCTTCTCCCTTTCAATAAGCAGCATCAGCTCTGCTTGTGTAAGAAGAAAACAGAGCAGTAAAAACGCACAGCCGTGAGTGGCAATCCCAGGGTGAAAACAACCGCGGAGCTGCAAAGCCTGCTTCAGGGGGGTGGCAGAGGGAGAAAGGGGGAGTGCGGATGTCGCGCAGGAAGGGTCTGTGCCAAGTTACCCCACACCCCAAGTTTCTTTATTTTAAAATACTATACTTTTTTTACTCCCAGTAAAAAAACCCTCAGATGCTATCATTTTCTAGACAGAAATTTTTCTCTTTGTGCTGCGTTTAGAGTATAATACCAACTACAGGCCCATTTGAATGCCCGTGGGAAGTCTTTCCATTGGCTTCATTGCTCTTTGGTTATTCTCTGTAATCTCACGCCCTTGGCAGCTTCTTGCTGATAAATATGTGATAGAAATAATTATTGATACTTGTTGTGTGGCAAAATGGAAAAGTAAATACCTAACAAAACAGTGCTCCTGACAGCAGGCAGCCTTTTCTGAAATGATATATTCTATGATTTTGAACCAGTAGAAAAGATGTTCACTTACGCTAATAAGTGAACATCCTAGCTAATGAGACTGTCTTCAGGAGCCAAAAGCATCGTGTCATTAATGGAGTTACATAATGTGAATAACCTTAAACACAAAGAATGAAAACCCTTCCTTCATCCAGTATCCTACATGACACGAAATGCAGAATTAGGTTCCTTTGCTCTTGGCAGAAGACTGGCAAAAGCACGGCATTTTTCCCAGCCACCTTTAATCCCAACATGCAGAGCTTAGGAAACACTGCAGGGGACTGCTTCCCAGCTTACTTAGGCATTGGCCTTTCTGCCAGCCGCGGTTCGTCGGGTCTTGCTGGGGCACCCTCAGCCACAGAGCTGCCCGGTGTCATTACATACCAAAAAGCAACAAAGGGAGCTCAGCTGGCTTCAAAGGACAGGGGACCCACGGCCCGGGCTGAGGGGGGCTGGCAAAGAGCAAGGAAAAGTCAGGCTTCAGTAACTTTTAATGACAGCTCTTGTTAGGGTTAAAAAAACAACTCAGCCATCGTGCTGTGATTAAATCTGAAGGGGAGCCCATCACCCTTGCCGCTACAGGTCGCAGCACCACGAAGGAGGTTGTTATCCTCAAAATTAATCATTCAGAGCTACCACAACAGGCGTGCAATGCCAAGCCAAGATACAAAACTCACTGCTGCCTGCCTGATTGGAGAGTGATTACTGTCACTTCTGCCATCTCATCCTGCTCGCAGGATCCTGCTTTGCCTATCAAATTACATTTTTGTTCCAAGTGGGAAAAAGCAAGTTGTTTCAGCAAAGTTTGTCTTTGTCCCCTTCCCAGGCCCCCTAATCAGCCCCTGGAGTAATACACGGACTGGTGCAGACAGACACTTCAAATAGCACTAGCCAGAAAAAGTCACAAATAAATAGCACTAGCCAGAAAAAGTCACAAATAAATTATCCTCTTTTGTTTGTCCCATTTCTTAATATGTCTTTGGCTAACAGAAAAGAAGGTTTAACATTTTAGAAAGCTCTTATCGTCCTTTTCTGTTTTTACTGGAAATAAAAAATATTGAAGCAAAAATCAGCGGCCAGGATTAGTAGGAACCAATGGAGGAGACTTCCCAAGCCTTTGAAACTCTCCAGAAATGCCATATACTTGACCTTTTTCCTCATCAGTCCCACCCACATGAGCCCTTGGATATCTTTCTGGCTTTAAGAGCGTTGTGCCTGCCAACATCATAGATGAAATCTGTCCCAGTCTTAGTATGCTGGCTGCATCTTCTGTGATCCTCTACTGAGGATAAGCTTTCCTCATCATTCACCTCTCAGTAACTTGCTTGTGTCAAGAATAGACTACGTTCTCATTAGATGAGTGGCGCAAAGTGAAAATCCAGCTGTTGATGTTTCCTTTCTTCTGAGCAGTATTTATTTACTATGATTTCTGCTACAATATCTCCTGAAAGCCCCAGTGGAGACACAGGCCCTTGGGATGATATGGGCTATACATGAGATACAGCTACACACCCTGAAAGTTTACAGTCCAAAATAAGAAGAGAAGCAACTCAGATATTATTGCAGACAAAGAAACTCACACATCATGAAATTAAACAGTCCCAGTGGAAGAAAGATTTGCTTGGGTCTGTGGATAAGATTGGCAGAAATTCATCCCCCAAGAATATCAGTATAAAATACGAGCTTAGAACAACATCAATTACCATATGTTTAATAATTTAAATGACATATACTTCATCTGTGCCTCATTTAACATCAGAATAGCCTATCTGCTTCAACAGTCAGATATCTTCTCTACTGGCTGGATTTCTGCTGTACTATGGGTAACGTTCACAATGAGTTTTACCATCGATTCCTTCAGAATTCCTGTTTCTCAGGCACTTCCATTCTGTAAAACAGCTCTTTGTGGCAGTTATTTTGAACTTACATTAGCTTCACATTGAGAATTCAGAGGTATTACATGACTGTTACATTAACGTCATTTGTGTATTCAGTTGCACAGAATTATGAAATGTAGCTATGGGAAGGGGTTTAGAGAATTTATGTATAAGACATTTCACAGTCATTAGCAACCACAGCAAAGCCCTGTTGGACCAACACAGGAAGGCAGAGAGAAATGCTCCTATTTTTCTGGCGGTCTGGAGTGGTTTTCCCATTTGTTGATTCTAGAATTTTTTTTTAAGTAAAACCTAGTTCCAGGAGCATGGGAAATCGCCCTAGATTTACATCCATAGCAAAAAAACCATCCAGAGCAAAAAAACCCCTGATCCCGCACAATAAATCATTTTCCATTTCATTTCAACATGCAATCGCATGACAGCACGCTGGGGAAAATGGAAATGTAATGGTATCACAGCTGCACATGGGCACACCGGCAGGAGAGCAAATCCAAGACAATACTGAGTTCAGAAGTTCAGATCCAGCATCGGGTTGTAAAAGCTGAATTGCAACCTTTGCTGAACTTGAATCCTTAAAACAACTCCGCCCTGCCACACACACGGTGTCTTGTGTCGTTCAGCAGAGTAACTGGGGTGCTTAGAAATGGCAGGCTTCAACTGTTGATATTTCTGCCCTTTCCTCGCTATTTTCAGTAACTTTTCAGAATAATCATGACTTGCTCTTTCCCTCCTAATTATGGGAGTCGCAAAGACACAGCACACCAGATTTTCAATAATTTTCAGTCCTATTTCTTAGCATAAAGGAAATGTCATGGCAATAGCATGATGCATTCACACAAAATAACAGCTTTGGTTTGCAGGAACAAAAAATTCCACAAATTGAACATACTTCTCAGTGTATGTAGGGTAAAAACCTATTGGATTTTAATGCCTCAGGATGTGAAAAATCAATGTTTAACCCAAGGTGCTCATCACGTTTGGATGGAAGCACTAGTCCTAACCCAAAATGGATGCTGGGCTGGCTGGGAGAGTGGGAAGGAGAGAAGAGCTGCGGAGAACGTGTAGGGTCGAGCACCTCCTGCAAACTTACACACCTTCACTGGCCAGCAAACCAACTGTCTTTAAAACACCACCTCAGCCAGGGTAAGGCTTTGTGAAGGTTTTCACACCACTAAGTGTGTTTTTAGGAAATGGAGCTCCCTGAGGTACGATGCCCACCCTCTCTTCACCCACGCCCAACAGTTCAGAGCAAGCAAAGCCACAACAGGAATCTTCCCTGATTTTTGTTTTAATCACTGTTCCTGTGTTTCCTTGCTATTTTAATTCAGAATAGAGCACACAGTGGGAAGAAGGTGTGGGAGAGGACAAGGGTGCCCTATGCATCTCCTTGGAGAGCTCCTGGCCACCACAGCTGAAACCACAGAGATTTTTATGGGACTTGGGCAAAAGAACAGACCCAAAAGGAAAGGTAAAGGGAGCCAGTGAAGGAATATAGCAAAATGGTGGTTTTGTTGCTGTGGCTTGCTGCTGGGCTCCTTTCTGACGGTAATCCAAGGAAACTGCCAGAAGGTCAGAGGACACGTACTGAAAGGGTTTATTGGCTTGTGTGGCCCCAGAAAGACCTAGTTGGTGCTGTACACAGCAGTTCTCTAATCTGTTTTCGTTTGCTATTTTCCTAAAGAGAGAGGAATCTACACCTGAGAACCTAAAATTAGGCTCTTAAATCTGAATGTAAGCCCTTAAATAAAGGCTGCCAAACACTCTAGTGGGATTTGGCAGTGCCTGGGTTATTACTGAATTCCTCATTGCAGGTGACATCTCACCACAATATGAACATGTATTTTTAAGACAATAGATTTCATAGCATCCATGAACCCCATCACAACCCAGGGGAACGAACCAAAACCAATATCCACCGGACCTCTGTCTCTCAGGAGATATCCATCACAATCTGGCCAAAAGCACTGCAACAGTTACATCTCATCTTGATTTAGCAAAAGTGATAGAACAAAAGAGTTCCTGAAATGAAATCACTGAAATCTGCTTCCTTCAACACACTTTACACAATCTTTTTCCTCCCAAATTTATCTTTCTTTTCTCATCTTTAGGAATGACTAGAACTATAAAGCCCCTCTTTTAACCTACAGCCATTTCTCACTCTTTTGTTTGACCCCACCGTGATCTCATGCCATTCCAGCATTGTTTCACTGGAAGCAAAATCTATGTACTGTGTATTCTTTTCTCCTCCTTGCCTAGATTTTCCTAAAACACTTCTATACCTACACAGTCATCTACAACAAACTAAGAAAAGCACTTGGAAAACCTATTTCTTTCCAGCAGGGAAGGAAATAGCTCTTGCTGCTCCTTAGTTATATTGGTTGCTACAGTGACAGGGTCCCCATAGGAGCTTGGGTATATATGTTTTGCTGTGGGCTTATTGCATTGCCTATGATTTCAACTCAGAGGACCTTGGAACAAACAAAAATCATAATCCTGTCCCTCCATCTTTCTCAAACAATATCTGTGAGTAGAAAAGAACACTCATTTGTCTTTTTTAAAATGATATTTTAATTACTCATGTCATGCCTCAGCAAAATGGCTAGCCTTTTGTTAAAATGGGGCTTAATTGCGTTACGGAGCCTTCATGGGACCCTCGCACATAAAGCGCTTTTCTTCAGACTTTCAAGACCTAAATTTGCAGTTGGCTCCTGACCAGCGCACTCGAGCAGATAGGCACGTAGGTAGCGGGCAGACCCCGTGTTGATGAAGTAATCATAGTTGACTGCCTCGCCTGTGCTATTCCACAAATATGCCCACAAACAAAAATTGGATATGCATGTTGGTTTTCATTTTGAATTCATTCAAAAAAAAAAAATTGCCCTTGGTATGTCAGAAAGCATGGAGACACCTTCACGGACTGTTGGCTACGCCTCGGCAAAGCTTTACAACTGTCTGTTAGACAAAAAAGAGACTGATGCAGATACCTTAACAAGCATCCCATCTGTGAGGTCATCGGGATATTTCAAACAACTTTCAGCTCTCATTAGTTTAGCAGTTTCCACAAGCATGTCCTTATCTTTTGTAACTTTTGCAGCCAAACTTCCTGGGAAAGCCTCTGAGCTGGGTGACATTCTTACCCATGGGTCAGTCTGCAGTAATGAGCCACCAATTTATGTGTCCTTTGCACTCTCGGGCAGTATATGTTTATATTAACCTTTCATGTTGTGAAATTTTTCCTTTATCCGTGTAATTCTCTGGCTTCTACCATGCAAATCTCATTATTCCTAATAGGCTGCAATTAGGATCTCCAAGCTGTTGATCACAGTCATTCCGAACAGTGAAGGGCATTTTCCAAGAATAAGTGCTTTTTCTGCTATATTAATGATGGAATGTGTAACAGATACTATGCCTGAAAAGTAATAGTGAATAATGGAACTGCAGGCTAATGGGAATCCTTATCAACTCTCTGGTTTTGTACCTTCAATTAACATAGAAGTAATAGCATAGTCTATTGCTTCACATAAAACACGCTATGCACGACTTTGCACGGAAATGAGATTTACAATTTTTCAAGTCTGCTAGGCCTGAATGAGTAAATGGGTATTTATTACAATTTCTTACAGTTTTATGCACTTGAAAGAGATAAAGCAGGTTCATCAGCACTTGCTCACATGCTAGGTCTTTATTGCACTAATGAGTACCCCTTTAAAGAGGATGTCGTAATGCTATTTTCTTTTCTAAGAACACTCAAGTCTATATTCAGAATCTGTTGGACTGAAACATGCTGCTTCTTAAGGTGCAAGAGGGTAATATCCACCATCCTTATTCAGATCTTTCTTTGGCTGCTGCTGTTTTCTCAGTTTTGCGTGAAGGACGTGGGTGGAAAAGGAGAAGTGGTGAAGTACTGGTAGCAAGCAGATGGATGCAGTATGAAGAAGTAATAAGAGATGCCAAGGAATATTTATCTGCAGGGCCTTAAAAGATAAAAACAAAACTTTGAATAGGATGCAAAAAGCAAGGACAGCCCCAGGACTGAGCCAAAAGTGTGTGTGCATATGCATGGTTGGAGGGGTGTCTGCCCAAATCAAGACAAAGGGGCAGAAAGTGAAAAACGGAGGCTAAGCAGAAGACATTGTGGTATTTCAGGAGTGGGATAGTCAACAACTGGACTAAAGTTTTGGTGAGAAGGCTGAAGCAGCAGTAAAATAGGGAAGGGATTACCAAAAAAGGCCTGGATGGGAGCGATGCAAATGGGGAGTAAATTGCCAAAGACTACCATGATCTGAAAAGCCTGAGGCTGGGCAGGGCAATGGTGAAGGTTAGGAAGGACAGGGTAGAATGGGAGAGGCTGATTTCATACTTGGATGTACAAAGCTATATTCTGATCACATTTTATACTCCAGCTGTCTTCATTTTGGTCTGCTGTAAATTGAACATAAGGTTTATTACCTCCATTATTAACCTTTCCTTTCCAACGCTGTGTGTCAGCTCAGTTGATGCATGCGACAACAATCTTTTCAAAGCAAATAGAAAATCTTTATGAGGCCCAAAATGACCTTAGTAAGGAGAGGAAAACTCTCCAGTCCAGACTTTCTCAGCTAGCCACTGCTTGCACAGGCTCCTCTCCCACCCCAGAGGTTGCCACCAACATGAATAAAACCTGAAAAATCTGCTAGGAAGCACCACTCATATCATATTTGTATCACCAGGAAAAGCCTTGAGTTTGGGTGTAACTAGTTCTGTGGGTTCAATAACCATTTCTCTCATTTCCTTCTTGATGCCTACCTAACATACCAATTTTATTCTGCATTGCGTATTTACAGTTTACAGCAGACACCAGCAATGGCTTTTCTGTTGGTACTTTCCATAACCACCCTTTCACATAGAGGTTTCTTTGGAACTGAGTAAATGACCCGGTCCCCCAGGCAGTCTGGCTTCTAGGTTTCTCCCTTTACTCTTTCTCTACTCCCTTACAAATCTCAGAAAATACAATCTTTAAACACAACAATCATCACACGCTTCATGATATTTATCTGTATTTTCCTGTTGTTTTTCATCTTTAGAACTTGTGTGCTCTGATGGAGTCAATATGGTTTTCCTTCCACTGTTCCATAAAATAGGAGTAGTTTATGCACATTTGAAAAGGGAATTTCAATAACAGTAAAATCCCTTTCCCATCTCAGAGAGAAATATTACTGTGAGTCAAACACTAGGTTTTCCTGATGCAAAAGATGCAATTCAGGATAGGCAAGTGAAAGGTACTGTTGGACCAAAAAAACTGAGGTAAGGAAGAGAAGTTAAATAGCCATTCCTGGGGAATGAGAACTAAATGCAAGTAGTAGCCAGTGCTTTCCAAAGGGCTTCTGCAAAGATATATCAAAAAAATATTTGCATCCAAAAAAGGCTGTATTTGCATATGAGATTGAAGATTTGTGTATGTTTTATGACACAAACCATTCATGAAACACAAAGCTTTTGCTGTAGATGTCCTCCAAAGATGTCACTGTTCCTATACTTTGTCACACAGCCAATACCCCTGCTAACCAATTTGTCACTGTAGGAAGTATGCCAAGGTGGGGGATATTAACTTTTGGAACTGACAGAAGTACTGACATCTAGAAGGAGAGGAATTAGGCCCAAACGTTCTAATCAGGTCTTGGTCACCTCTTTTCAAAAGGCCTCATAGAAAGCCCCTTCATACACTTTGCAGTAAAAGCAGGGCATAATATCTTAGGCAGCTAAGATTGCAATATGTGTTTTGTTCATTTGAGCTGATATGTCTCAAACTGATGATTCACAGGATCATGGTAACTGTTCTGCGGAACCAGGTTAAACCATACAGTTTAGTATTTTCAGCTACAATTTAGTGGCAAGTTGTCAATAATCAGTCCACTCATCCCCACTGTTTGGGGAGCAACTAATCTGTAAGACATCCCTTCTCTCTGTTTCCTGGAAGCTCCCAGAGGTGCAACAAAGGCAGCTTTGCTTCCAGGAGCCTGGTGTAGCCTCACACGCTGCCAGTCGTCTCCATCTGCGAGGGCACACAAACACAGCGTGGTTCTAACTCCACAAAGCAATGACCTCAAGATGCAGATATATGCTTTGTGATACAAAGACTTCCACAAATGTAAAAGAATGTAAAGCAAGTAAGACTATCAGGAAGAACAACAACTGCTGTCAGAACCCTGACTTTATGCTCTGTAAGATAAAAAAAAGCAGTATTTATGGGTTATTATTAGCCCTCCTGTGCCCTTCATAGATCAATTACTCTATTGTAGGGGTTTTGGGGGCCTAGATCTCAAAGCGGTAGCTTAAACATGGGTGTTAAGAGGCATCTGAGACGTCCTGGATCTCTTTGCCCTCAGATGCGACCCAGAAGATTACATGTCTCCTGTAGATGCCGTGTCGTGTTTGTTGGCACTGCACAGGTGTCTCATATCCGTATATATGAGAAATTAATCATTCAAGAACGGACTTGCAAATTCCCAGAGCATTTAACAACCAAAGAGTCTGCAGGGCAATACCGCACTGGTCCAGAGGCCTGCTCATAATCAGGCAATGAAAATCATCACAACATGAAGAGACACCTCCTCCAGCAGGCAGTAGCAACAAGAGAGTGAGAGAACGCTCAATTTGATCACCATGAGCCCTGCCCACACACCACCCCCTTTGCCCTGGGAACATCCCTGTTTGCAAACAGGGAACCACACACAATGCATGAAGTGATGGAGAACCTGCTTCACACCTGGACACACCTCTTCAGTTCCTTAACTCCATCCTTACGTGGAGTTCAAGGATGAGGGCATCATTCCTCTCTTAGGAGATCATCAAATGAAGGAGATACCAAGGCTGAAGTCAGGCCAGAATTAGAAGCATATCAGCTACTCCTCAGTAACTGCCTGTGGTTATATGGTCTTACCCTATGGTACCCATAGGAAATGCAAGGGACTTATCCCTCCCCAAGAACCCTATAGCACAGGGTAATAACATGATCATGACCTATCGTTTCTGGCTAGCGGACCTACCGCCACAGCAACTCCTTTGCCTGCATAAACCTAATGAAAACTCAGTGCGTGCTAAAATGCCAGCATGAAAACAAGATAAATTTCTATCAGATTGTCATCAGACCAATTTTAATCTTAATCTTTCAGGGCTAAACAATCCCTTCTGCTGAGGGCTCCAGATGGGATAAAAAGAATGCAAATAGCAGTCTAATCAGCATGACAGAAAGGGAAGATGTGGGAGCAGAGCCTTGTTTTCTACTATTTGAAACCCAGCCAATGAGTCATTTAATCTGCAGCAACATGTATAGTACCAGTAGCTTGTAAATGAGATGATTAATAGAAATTTTAAAACTTTTTTTAAGATGTAAAGTTGCAGATAGTTTCCTGTAGGCAGGTGGAACACCACCTCTGGCAACATCCAAATTGTCTGAAAGAATTAAGCATCAAATTTCTTTCAGCAACCTGTGTAAGTACTTGGCCAATTTCAGCAGATACAATCTCACTAATAATATTTCTTGCACTTTCTTTCACATTGTTTTTGGTTGGATCTTTTTAAGGTTTTGTTTTGGAAATCAACTGAAATAGAGAGGGGTTTCAAAAATTAGATCCCCTCTTTTTCCAAATATGTACTTTTCTCTCCATATCTGACTAAGCTTGTATTGCAATAACTCTGTGTTTTCTAAGCTGCAAAGGTGCTTCACGCTTAATCAGTAGGTGCTGATGGATTTTTTTCCTGCTCTCTGTTTATAAAGAAATTCTCTATAAAGGGAGATAGCAGGAAAAAAAACCAAACCCAGAGGCTGCATAAGCTGCAGAACCATAGGCTGCAGAAAAGCAGCTATGTAAGCTTCACCCTTTCAGTCTGTATCCTCTATTTACCTTTAGTAGACTGAGAACAGATATTTAAAATAAAACAAAATAAGGGACTCAAGAAGTGCACGTGGGCGCTAACCCTGCCTGGGCTGAAGGAGTCTCTCCTGTGCACCGACAGGCTTTGGCACCTGGGTGAGAAGAGGGATGAGGACACGAGGAATTTCCACCTCTTGCGATTTTAGTTAGATTAGTGAGAGTGAAATACTGCCTGCAGTTCCGGGGCACAAAGTGCCAAACCATTTTCCCATGCAGCCGTGTGCAGGTGCCACGCTGTGCCAGAGGAGCGAGGGCTCGCTGGTGGAATGGGGAGAGGGCAGTACTCCTCCACATGCAGGATGGGCTCACTCGCCACTCACTTTCAGAGAGGTGGGTCGGGAAAAAACAATATGAGCCACAGCTTTTCCCACAGCTCACCTCACTAGTATTTCACTTCCAAAGCCTATTTGTAAAGCTGACTCTACAAGATTTGGTGGTATCTTTAATCTAGATTATTTTAACTGAGATCTTGGCATGGGAAAGTAGCCATAGTCTAAGAGCTCGATTTAAACCTGACTGAAATCGCTGGAGAGACTTCTGCTGGGTTCAGTGCACTTCGAATTAGGTATACAAAACATCTTCTGCCAACACATTACAAACCATGGTTGCAAAGTGCCAACTGAGACAGGTTGCCTTCACACTGGACCAACATGAGGGCAGTGCAAGCTCCTCATACAAAAAGTATTTACAGACTCGTATTGTGTAAATATTCTCTCTTTCCAGATTAACTTGAAGTCCCATTTGGAGAAATGTCAAGGGTTGCCAACAGCTTCTAGCATTATCCCACATTTCTACAGATTCAAATGATAAATTGGTATCTCTCTATTACACTAAATAATATTGAATAAAGTTTTGTTCAAAAGAGTAAAACATTTGTAAAATAAATTGAACTATAGCTCTCTCATTACCTTTCTTAACTGTTCAAATCCCCCAGTCCTCTCAGCTCCCATGCAGCAGATATCCACTTTTTAAACATTTGTTCCAGCACTAACTGCACTGACTTTAGGAAGGTGGTTCCATTTCTGCTGTGGTTGAAATTGCTGTGGTGACCTTACTGTAAGGTTCATGGATGATGACGCAGGCAAAAAAAAAAAAGAAGGCAAAGTGTGGATTAGACTTCTACTTCTGCAAATATTTCTGTACAGATGGATGCACGCGCAGAAGTGATCTCACTGAAGTCAATGGGATGAAACACCAGCTCAAAGGATACAGGTAAGTGCCTACAGTAGGGCACATAATTAAGCTTCCACAGCCAACAGATAGGTTTGATATAATTGGGGAAGTAAGAGTATGGACAGACCCTTGAGGCACATGATAGGACATGCTTTTCAGAGTTTCTGGCTGCAAGCACAGTTAAATGATTCTTATTAACGCTACGGCCAAACACCCTGTAGGATGGAGAATATGGATGCAGTGTTGGCTGTGGAACAGCTACCCTTACAAAGAGTAACTGGTTTACCCTTACAAAGAGAGAAACCAGTTTTAAACTAATTCACATGAAGTGGCACAAAATGAAAGTCCCTCTGCAGCAGTGAACCTGTTTCAGCACTGTCTGAAGTTCACTACCGCAGGTTTTAATTTGTATGCAAAAGACCACATTCAGTGAGGTTGCTGCCAATTAAGATTATTTATGGAGAACATGATGTTTAATTTTAAACCTCAGACTTTCAAGGAAAAGAGCGCAGGCCCGGAATGAATATGGATGGAAGACTCCTGACAGTGCTGGCATGCAGCAAGGAACAACATTTGGCTGCAGACAGACATCCCGGAGTGATGCAGCAGTGTGGGGACAAGATGTCTCTGCCCTCCCTTGTCTGGGCTGCCACCTCCTGGCTTGTGAGAGCCCTCCTGTCCCTTTCAGTCCCCATGAGCTCAACTAGTGTCAGCAAAACCAAGTAATTTCAACAGAAAGAGTCCTGGGAGGAGGAGGGGGGGACATTTTGCAGGAGGTGGGGGCTGCAGCCAAGTCCCCCACAGTGCAGATGGGCCACAAGCCACATCTGGGGATACTCCGCAACAGTGAGCCTCGCTCCTGAAGACCATCCAAACCTTGCCACTGGCAGGCTCTTTATCCAAAACTTTGCTTTTCATGCAGGTATTTGGAATTTTTTAAATTATTTTAAAGTATTTTTGAAAGTGTCACTTTCCTGGCAGGGTTACATCAAAGCCAGGACAGGTTGCATACACTACAAAGTCACGGAGCAGCAAGCCGAGAGCACCCCAGGCTCAGAAGCTGCCAAAAGGAAGGAGCTGCTGGCAGGTTTTAACAGGCTCCCTCCAACGGAGATTTTTAATAAGCACAAAACACCACAGCAATAAAAATGTAATATGCTAACCTGGGGTAAAAGCTTGAGAATGAGCTTCCTGAGGAAACCTTGCTGTTGATTTTCAGAGAGGCACAGCCTACATCTTATCCAAATCTATCTGGCCTGACAGCTACCAAGCCTGTTGGCACAGGGCTTATCCAGTCCTTAACTACAAACCTTAACCATCAAATTAAAATTCATTAAAGAAAGGCTAGGTGAGTTATTGCTAGTGATTTTTAGAGGTGATGACAGTGTACCCTATGAAATAGGCACACATTACGCTGGATCCTGCCAACTACACTGCCTTACGCTGAACGTGATGAGGTATTTCTCATTATTACCTGCCGAGAAAAAATAAGGGTGTTTCTGGCAACAGCAATATCATTGCTAATGTCACAGATGAGTAAAATCTCAGTTACAATGGTGCTTAAAGTTCTTGCTATCTGTGCATTCAGGAAAGATGAATTCCTTCTGAGACAGGCAGGGAAGGGCCACCAAGATGGCAAGAGAATAGGAATGCATGATACAAAAGAAAACTGAAGGAATTTATCCTGACAAAAGAAAAACTGAGATATGACGTTGCTGCTATTTAATATCCAGAGGGGAGCATCATGGCAGAAGATCCGCCAAGCTGACAATCAGAAGGGGAGTGCTCCAGAGCAGCCTAGATGTCGGAACAGCGAAGGCAAACAATCTAACCTAAGAATGAACCTTATTTTCATTTTTTACAGGCTTTAAATGAAATTTGGGGGGGGGTGGGGGGTGGGGGTATACAAAAATCAAAAAGGTCCTTCCCTTTCTCAGTTCTTATATTTTACAATTTGCCGCACTGTGGCACTATGTCAGCAGCGTTTCTCAGCTCTGCCACACTGCCTTCTGTGTATTGCACACTATCAAAATGCAAAATCCTCTGGCTTCTGGTAATGTGATTAGCCACAGTGACTGCTGCAGCAGCAACAGGCGAGAGATTATAACTTTCCTGTGGTCAAGTTGCAAATTATTGATCTATAGGCTATTACACTGAAAGGAGAATGCTGTAGCATGTTGTATTAATATAGCTCCATATTTCTTTATCAGGGAGAAAAGCACTGCTTTCTGCTGTACATATTTTAAGATTTTTAGTTGCTAAAATAATTTAAAATATTCCTTAATCAGTATCAGTAGATTTAGAGAAGGGTAAAATGCAACTATGTGGGAATACATCAAAAAGCAAAAGATGAATTTTCTGGAAGTAACAACTAAACTGATACGAAAATTCTTGGTAGTGCTTTCTAAATATACCTCAAGATCTGTTCATACCCCTTGCTAAGAAGAGTGCAAAGGTGGTTAGCACAGTAACAGTGACCAAGAGATGATAACTACTGTATCGTTCCTATGATCAAGTTGCAAATTAGAGATCAAAACTGGGACATATGGAGGGAGGACAGAAGTCCTGATGGGATCTATCTTGGCAGGGCTGATAAATAGTAACAAAACTTCCAACCCAAGAATGAAAAAACATGAGTTGGATCCGAGTCACAATAATGATTTGGATTTTATGATATTTTTATATACACAATAGAATTTAGAAATTGCATTTGTATCAAACTCTTGGTTTGATAGCCCAGGTTCTTCCTAAAACCAGAAAAACTGGAACTTGCTAAAAGCAAAAGGGAAGGGAAGAAACTGGCATTCACGTGTCATGAGGATGTAGGATAAATATTATGGGACTGTGGACTGAATTAAACAATGGCAATGCTGTATTGGCTGGAATAAACAAAATGCTCACATACCAGCTATTAAAAAAAAAAAAAAGATAAATGGCTTTCTCAGAACAGCTCTGTTTTCTAGTTATTAGATGTTGTTTTACTCCTCAGTAAGGTAAGTTTGGTGAGAGATCTCTTTGATTTATAAAACACTTTCTTTGTTGCAAAATCCCATCTATAAACAAACAAATTTATTGCAATTTAAGCTGCAATCGCTCCTATTATACTGTCAGTTCTGATTAACTTCACCGTAATCTAGTACATCAGTTTATTATAACAGGCAGACACGGGTTTCTTCTCATGAGAACAAAGTAATGGATATGGGGAATGAAGACCTTTGTTTTTAAGGCTGTAATCTGTTCTAATGCAGTGAAAACCAACAACAAGAACAAGAACAATGGTTTTGGTGCTGGCCTAAAACAAGCACTGGCATTCTTCTCACTGAGAAAATCCCCCATTACGAGACCTTGTCCAGTATCAGTTTAATAGCCTCTGCACCGCTTGCTGTAATGGTGAGGGTGCCGCTTTCCAGCCCGCATCGCCCAGGCGGGTGGTGTGGAAAGTTTAGTTTAATAATTTTCCCTTGTTGTTTGAACAGGTTAAGTAGATTTCATTTTTGCCAAATACTTTACATGGAATAAATCATTCGAGAGCCCGGACAGTTATGCTGAAAGAATTAATTTCTGCATGACAACACTTGTCATCACTTTTCCATTGAATCAAAAAACAGATCTCAAAGACAGCTACAGTTGAATAAGTTAGTCTCTTATTTACAAAGCAAAAAGTAACTGTGCTTCTTAAAAACTTCAAATAGTTTGTTTGATGGCTAATGTTAGAAGGAAATAAAACAGTTTTAAGAATGAATAAGAAGATAGTCTGAAATGCCTCACTGTAGTTTGCTAAGTATTTTTTCCCACGTGACAAAGCAAGCTTTCATCTTACTTTCTGGCTTGTGGGTCTAGATTTCACAATGCGGGTGACACAAATGACACAACTGCGGGTTGTCTCTTGCTCCTCCCTCTTCCCTCTGATCTTACCAGAGGGGTACGGGGACAACAGCCAGGTCCTTCCTTTCCTAAAACGAGAACTCCACCTTTTCTTACCTGTAGATTCCTTCTTCACCTCTTGACACAACCCCTGCATTCAAAAGAGGCATGCCCTGAGCAGATAAAAATTGGAAAGGAGCAAAGGAGCGAGCAGTGACCGTGCAATTTCCCGGAGGGAGAATCTCGCAGGCTGACATCTTTACAGGAACAAAATAACATATCAATAAATCTCCTCTTCTGGAATGAACCAGCAAGTACCACAATCCTCCTTTTTGCAGCAGGAGCACCTAGATCTGCAGTTGACCAACTAGCATACATACCAATAATGACCAGCCACAAAAATCCTACTCTGTTCAAAACTTACTTGATGTTATAAGTATACAGGACTTGCTCAAATAAATCCCCCCAGCAAACATTTCCAACAGGGAAACAGGCTTTCCCGCCTGACTAAAATCTAGAAGAAAAAGGAGCGGCTTAATTCTTCTCCCTAGGAGATGACACTGAAAACCCAAAGATTGGGAAAAACCCAAACTAGGCACTGACAAAGTGTTGCCCGTGAAACTGCAGCATTCCATAGCAGCTAGGCACACTCTTGATACACAGGCAAATTAATATGTTACTTAACACCAATGAGGTTTGACAGGTATGTTTACCTACAGGCTCAAAATATCAAACGATGAAGAGCATTGAAGTTGTAAGTTTAATGCTGCAAGGGTTGATTTGTGCAAATTTCACAATCATCTCAGGTTTTACATCCCTTCTAAACCTGTTTTTGAGCCTTTTCAAAGTGTCTCTCAACATTCCCGCTACTCACAGAAGTATCCCGTCCTCTTCCCAGTCTTGCTGACTCCTGAGCCTAGTTGCTATTTCCTGGCAATGAGTTTCAAGCTCCAGCTGTACATTACATAAAATGCATTTCCTTTAATCCATTTGGAATTTGCTCATATTTCATCTCTGACTGTCCCCTTACTCCTGTGTTGTGAGAAAGGTAGTAAGTGCAACAAATCGAACTGCTCTAAATGCTTTACTATGTTGTCTAATTTTACACATTCCCTTTTGCTTATGCTCTGTCAAAAGAAAAAGCTCCAGTCTTTTCACTCTCTCTGGAAGCCTGGATTTCTCGGAGGGGGCAGGAGCAGCCTCTTTCTACTCTTCCTGTGCTAGGAGGGGAAACAGAAAGCTCTGCAATCAGAAAGGGACTGACATATCATGCCTGGTGAGGGATATCTAAAGACACGGAGATCAAACTGCTGGACCAAGCATGTTCCAGGTCTTTTTTCATGCGTCAGCCTTCCATTAGAAAATCATTTGCTCTTACACTTCTTGGTTCTCAGGTTCAGGAACACAATGAGTAAATTAGACTATCAGGTGCTTTCCTGCGTGCCTCTGTCTCTGTGCTGTCAGTCACTAATAAAAGCAGCTCCCATCTCAGATGTCAGTGGCTGAAACATGAGTAATTCATTTAGTGACCTTAAGACGCTTCTAAATCCAATGCTGCCTTCTTCCCTTTCAAGTTTGAAACTTCACTGCTCTTCTAAAGCGTTGCTGACAGCAAATGTTGCAGAGTTGTGCAAATCATTATCTTTCAAACACATTTCTTTAGTCATTGCTAGGTTTCAACGTTCCCATTTCAAATCCAAGAAATATGTTTCCTAAAAGGAATAGTGATTACATTGCAATGCTGAGCTAAGGAGAATACAAGCTTTGTTCTAGTGAAATCAGAGACTCAGATTTCAAATGTCATTGTTTTTTAATACTCTTCACAGCAAAATATCATTTCCCATATTACAGATATGAAATTAGTGAAGAACTGAAAACTTCCATAAATGGGTTGTACTACATGGTATAAAACTTACTGCAAGTGAGAGTCCTCATCTCAAAAACCTTAGCAGGAAAGCAGACCCAAATGTCTTGTTTGTGCAATGCACATAATTTTTAGAGTCACAAATTACAAAACCTGAAATACTTGGATTTTCCACAGTTCAGGCTATTTTAACTTTCCTCCCAGAGCCACTCCATCCCTTTGAGCAACATCGGTGACTTGGGGAGGTCTCATATATTGTTTTATAATGCAAAAACCAAAAGCTTCAATCTGAAACTAGAAACAATTCAGCTACTTCTGAAGTTGTAATAAGGGAGTATGGGCAGAAATAGAGAGCTTTCTCATCAAGAAATCTAGGTCAGCTGAACGCGCCTAGGTCTGGATCCCTACTGACTTTACCACAGTTAGTGGTCAAAAAGACAGAGAGCAAGAATTCAAGCAGTGAATCCCTACTAGCTGTGGATGGGTTTGTTGCTGCCCCAGCAAGAAGCAAGTTGTGTCAACTGTCAAAAATATGAGTTGGGATTGACTAGTTGGAGACCATGAGGAAAAAAGATGAGGCTGACTGCAACAGACTTCAGATAAACCACCTGCTTTGGAAATTCAAGCCAATGGCTTGAGTATGCATATTCACGGTATCCAAAATATGCAGACTAAATAGCTTAGCAAAGGTTCAAATGATCCTAGAAAGCAGCCTGCCCCTGCACTGTTGTGAGGTGTGCTCACTGCCCAAGTCTTATGCAATACCAACTTTTACTGGCGTGCTGAGGTGGGCACATACCCGCTCTGCGCCCTGTCCATCTCTGGGCCAGTCCCTTCTGGCACAGGGTGCTTCAGCAGCTCTGCTGCAGCCCCACACACACTACCAGGAGGGGATGGGGACAGAGGAGACCTGCCATCCTCAGCCCTATGGAGATCCAATTGGGCCTGATGCTGCTGCTGGGAAAACTCATGTCTAAAGACTGACTGACTGACTTCTTCTTGGAGATGAGAAGAAGAAAAAGAAATATCAGTAATGTTACAGTTCTATAGATTAAAAAGAGATTATAAATAGAAGCTGAAAAGGCTGTCACATAAACAATGAAATTGGCAAAATATCACTTTGGTTTTGCTCAGTATTGTTTTTTGATCAAAAACTTGTGTGCTATTAATGCTCACTCTCCAGCACAGCATGAAAGAGAAGACCATGACACGTCAGGAAAGAAGGAGTGCTGAAGAATGATTGATGTAGCAATGCCTCATACCTCTGTAGTGGAAAGCTAGACTGAGAAACAACGTATATGTATAAAAACTAGGTGCATTATTAAGCCCTTTGGGGCTCCATAATGCATAATCTAACCAGAAAACAAATTTATTGAGTGACTGATGTGGAAGACAGGAGAAATATGCTCTGATAAGGTCTTTCATAAGATTCAAGACTTTAGCATCCACAAAAGCACTGCTTAACTTCTGGCCAAGAGATGTAAACCACTCACCACGTATGCTTTCATTAGTCCTACAAGGAGTGGTGTAAGTACTGAAACTAATGAACCTTCCCCTATGGATTTGTGCCCCATGGTTGAATTGTGCCTATTAAAGGATGAGCTTGTGATGAAGCCTTCCTGTCAACAAACCCTAGATAATACATCTCTCTTCTCTCCAGTCTGACTAAAGCTTATAGGGATTTCGAGGACCATGGGGATCTCTGTCCCTCTAGTCCAGAGTGGCCAGATGGTTCACAAGCTGTTTGCGGAGCACTCAGACACACACATATGTGTAGTCAGCAAGGACTGCGCTTGCCTTGCCTCCCCAGGAAACTAGCTAAAAACAGATGCTCTCCTCATCTGCTTATTAAAGGAAAGCATCCAAAAGAAATGTGGACAAATATTTTGCAGAACTGCTGCCTACTTCTTCTTTTAAATAATTTCTGCATTAAGGGAAGTTGGAACAGCCTCAGAGATCAGCAGCACATAGTTCAGATTTCGTGAATAGCTGAGCATGAAAAGCCAGGAAGGAGAACAGTCCAATAAGGCTGTAGGTGGTCAAGAACATCTGCTAAGCCACTTGAATGGGATCAGACTGTGAAAAACAACAATGAAAAACAAAGTGAGAGACCAGTACTGCAATGGCATTCTGTACCATTTTCTGACCAAAATATCCCAGGTCCTAGAGAAAGACAGCTGTGAATCTGTGCCGGAGCCAAGCACTGGAACCAAAGTGACATACAGAGAACTGGTTACTGGGGTTTACTCCACTTCACACCTTCTAAGCATATGTTTTCTGTATGTGCTTCCAATGTAAAAGGTAACAAATAGCAAATAGACTTAGCAGGCAAGTGCAACTTCCAGCCTGTTTAACTGTATGAAATTGGTTCAATAAACATAAACACAAAGAACATAAATGGCAGCTAGTACTTCAATAATATTAACAGTCTTTGGTTATTCAGTCCTCTGATGACCCAAAAGGAAAATAAATGCATCAAGCTGGCCATGTGATAGATGCTCATTTTTGTCACTTTTCCTCTACTAATCTTGTACCATTTATTAAGTTTGTGATTTACAACTTAGATAAAAACAGACCAATATCCTGAAATAGAGACTTATAAATGTCAAAATATAAGCAAATTTTCTTCTGCACTATCAGACTATTTATCTTATTAATGACTAGTCCTATTACATAAGATCTACACGCTGTGCATTTATAAACCACATTATCATCTTCATTTAACTTCAGTCAAATTCATGCCCTAACAAGTATTTATCAAGATAAGATGAATGACATCATGGATTTTGCCACAAGGTGTTTTACAACTCATACCTGGCTAGACAGTGTTTATTCCTCAAACTCTTCCATAATTACAGATATTGCTTCAGTATCTTGTATGTGTGCTAGTGGTCTGAAATGCAGCGTGTAAACACACCTTGGAAAACTGACTTACCACCTGTGGGGGAGATGATATCATACTTCCTTGGTGGTATTACCATAAACCCTCAGTTCACATTTGCTTGTAATACGAGACATGAGAAACACATGCTGCATGTAGCTAGAAGAAAAAAAATGACACATCTCACTGTTTAATCATTTCAACTTTCCATGGCATAGCCAAGTTTTTTGTGGTGCTTTTTAGTGTAATGTTCTTTACCAATGATTCTTGTCTTCATTCTCACCCACAATCTTTTCAAGCTGGTGTTCTCATTGCAGCGTATGCCTCTCATGCTAGAATACATGGGCTTTGTCACAGACAAAATTTTAGTGAAAAAAAAAAAAGGAACTGGCTACATATACTATGGAAAAACTGGTCTACTGTCAACACAGAGGTTTAGCCTGAATCTTCCCATCTTCTCTGAAGAAGGTCCAAGTCAAAGGGAGTGCTACTCAGTGTGCTAAGTCAGAGAAGATTTGTGGGGACTGAACTTATGACAAACCTTAGTGGGATACAGAAATGCCTTCTGACTTCCGCCAAACCCCATCGCAATCCCACATTTCATGTGAAAGTGCCTGGTAATTGGGTGCAGTAATTAAATGAGTCCTCTACATCAGCTACGAGCAGAGGAATGTATCGTGTTTGTAGGGAACTGTACTTCTAGCAACTTAAGAGAGGAACATAACCCTAGTGGGAATTGGTCTCTGCATTAGCATCTTGCATGTCTGCCCACTTTTCATCGTTACCCTCTTTCTGTTTTCTGTATAAGACCAAGCAGATATTTTAGATGACAAAAGATATGCCATTGAAATGTCTTAGTTCCACAATCACCAGATACAGTTTCTGAAGAGATGCCATGGACAGTTATTGAAGGAAATAAATGAAAAATAACTTGGATGAAGAAGATGGTCCGAGCTGTGTACTCTACCTAAATACTCAGACACTGCTGTATTCTTCTAAGCATCAAAACAGACTAGCTGGGATATGAGAAATCAAAAATAATGAAAGTGTTTTCCAAGCAGATCATGCTCCTTTAGCTCCTGCTAAAGTAGAAAAAGCTGCTTCTGGGGACACATAAACCCCCATGTCTTAATTATCACAACACTGTTATGATAATAAACTAATAAACGCAATGAAATTCAAAGCTAGATACACATCCACATTATTTAACTATTATAACTTCTTCATACTGCATTTGTTCAACCTTTTTCATTACCTCACAAGATCTTGCTGCAGGACATATAATATTGAAAAGAAATTGCTTCCCACTCTGAAAAGAGAACCACAAGATAATACAAATAGCAATCCTCGGGTTGTGTGCCACAAGATTTATCTTTAAAAAAAGAAAAAAAGGCTTTTTGTTCTGCTCACTTGTGCTCTTTTGGATACTCTGTCCAGTTTTAGGCTCTGGCTTTATGAATAACACAGAGCAATAGCAGGGTGCCTGGAAAAAAAATTAACAAGAATTGCCATACATCTATGAACTATAACCTACAAGGAGGCTGGGAGACCGCATCTAGGAAATCTGAGGGAAGACACCACATCAGACTTCAAATATATAAAAGGTTCCAGACAGAAGAACCTATTCTTTGGATCCCTGATGGTTAAAAATTTATGTGTCTGAACTGCAAGAAGGAAACCTGAAGTATGACATTTGGGAAAGGGCAACAAAGCCCCAGACATGCTGTCAAAGGACAAAGTGGGATCTCCATCGGGAAGGGTTTTCAGGAGAGCTCAGACACACTTCTGCTGGAAGCATTACAGGTACATTTGATCCGGGCTTGGCAGCAGCAGGGTAGGCTGTGTTATCCCTGGAGATCCCCACCAGTCCTCCATGGCCGCAGCTCCGTACTACCCCTCTACAATTTCCAGCTGTAGTTTTCAGCCACTTGACNAGGCTTGGCAGCAGCAGGGTGGGCTGTGTTATCCTTGGAGATCCCCACCAGTCCTCCATGGCCGCAGCTCCGCACTACCCCTCTACAATTTCCAGCTGTAGTTTTCAGCCACTTGACCTCCCAGCCTGCTCCACCTTGCATGTGGGGACATGAAGATACGGAACAAGAGGTCTCAGTGGAGATCTCTGTGTCCACTGGTTGCGCACACACGTCTGCCGGTACTGTGAGCGGCACATCTGTAGCAGAGGCTGTGGCTCCAAGTCTCTGCACGTGAGCTGTGCCCTGTGTTTTTTGTCCCATGAGCTGGAGTCATTTGCCCCAGGTGATACCTAACAGATGTAATAAAAGACACACTCCCTGACCCCACGTGGAGTTGATTATTTTTTGCCACAAGTGTTTTTCTACCACGTTTGGTGTTTTAAATCTGTGTTTTGTTGCAGGATTTCCCCAAAGAGTTTGCAAGAGGTGCCAGGAAAATGTTTCAAGTAGGGTGAGCCAGTGCCATCAGTCAGCTTCATCACTTGGCATTAAGATGGAAGTGAGTGTGGTGCCTAGCTGGTTTTAATACAGTTCTGGCTTGTCAAAAAAACTTTGGGAAACAGCAGAAGTGGGTGCATGTATTTATTTCTCCTGGTATAGAAGATGCTTGGGGGTTTTGTCACATTTTCTTAGTAAGATGGAAAATATCTGTTAAAAGTTATCAATCAGTGGGAACACTTAGCAGGGGTCTGCTTGAATGTAAAAAGATATTAGGTATAACAGGTAATGCCAAGCAAAAGTATAAATAGGAAAGTGAGTCTGTAGATAAAGCATAGGAACAGAACTAATTAAATTTTATTTTACTGCCAAGCAAGTAAAAAATGTCAGGGAGCGCCTCTGGAAAGTCCCTAATCATGTTGTTTCAGTGTTTTCCTCTCTAAAATGGAATTTTAATAATTACCCACCTCACAAGTGCACTGTACTGCTATGCTTAGGAGTGATTGTGAAACGGTTTGTGATTACCTCGCAAAAAAATATCATTCACATTATTATCACTATGATCTGTGTACATTTATGCAAATACATCTGCATCCCCAGGTGATCTATTTCAGATGCTGGCTGGAATTTACAGGTAAGTAACTACTTACACTTGGATTGTTCCTTCATAGCTTAGTACAATTGACAGAGATACTTATTTCAGACTACAAACTGTTTTGCTGTGTAATCTGGACAGTTGCCTAAATCTTAAATCAAGAGCAAATAATGAAGAGCCCACTCAAAATTCATCCTGTAATATGTAACAAGGATGCTGTAAAGCAAAATACATCAAGGAGGAGTACGTTAAAACCACAGTAAACAACCCATTTTAGCATGCCTGATGAAGGCCTAGTGAGAATCCACATACTCACCTGCTGAAATAATACTTTCAGCTGACCTTGATGGAAGAGTAAGAACTAGCCACCTTACAGAACGAGTCAGGCTACAACTCAATAATACAATTCCACAAGGCAAGTATACTTGGAATACAGACCTGAAATAACCCAAACTATGTAAAACTGCCACAGACTCGCCCTCTCAGTTCAGATTAGTCCAGGATACTCAAAAGAGATATGATCACCTATGCAGATTTTATTCCAGACTAGATAGAATTTTTTTCATACTGCTCTTACAGGTATCGTATCTCCTTGCACATCTGGCACTAAGCGTAAAAACCGTGTTAGATTAAGTTTGTCCTGCCAGATGATCTGGTAGCGCACTGATGTGGCATTAGCATGCACCCACAGACCCTATAGCCCAGCTTGCTGGGAGACAACTGGCCAGAGAGGTGTGCGCATGCTGCATCACTTCTTTGGTTTCCAAGAAATAAGCGCCTAAAGGAGAGTTAAATGAAGAGGTTGTAGTTGTTATAGTTACCAGAAAGGAGGGGAATGCTCATCAATGTGAACATTAAAAATAACAGTAAAATTGTCTAATAAGACTGTCAACTATCAGGACTGAAAAAGCACTCAGATATGAGTGATGTTACCAGGACTAAGAAGAGTCAACTTTAGACCCATATAAGCGAAGAGGTGTATGGGCTTGCACAGAGCAGGCAGCTCCCTGGCTGCCTTCCACCTGCACTCCTTAGTAAAAGCACATAAAAGTGCATAAAAGGGCACCAGGACCACCATCACCCCTGCTCCACTTAAACATGCAAAGCCCTCTCAGGCCATAACAATCCTGAAATGGGCCACAGTCAAACTCATTCACTCCCATCAAAATAAGATGTATATGCTGACGACAGCAAAGAAACATTTTTTAACTTGCCGAAACCTTCAATGGGAAGCTTTTTCCAGTGCTCTGTTGTCTTAGTACAAAGCTTTTCCTAGTGTACAAATCTTCTATAATGCTCAGACAAGTTTTGACCATACATCCATTAGAGCTAGAAAAAAGCCTTGATGCTCATTAGTTTTTATAACATCCACCTAAATACTGAAATCCTTATTAGCCTAAGCAAGCCAAAGAGTTTCCATCTCTTAAACTTTTCTATAGTTCTTGCTGCTCTGATCTTATCTCCGTCCAGTCTGTCCACACGTCTCTTGAATACAGTGCTTAAATGAAATTCAACAGAGTTCCCCCGCTGAGACTCCATCAGGGCAGGAAGAGATTCACAGTCACCACCTGTGTCTTACATATGATTCTGCTTCTTATCCATTGCAGACTGACATCTGCCTTTCGCAACATCCCCAGACTTTCTGTTTAATTTGTGATCCATCTGCACCTTCTTCCTCTCTCACACCTGGACCACGCACCTTTTCGGGAAGTCACTTCCCACTCCACTCCACCTCAACAGCAGTGAGTGCCGTGCAGGCAGAGCTCTGCCCACTATGGAAACAGCAACAGTAAATAACACTGCAGTAGATTGTTACTGCCACTGTATTTCACATGTGCGCTGCTTCAGACTTGGAATCCATTTCTGTGATCCTTATCCAGCTGTAGGTCACAGTGGCTTGTTTGTCCTCCTGATCTAATGTCAGGTTTCCTATCTGGGAATTCAAAAACTTCAGTAGACAGAAGACACCTGATGCTCCAGCAGCCAGTGCTTTGTGACATGAGCAGTGCAAATGCTGAGTATTAGATAGATATCACAAACCAATCTCAATCACTCTACTTTCATGAAAAACCCCATTACCTTCAGTAGGACTTTCTCTTGCATGTGCAAGTGAAACATGGGCCTGCTGCTTCTTTACAGCTTCTTCATACTTGCCTCCTCCCACTCCTCTTTTGATAACATAAACTAGGATTACTTTAATAAAGGAAAAGGAAAATATTTTACTATGCTTGTCACATGCTCTTTCACAGCCTGTATGCTGGTGGGCTTTCTTGCCCAGGGGAAAGGGAAAGGTCAAGGCATAGAAATACCCAAGTCTTCTTCAGCTTTCGCTCCGGGATACAGTTTATTATCTAAACATCAAATTCATAAAGTAACACAAAGCAAAGCTATTCCCTCATCCAAAGCCAGCTGCAGGGGCTCCCAGGCTTTCCATGCCAGAAAAAGGGCACACATCTTCATCTAAACCCCTGCTGAATCAAGTGACAAGCAGGCAGCCTGTAACTCTTTCCTGACTGTTTAACCCTGTCACGACAGGGTTTGCTGTTGTGAGTGTTTTATTCCAGGGCTGGAGCAGACAGTTTTACACTCTTTCAGGTTTTTGAGCACACAACACTTGAAAGGTTTGTTTTGTGCATCAGTGCATACAGCAACATTAGGCAATTTTGCTAAACTTACTTAAAAATCAGGCTACGGAATTACATACATTTTAGCTTTCAGAAATACAGTGACCACAGAAAGACCAACAGCGTGTTTAAGAGTCCACAGCCTCTGAGAAGCTGCTTAGATGCGAGTTTTCTACACTCACCCAAAGCATCAAGACAAATGGGGAAGAATAACAATGAAAATATGCAAAAGCGTTATGTATTTTGGATACCTAGAACTGAGAAACATGATAGTAAACAGTAAACTAATAAGGAAAAGACGAGTTGTTTAAATAAAAGCAATTCCTCAAAAAGGCAGATAAGCTGGAGGGTTGCGAACAGGAAGCAAGAAATAGCAGAGCAGAGAGGAGAAAAGCAAACAGATTTATTTTCAAAACCGCTTCAGATAAATCCCTTTCACAAGCGGACCATGGTTGCCTGTGGTACTGTGGGCTTGTGAAGAGAGAAGGCAACGTTGGTTTGTTTGACTTAAAAACAGGAGTAAAAACTCAGTCCCTCAATTGCTATCCTGCAGATTTAAACATCATTTTCCTGGATGCTGGCTGTACAAGATCTATCTTAACAAGCTGGAGAACAGTAGAACAGATACTGCGCAGATCCACATACTATTATCACTCCCAATTTTATGGGGAAGCTGAGGCACAGAAAAGATTACATGTGCTTATGTCCAGAAACATAAACTTACACAGTGCTCTTGTAACAATAAGTCCGTCTTGTTTTCTGTTATTTTAACAATCATTTTATGATGGCCTCATTTGTAAGAGTAGCACTTGACTCTGTACCTTGTCCCACTGTCTCTGAGGGAAGTGTGAGCTGCAAAGTCTGTCCCATAAGTCCCATAAAACTGGGCTTAACTCATGTTGTTTTCACTTCCCTGGAGATAAAAGGTGGTGCTGAGAATGAACAGGATCCTTTCCCTTTCCTGAACCTCCAAAAGAAATGTCTAATTAATTCCTTTGTTGCAGCCTTTAACACTGGGTTAAGACACATACCAGAAATAAAACCACTCAAATTTCAGACCTCAAGGTTAGTTTACTTGCCTGGCAGATAAAAACACTTCCTTTCTGCTTGAAGACCTAGCTAATTTGATGTGGAATCACTGAAACAATTCTTTTTAAAAAATGTCACTAGGCTTTCTCTGTGCTGCTTTCAAGGGTGAGCAAGTCAGTGTGCAGGCTCGGCACTGGACCCCACATCTCCTTGCAGTCTTCTGCTGCAACTACAAGACTAACTACTCTCTCTTCCTCTCCTGCAGGACCAGGCAACCCATGAGTGGTGGATGTTCTTTAACTCTTGCTAAGGGAGGCTAGCTCAAATGAAATCTCTCCAAGCAGTGTGGGGGCTGAGACACATGCAACAAAACGTGGATCCCCTCTCCATCACAGGCCCCCCCACCTCAGTAGCGCTGCATCCCTGCACACTCAGCACTCACTCTGTTGCCATGAATCATCTCATTTGCAGCGTCCCCCTCCACCTCCAATTTTCGCACTGCCATGCCAGAGTATGTACAAACAGGGACGTGTAAATATCCTACCCGCCTTTTTTGCCTAATTTTCATAAAGCTTTCATGAGATCAGTTGCAGGAGCAGCCATGGACGTGATCATACATTCCTTGCCTGAAGAGAGGGCAAAGAGTTGGGGTCTATACAAAATTGCAATATAGGCCTTTACATAACTGGTAGATTAACTAGGAATCAAATCAGGTTCTGTCACTTTAAAACTTCCCTCCACCCTCCATCACCTCCATCCATCAGTTGCCTGCAGCATGTATATTGAGGAATCGCGTGCAAACCTTACCATAACCCAAGGCTTAACATAAACTATATTCTTTCAGGTCATTGGCAAATAACAGGTATATCCGGTTGTGCCTTTGTACTTGCCTGCACGCAAATTAAAAGCGCATGTAAAGTTACAATAATCAAAGTCAGTCAGAGGGAAGGGGAGGAGAGCTGGGGGATAATAACCGGGGAATCAGGTTATTTATCTTCACAGGGAAGCCACTGAGAGGAGCCTGCTTGCATGCCATTTACACCTCAAAAGAAAGACAGGGGCAAACCTGGCTTTTGGCCAAAGCCATCCCCTAGAGCGCCCCAAGCTGTGCCTAATCCTGCCTTCTCCCTGCATCTGGTAAAGCACCCTGTTAGCTCCACTGCTGCTACTTCTTCCCCACGGTGCCGCACAACGTTTTACGCTTCCTCCTTGACTGCATGGTGAGAGTGATTCTATGGGAGAGGACAGCGGCCAAGATGGACATTTGGGTTTCTTCTTTGGGAGACCTTAGCTCTCGTGGTCTCAGCTACCGCTGCTTTCACCTTTGCCGTGCGGGTGCACGTCCAGTGTGGTGCTGCCTCTGCAACCGCTTCATCCCCTATTCCCCGACACAGCCAGCACCCCGTGAGGTGACCCCAGAATCCACCCTGCTGCCCCGGGTGGGCATGGGCTGCTGCGCTGCTCTCCCTTCTGGAGGCAGCCAGCAAGCCTTCGTGCAGCCACCCTGAGCCTGGGTGTGGGCTGCTTGGGAAAGGGAAGAATTTATGGCAATTTTTTTCTGTCTTTCTCCCTTGGCGTGCCATGAGATTAACAGACATTAGCAAATGCCTCTTCCCGGAGTGCTGTGACAAGACAAAACCTGCCCTGACTGGCACCTGCAGTCTGTTTCCCTTGTGGTCTTTGATCTGCCATTGCTGAAGGTTAGAAGACCTGAATGGCTCAGAAACAGACACTTCCTTGGGTTTGCTTCCAAATGCTAGGAGCAATCTGTATGTGTCAAGTGTGTTTTCTCTCCCTGCCGAATTTACTGAGGGCTAGAGGAAATCTTTATTATTGTTTGTCTTACAGGAGGAGTCAACTGCCAACTGTCTTGATCAAGACTGCAGCCCTTACATGGAATACTGTAAAAATCGCCTGAGCTCAATTTTCCATCATTGACCACAGATACCACAAAGGGAGTTTCCCTCAACCCCTTGGTTTGAATATATTTTCTCCAAGTCTTTCTTCAAATTAAAACATGTGCAAATAAACAACTCCCATTTCCCATACCCCAGGGAAGAGCATGAATAATTTTATAGGCTAGAGTATTACCCACATACATCCCAGTCCCTAGAATTTGAGTAATTTCATTTACCACTGAAATGCAGTTACCGCTGGAGGCAAATACACCAAACCCTTGCACAACAGAGCAGAGGAAGCCAAGAATGCTCTGCTGCAGAGGGATGTGCAAATGTTTCCTCAGCTGAGCTTCAGCAAGCAAATCACTGAAGGTCCTGGTTTGGATACTTCAGCAAAGCCAATGTAGCCAGAACCACTGTTTCTGGTGGAAAATCTATCACTCTGCAGCTTCTTCACAAGTACTATTCTCCATTTTATTGACCTGCAGTAACGGAAGGGAGAAGCGGGGCTAGTAGGGCTATCTAAGGTGCGACATTTACAAGCAACTCCTTGACTGACATGAAATTTCTTAGGTCTGTGACACGAATCTCCTTTGGGAAATCCCAGCTAAAGGCCTGCCTCTTCGTGCTCAAAAGCTGGGGAAAGCACTCATGAAGCACAAATTATTGTGTTCCTGTTTGGTTCAGCTACCATCTCGACAATCAGTTTGTGGCCAGCACCACCTCCTCCTTCAGAGCACCTGAAAACCTGAAAGGAGCAGTACTAAGGATATTATTTTTTTTTAATGCTGAAAACTTCCCATTATAAACTTTCAATCCTTTGGACAAGAAATTACACCAGACCCTATGGAGTCCATGCCTAATTGTATGAGCAAGTTTGGTGTATCCACTTGAATGTGCAGGTAAGCAGAACAGGCTTTTCAGAAGTTAGAACTGAAGCCCAAACAGGAGAGAGACACACTGCCAGCCCTGGGAAAACACCGAACGAGCACGGGTAGCCAAGAACTGCCTTTTGCACGTGACATGATGTTTCAGCAACAGTCCTAGTCTGACTCCAAAAGACAAAGCATATATATATATGTACACATACTTATACTAGACCCCTGGCATCACTTTCTGAAGTACTCTCAGATGTATGCAGCCCAGTCCAAAAACACCCTTAAGCAGCAAGACTGAAGGTATCATAACAGGGGACTAAGTAATGCTCACACGTGTGTGCAGCTCCCTTATCTAGATCAAACCTGCACGCCCCACTACATAACCAGGTTTATTCTCCAAAGGACGGAGAATTCTGAAATTCAACTTGGATTGTTCTAGAGGCTACTCAAGTCAAATTGTGTTGCTTATTTTAACATTTTTACAGGTTGTTCTGCTGTGGAGGCACCAAAGAATGGTATACAAGCAATAAAAACTGAAGAACCCAAATGACCAATACTTGTGTCATGGGAAATTATTGCTTGGGAAGTGGTGAGCTGAAGTTTCGTGGGGTGGGCTAATCAATGGCTAGGACACATAGGACACAAGATAGGAAAACGCATGTTCTCACCAAAGAACTGTAAGTTTCTTCATACCATCTGTGCTTCACTATCTTCTCTCTCTGTGCAGAAGTGTCATAGTGTCTACTTCTACAGAGTTCCCTTAGATTGAAACTCCAGGTCCTCCATTACTTATAATTTTGTCCAACTTTAATCATCTGACCTGGAATTTTCTATCCCAAAAAAATCCATGTTTCACATTTTAATTTTTAGAAATATTCAGTCCAAACACAGTTGAGCCCATTTATGAGAACAAGGAAAATGTGTTCCTATTAAAACATGGTTGTGGCCTTTTCTTTGAAAAGCTTTGTAGCCTCAAGCTCTAAAGCAGGGACTTGACCTTTGTCTGGATAATGTCTTTTCTCCCACATTTGCGCCTTTTGCTCTTCCCTTGATAATTCACTCAAATTTGGACAAATTTCCAGACTCTGAAAAATCATATTTTGCACATCTGTACTAAAGACTTTGTAGAACTTCACAGATAAATCTTCAAAACCTTCACCCCTACAGAATATGTTTCTGCCTGTGAGTGAAGCAGACTTTGCTTTTGGCTATAGCCCAGTGCTGTTTAGAGCTAGCATATCTGTCACTACACTTGAGCATACAAGCGTGCTGGCATTTTCGAAAATGGTAAATACTAAACTCTTAGAGTTAGTAAAGCAAGCGCACTACAAACTTTGTATCACCACTACTAATACAACACCCAATAAAGCCTGGAAAACAAATGAGAAACGTGATCTTACTGCTTGTTAACATGTTAACAATGTTGGGCCTACACAATGTTATCATTCTGAAGCTTTAGAGTGACCTAGCACATCACACAGACCATAAGGTTCCTATGCTTCAAAATGAAGATGGACCATGGCAACACAGCTCTTGGTTCTGCAAACCTCAGAAACAGCGTGAGGATGGAAAGCTGCCAGATGCCCCAGTAAGCCCGTTGCTCCAGAGGGAGAGTGAGCAGGCACAACAGTTTGCCTACAGCTCACAGGTTGAGGATAGATACAATAATGCACATCTTGAGCAGTTTTGAGCACATCTTGCTGTTATTTTGTCCATCTTCTTCAGAGTAGTTCTTTCAGAGTACTTTAATAAAAAGCATTTGTATAGTATAAATACACAGACACACAGAAGATGCCATTGATGAGTGCTCAACAGTGTGTAAATTAGATTTTGCTCCTTTGCCTCATAGCAGAAAAGGCTTCTCAAAGGGTAGCCACAAAGTGACCAGCTCTGTGTTTTCCTCTCAAGAAAGACTTAGCTACGTGGATTCATCTAATACCATCAAGAAAAGACAGCAAACTTTGGAAAGAAATACTGTAGGAATTTGGGAAAGGAAAATTAAAACAATTTCATAATCAAGTTTTATGTCTGAATTAAGTATAATGCTATGTCCTTGTTTTCCATACTCATACCTGTGTGTTACCTGTGCAGAACCAGAGCAATGTACGCCCTTAATTTGCAAGTAACATGGAAAATGCAAATAGATGGAGAGGCTACAATTCAGAACAGCACTAAGCTGAGCAAGTACTGGGAGGTTTCTTGCCCTCCCACAGCAGCTGGGGGAATTTGGCTCAGAATTAGGAGCCCAATTTAGGCTTCTCAATAGCAAGGGGGAATTGAAAATGTGAGCTGGGAAGTCAGTGGGAATGCAGGGAAGAGTGAAAGTCCAAGAAAAGCTGCAAGTTAATGAAGGTTAAGAATGCAATATGTAACCGCAAATACATATGCTTTAAAAAGCATACCACAAATGCTTTATTTTCGGCCACAGTGAGCAGCCTAAATATATAACCCTGAATCATGGAGCTATAGCTGGGTCCTATGTATGCCTGGTGCTCTGAGCGGCACTGAGGATGTGGCTCCTTGTATTTTGCTTACATCTCATGCTTGGCATCACAAAAAAGCTGCCAAACAGCAAAACCGGGAACCTGCATCAGACATGATCTCATTATCATCCACAGTCGTGGTACCCCAGTCTCAGGTCAGTTTTAACACTGAGGAGTTCAGTATGGTGTAGATAAGCACAAGCAAGCAGGCGCATCTACGTGGTGCAGAGCAGCAAGCGCTGATGGTGGCTGCCGAGCCGGCTGCCCTGGGGTGGCACTGTGTCCGGACTGAGTGCCTGGTGCACATCTTCTGCTCCTGGAAACTTGAAGTGTAGTGGTAACTCTGGATTGTGCTGGATTGCAGCGTAAACATAATCTGAGCGATCTGTTGTAAACACAGAGGCTTACAGGTTCTAATTCTGATTGTAATCTGATTGTTTTGATGGTTAATTTCCTGATTTACAGCAGTGTTATTGAGACTAGAGTCAAACTCCAGAGGTACATATGCCTGTACAATGTAGATACAGAACGTCTCTACAATTTTAAGCAGCCTGAAACAACAGGATATTGCATTTGTTTACATTTCCAAGTGATTTGTGTTTTACAGTTACACTACTCATTTCTTCATCTCATATAGTATTGCGCAACACTCAGAAACAGACAATCAGAAACAATATTTCCAAGGAATTATTTAATGAAGAATGGCTTGGATGACCCTATAAACTGTAAACAATTTGCACAAACTCTGTAATGAAGCAATCCCAGGATAAAGCATTGCTCAACTGGCATATAATCCACCTTGAGATTTTGTAAAATTGAGAGGAGGAGAAGATACATAGTTCCAGGTATGGTAAAGAGACAGAGAAACCCAGTGTGGGAGGCATCTCCATGGAAAGCTGCAAAAGGAAGAGGTAAGGAAAGAAAACGGGACAAGGTCAAGTCCTTGAGACATTCTGGTTGCTGTTCATAAGGATTTATGAGCACCTTGCCAGTGTCCAAAAGAAAAGACAATGGCTGCCATAGTTAGAAGGAAAACTGAGAACTGAGTCTGCAAACCCTTATTTAGGTAATTCGTAACACTTGTAAAAAACCTCTTAGGGGTTAAAGGGTTTTCTTGGAAAAGGGAGCACTGTGGCAGAGAGATAAAAATTTCCTCTCAAAGGGCAAATGAAGACTTTCCAGGTTGTGTAATGCCTCCTCCTTTATCAAACTTTTATGTCCACAACAAGGACTCTTGTCCACATACATAAAGCACTTTCATTCAGAGTCACAGAGGTACTGATGTCCCCACAGAGTCTGCCAGCCCCCTGCATCTGGCATTCCTATCAAATCAATCAGGATTTTTAACAGATTAGGCCTGAATTCCTTTCCCTTAATCCCAAACCCACCCACTTCTGCCCCTTCAACTCCTTTTCTCTTCCATATCCTACATCAAGTAGGGTTTTCTAGGACTCAGAAATAATTCCTTTTAGGTGGCATACATTTTCAGTGCCTCAGTCTTCAATGCCTAACAAATTAACTTTGGCTCAGGACTTTGGGATTGGCTTCAGTAGGACCTGCATCTGAATTAAGTCCCCAGAACTGGGAAAAAAGAAACACGCATTATCTAAGAGCAATTCTGAAGTTCTATACCTCAAGAAACAAAAGAAGCTCGAAGAGTAAACAAAGAGGTAGGCAGAAGGGCAATTTGTGGAATATAAGAGACCAAGGGCCTGATCATACATTGCTTGCATTTTGTACCACACTAATTTATTGGTGTGATAAAATGCTTCACCCAAGCAATGCTTGATTGTAAGGGACTAATCAAGGTCACATAGAATCAGAGCCTAGAAAACTTGGTCAACATTCATTGCATGCAGTTAAAATAATATTCAGGCTGTAATAGATGCAATAGTAAGCCAAGACTGTAAATATTCTAGTTGTACAGCACGTAGTACAAGGGGACCAGCTGGTACTGTCACANTCTAGTTGTACAGCACGTAGTACAAGGGGACCAGCTGGTACTGTCACAATAGAACAAAACATCTAAAATAGATTTTTCTTTCTCTCCTATCTAATAGCAACAGAACTCCTGAAGACCACAGAGAAGTGGGGAA
>RSEF01000003.1:35888489-35901215 GCA_003993805.1 Himantopus leucocephalus | reverse complement strand
CCAACCCAAACAAAACCTCCAAACCAACCCACTCTACTCCGGCGATCGGGTAATGGGGCGTGAAGAGAGGCTGGCAAAAAGGCAGCCGAATAAAACCTGAAAGTGACAGATTTTACCGGGTCGAGATCAAGGAGATCACAGGAACAGGATAACAGCTGCTTAGGCGAGATAAAGAGTTCGTGCACTGGTTCACAAACCCGCTATTATGTTATTTTGCCCGCAGTGTGCGCCTTCGTGGCCGCGGCCTGAGGCGGGGGGAGGCGAGCGCAGCCCCCGCCGCCCCCCCCACCGGCGCTTCCAGGGGGGAATATCGCAGCCAGGGCAGGTGGTTTAATAGCAGGCGGCGTAACACCGATTTTCCTGCCTGTCCCCGGCTTTTTTCTTTCATCACCCGCATAATCTGTAGGCTTATGCAAACGTTATCAACTCAGCCGCTTCTTGAAAAACAGGCAAACGTTTAACGCTTGGAGCGAAGGGTACGGTGCCTGGCGTTCACATAACCGGTGGGTTTCTCCCCATTTCTTACATTTGCCCAGTGTTCGACATGCGGGTCTGCCGCAGGAGGTAGAGGCAAGGACACAGAAGCCAAACTTGAGTACCTAAAGCAAATAAAGGCTCCTTGGAGGAACGTGGGATTTTAGACAGGCAAAAGAAAATTAACAGAGTTTATTAATATTTTGATCTTGTTTGGTTACTGTGTAGTCTTCCAAGCTATCCAGACTTCAAGACAGTCATCTTAAAATACATTGTAAAGAAAACATATTTTGATATTAATTAGAAGAAGTGTACACAAACTAAGAGTGGGATGTGCGTAAAGCTATTCTGACAATTATTAGAAGGGATTTTTTCAGTTTAAAAGCCTGCAGCATTTTCATATGCATGCAATATGTCTAGTGATAACAAGCTCTGTGCTAACTTTTAGAAGTCGCATACAGAGCTGGAAAACCAAATTCTCATTCCCACGGAAAGCCCAATATTTAGAAGAGACAAGTAATTTTGGTTTTAGAATGAGTTTTCAAAATTGGATCAGAATATTCAGTTTCAGCACATTTTAAGTTCGTTTCCTTTTTATGTTGAGAATCAGTTACATGCGATACTAAAGTGAAACCTGAGCAGCTCTAAAATGACACCATTGTGTGGAAAGTTTGGACTTTTCTCAAAGTTTTCTGTCGAAAGTCTACACGTTCCTGCAATATATTTAAACTTTGCTCAAACTGCATTATTTAGGGTAGGTCTGAAGTTCTGTGAAAAATATTTACAGCAAGGATTATTTTTAAGAAAATCTTTTTGAAAGTGTTATGTACATACACACATCTTACTTTAAATGACAGGTATCCGAATGTGCAGGCTAAAATGCAAGAAGAAGTGGATAGGATTGTTGGAAGAGACCGTCTGCCATGTGCTGAAGATCAGCCTCACTTGCCTTACATCATGGCTTTCTTGTATGAATCCATGCGTTTCAGCAGCTTCGTGCCTGTTACTATCCCACATGCCACCACAACCAACACCTTCATAATGGGCTACCTCATTCCCAAGGACACAGTGATTTTTGTCAATCAGTGGTCAGTGAATCACGATCCAGCAAAATGGTCCAACCCGGAGGATTTTGATCCAACGAGATTCCTGGATGAGAATGGATTCATCAATAAAGATCTTACTAGTAGCGTGATGATTTTCTCACTGGGAAAACGTCGGTGTATTGGAGAGGAGTTATCCAAGGTGCAGCTGTTTCTCTTTACCTCCATACTGGTGCATCAGTGCAATTTTACTGCTAATCCAAATGAGGACCCTAAAATGGACTTTACCTATGGGCTGACCATTAAACCTAAGCCATTTACCTTGAATGTTACGCTTAGAGATACTATGGATTTGCTCGATCAGGCTGTCCAAAGACTGCAAGCAGAGAAAGCAGCCAGTGAAAATCAGCTGTCAGCAAATGCCTAAGCAACAAACCTTGCATCTAAAGATAATCCCTCTCTCTTTTCAGGCTTAAAGAAGTTATGGNATTTGTTCTAGTGATCTTTTTGGAAAATAGCCAACATTACAAGTTACAAGAGCAGGAAGGAAAACTGCACAAGGTATAATTCAGCCCTCTTTTTAGTTCTAGAAGGAGAGCCAGGGGAACAATTTAATATAATAAATGATAAAACATGCGCAATTTGAAAGTAAGCCTTTTCTTTTCTAGCTTGTTCACAGAAGTCGCCATTGTAAAGTGCTTTTTATCTACTGACTGATTGGAGCATCTCCAGGAACTGTTTGTACAATCCTTTCCATATCTCCACGCGCTATGCCTTAACTCTTAAGTTTGCCTTCAATGACTCCACACATCCCAAAATAAAATCTCTTATTTAAAAAAAAAAAGAAAGAAAGAAAAAAGGGTTGCTCAGAACACTGCAGCCTGCCTCTGAATTCACCTTACTGGGAACTGCCATAGGCATATGGCAGCTCCTGGATTGTGACTGCTGGGATGTACATTAATGCCTCAATAATAGATGTTCAAATGATTTTTGGTAAAATGACAATGTAAAGTCTTGCCTTTAGCATTCCAAAGTGTTTACATAAATGACTAAAAAAAATAGACTTGCTTATAAGCACATTTGAAAAAAATTCATATTTTATGTGAGAATGAACAGAATGTCCTAATATAGTAACTTTTCATTAAGTTTTGGAAGATCGGATTTGGTATGTCACCAAATGGCAATGTTACAAACAATATGCTAATCTTTTCATTAGCATATTCCTGAACAAAATAGATATTTGAAATAGAAAGTTTTATAAAGGTATAGCTGAACTTTGTATTTCTCTAGTAAAGAGTTAATATCCCTGTCCCTAGGCACATCGGTAAGTCCAGTAAAATCCACATGGGCCCACGTGTTTAGGAGTGAGAATTTGGGGGTTTTATATTAAAACTTTCATGCCACAAGCCTCGAGTAAGGCGTACAGCAAGTACACCCCTGCACACTTGTCATTCTTTTGAGTTAAATGGTATATCAAAAAATCAATGATGTACTTTTAGTACGATTTGCTTGAAACAAAGTCTCAGAAGGAAAACTAACATTACATGCCCTAATTAATGTACCCATTAACTGAAAAAAAAAAAGTACTTTTAAGATTTTTGTGAGGCAAAGGACATAGAATTAAAAAAACCAAACCAACCTATTATTTTAAAGTAAAACACACATACGAAACTTTATGGCCTTGAATATCTGGCTAATGTTTGCGTACACAAAGCTGCATATATTTCTCTAAAAAGCAAACAGCCCTATGTGAATGCCCAATTTTGAAAAGTGTTGGGCATTTCTTTGGAGCTGCAGATCACCTTCAATTATGTAGGAAATCCATCAGAAATGAGAGTACCTCACATGACTTGCTGTGTTTAGCCTACTACTAAATAAGGTATTAGTAGAGCTAGAAAAATAAGGGCGCAATGCTACACAGTAAAGTAGCTCTGCTGAGACCTAAGTAAAGATTTGCACTAGGTCTTCTGATAGATGGCCAGTCTTAGTCACGTTGGCAGCAGTGACAAACTCATACTGACATTGGGAAGAGCTGGGTTAACAATGCAATCCTGATCTTCTGAAGTAGAAGCTTCGCTACCGATTTTAAAAACCTGAATCAAGCGTAAAAGTATTGCTCCGTAACCCCACACGGTAGTAACATACCTGTTTTAAACTCTCTGACTTCATCTGGCATCTATCTTTTTTTTCTTTTTTTTTGGAGCTAAAAAAGCTTTCTGTTACATACACAAGGAGTAACCTCAGGTGTTTTTCTGAATTACGTACAAGCTTGTGATATCCCAGAACTTAGCCTATACCTGTGAAAAGCTTTATAAGATACTCAGCATATTCATATGGAGATCTACATTAGATCAGATACTAGCAAGACAATTTTCCTTGTACCTTTGTAAGTATTGTTATTAAAAAAAATATAAAGGATGTAACCTACAACTGAACAGTTATTCTAATGCAAGGAACACCGATTCATATTTTAATAAAAATGGCTTTTGCAATTGTGTACTCTTCCAAAAGCTTTAACTATGCATTGGCTACTAATGCAGCATCCATTCACACTGCTCACGTCTGTCAGGGGGTCACACGCTATATAGCTGTTGGTCAAATAGTGCCTTGTATAATCTGTGAAATTACTCAAATTTAGTAGCACCCATTTAGAACGTATGCAGTTGCTGAGCGAGCTAACTTTCGTGGTCGTTTTGAGATGTATCATTGTGTTACCAAAATACTAAATAAAATTATTCTTACACTGCCTTTGCTTAGTTTATGTATGGCTTTCCAACATCAAGATAAACAAACTTGTTATTTCTGTTCTGGAAAGTATTATTTTTTCAGAAATTTGTTCACGTACTTTTAATCTTCTTCCCATTCCTGGATTTTAAGCTTTTCCTCGATCCTGCCCTTACAGCTTCCCAGGTCTGCCTGCTTATTCATACCTTGCCCTCAACTTCCTCATGCTCCTTGCTAAGAACATTCCCTACTGCTCGTCTCAGCATCAATCTGAATTCTCCCATGCCTTTTGCTTTCTTCTAATACCTATTAATCTCTCCTCAGCCTGCACAATCTCCTATGCTATGTTCTTACCTCTGGCATTTCAGTTTACTTCCACCTCCCCTGATTTTTTAAGGGGGGGGTGGAAGCCCCCTTAAAAGCCCACAGACTGGATTTCCTTTCGATTTTTCCCTCCTATTATTTAGTGCTGGCATCTATATACTCCTGATGCTGGATCCCCACTGCTGCCCTTGGGACCAATTTGTGCACTTTTGGCCTCAGTGTATAGTCGGGAGTGCCAGGAAGGAAATCTCAGGGCCAAACAGGCTTTAACATGCCCTTGCAGAGCAACCTCTCACAAAATCAAGGCAATCCTGTGGCAAAGGGTGGCTGTTATCATATATATGAAGCATTTCTTCATGATGCAGCAGCACCCCCGCCCGTCTTTGTCTTCTTTCCTTAGTCTGTTACACAAGCCTGCTTACTTCAGAGCTGTCTTAGAGAAGACCTTCGTTTTTCCCCTAACATCGAGGAAGTGGAACAAAAGCTGGGTGGGGGAGAAAGCTGGGCAGACTGACTAACAGTGGTTCCCTCCTGATTTGGGATATTTTCAGCTGGAGTTTCTCCCTAAGGGGGCAGGTTTCTAAGCACAGGCCGAGCAGGTGAAATCAGAAGGAGCAGAATTTGAAGACGACTTACAAAGAACCTCTAGAAGTAGCTAAGGACCTGTGGAGTAGGTGTAGTCTCCAGAGATAGCCCACGCAGTGCATACGTGGTTGGGGCTGACCCATGGATCACAGCGTAGGTACAGAGCAGGTGTCGTCCCTGAGTAAAAGCCAAGAGCAACTTCATACAGTCAAGAGATGCTGCCACACCGTCCCTGCTTCCCGTTAATTTCTAGGTATTTTTCTGCTTTACCAGCTGTCTACAGCTGAAGTCTAGACTTCAGTGTTGACAGGCACATTTTTATAGCAAGACCTGCCACCTTAGTGCCAAAAGATGCAGTGCTGATGCAGCCAGAAGTTGACATGAAGAAATTATTCTTGGAGAGATTCTTGGAGATCACTACAAATAATATTTATAGCAGTTTAGTAGGGAACCAAAAGTTTCTGATTGCCTACTGTAAGCCAGTACCAAGTGTTAAGGAAATAGAGTAAACTAACTCAGCAAAGTGGCTTGATTTTTTTTTTTTAATTCTGTATTTCCATTTTCCATCTGTTTCATTAGCGCAGTTGTTAGAAAAACTATCATTCTCAAAACTAGGCAAGGTCACATCTAACAGCAAGACATGCGTATCTCATGAGATTTTGTGTTTGCACTGTCACTGCCTCCCTCACTAACACGTGACTGAATGTCGCCATAGCAATACTAGACAAATACCTGTTCCTCTTTCTTCATGAAATAAAGCACAAAGAAGTTAAGTGGCTGTATTCAAGACAAGATTTTTCCTTTAAAAACCTTCATGCTCAGGTTGCAGTGATCACAATGGGTCAGGAAAGCCAAATGTCATCTCACGCTTGCTTTCTCTGTGTATGTGCGCACATACATACTAAGTCATCTCTCAGAATTTTAGTAACATCTTTCATTCGAGATAACGGATTAAAAAAAGAACAAAATACCAAAACAACAAAAACAAATCAAAACAAAAAAACCAAACCCACTAAACAGGAAGCACAGGGAGAAATTAGGACAAGCATGTGTTTCTTGGAAAACCAATAGTTGTCAGACCACCCCACTACATAACAAGGAGGGGAAGCAAGTAGGCTGAGCTGGGAGAGTTGATACGGAATACGTCTATACTATTCAAGTGTAGCATTACAGTCCTTGTGAAGCTAATAGTTGCTAATAGTTGTGAAGATAATAACTTGCGGGCTTCAGCAGGAGCCGGTTCAGAGCTGCTGAGATAAATAGCAATAACATAACAATAATGAACAAGACTCGTCAGAACTTGGGAGACAACCGCTGCTAGAAAGAGGCGAGGGGGGGTTCAGTCCAGGTTCTGCACAACAGCTATCAGTACTGAAATAGTCATGGCACAATGTAACTAAATGCAAATTCACAGCAACAAATTCCAACTAGTTTTGCATCAGACCCAGTATGTTTTTGTGTGTGGCAGGGACTGATGCGTAGGTCTGTCTGTAGGAAATTGGTTCAGATTATCCAGGCAGAGCAACCAGAGACTAGGCAACCGGGAGCTTACATTTTACCTGAGAAAAGTTGAGGAATTAGCCATGGAATGTGAACAGTTAACATTTGCCTTTGCTGCATCTTTAGCTTGGTTAAATTTTACTCGTGCCTCTGTTTTCCCACACAACAAGTTCAAGTTGGGATAACACTGAAGGGGGATGTGGCTTTTTTGTGGATGAAGAAAAGGGCTGGATTCTGAACAGTGC
Organism: Himantopus leucocephalus; assembly: GCA_003993805.1. NCBI lineage: Eukaryota > Metazoa > Chordata > Aves > Charadriiformes > Recurvirostridae > Himantopus > Himantopus leucocephalus. Next base: position 35,894,320 of record RSEF01000003.1, on the reverse strand, counting down.
CATTATTTTGGTACACGGTGCAAAACATACAGTGATTCAAGTTCCAGCAACTTCTTTGTTGTTTACCGCCCTGCATTTTTGCAGCTGAGTTCTCTCTTATTCCAGTCAGTTGTACTCAGACCAAGCCAACTCACTTAATTGCCAGGTGAAAACAAACAGTGTTAAGTACAAACAGCCTGGAGCATTTAAGATGGCTGTCGTTAATGCTTTGATAGCCTCCCTTTGGGGCTTTATGCCAACTTTGAGAAAGCTCCACTAACCAAGAAATTCCTTGTTTTGTAGGTGTTGCCCTATCCTTCAATACTTAGAGCAGATCTTGCTCCAACCTAAAAGCACAAAGCTAGAGTTAATGAAATCAAACAGGAGTCTCTCAATTCCCTACATTTTTTTATCAGTGCTAGATGTATTGATGGATCAGTGTCCCCAGACAGTTAACTCAGAAGATAGAGGATGCCAAGGCATTTCAACTGCACACGTGCGGAAGCGGGGGGAAGGGAGTGAATGCACAGGGGACTTACTAAATTAAAGGTGCATAAATCAAGTGCTGAGCTACATAGGAGTCATTTGCAGGAGTGGCTGAGAGCTAGCGGAGGAAAATATATCTGAAGTGTAGGAAGATTCCAGCTAGGGAGGAGCTGTGCACAGGGTCTCTGATTTCCAGAAGAGGTGATCATTTTACATTGCTTGTACATGCAGTATGTCGGGATTGGGGTGATAAGAATCCACACAGTATTAAAGAGGTTCACTCCCATCAGCAGCAGGGAACATCAAACTGAGAGCACCTGGACCAAACCTTACCTTCACACCAGGCTGAAGACAGCATGAGCGATTATTTTCCTGAAAACTTTGGACAGAGGATGTCCAAATACTGACTCTTCACTGCCTGTTAACTCAAGTAATATATTTGGGAGGTAGCAAACAGGGAAATGAGAGGTGAGGAGCTAAACACGAGGTATCGGGCTGTGCCATACAGCCTGCAGGATTTGAAAACAAAACTGGTCTACAACAGAAAGCCATGGAGATTCTGTCATTCTCTTCGCCTCAGCATCCCCAGTGCCTGAGAACAATGGGGAGGAGAAGACAGCCCAGCTGCAACAGTCTAAACACCTTTTGGGGAATTTTTCCTCTCGATATTCAGACAGAGTGTTGGAAGGAGTGGGCACTACACCAGACAGAAACAATACTGGTCTAGAGGATCCATTCCGAGCAAGCTGAGCAGGGAGAGGTTTGCATCAGTCGGCTATTCCCATGCTATACAGTTATGTCTTCAGTTGTATCTAGGGTTGCCCAATATCCCCTAGGGAAAGAATGGTGGGTATATTGCAGGATGCTCCAGAACTGTTTTTATCCTCTGACATTATTGGTATATTTTCAGTGATGTATCACCTTTTGTCAGCAAGGACAGTTCTACCAGAGCAGACTTTTATTTCCACAATCTCCCTTCTCCTAACCTGAGCTCTGGTAAGAGCGTAACAGTTACCATGCAGAAACAGGCTTCTAATCCTCTCATGATAAAAAAATGGGATTTCATGTAATCGTGTTTTCTGTGCTACAAATGACAGAACACTTTCCACTTATTTGGACAAGTCTACTCATGACAACTGAAGTGGAGATGTGGTTGTGAGACACCCTTGTTCCCAGTAAGAAAGCAAGATTTAAGACAAATTTTGACTTCACAAAGCAGGTATGATTTGCAGTCATCTGCAGAACAGCATGAAACAATACTCCATGCTGCTCTTATATTTTGTACTCCGTGAAAAACTTCCAAGCTGCAGTTTGAAAATTTAGTTCTACTGTATATCTTATTTTTAATTATACTTTTTCACTCTACAGGGAAAAATCATAAATTGTGAAGCTATTAATCTTTTGTCATTCAGGAAAATTAAATAACTCATTTCAAGTAAAAAAAAAAAAAAANACTCAGACTTCACGATAATTACCCTAATGAAAAATGAGATTCCTAAATGAACCTTTGTCTCATGGTAACAAAACTCCTTTTCCTTCACTTCATTCATGTATGTAGCTGCTGGGACATGGTGTCGTGCTGCAACTTGTTCCAAGACATAACTACATTCATCTTTCTGTTTCTGGCAGAAGCGAGGAAGAGCTGTACCTACAGTCCAGAATAATATGCCCTGCAGGGAAGCTTTCTGGGCAACCCTTCCAGGTGGCACAGGAAGAAGAGGGAAGCGTTTCCCACCAGCTTTCTCTGGATGAGCATTCCTTCTCTCAGGTGCCTAACATCCTGCCAAGCCTGCATCTTCCAACAATGTGACAAGCACGTGTTCCACAGTGAGCTGAGGGCAGATCAGCCAATGGGCTTTGGTCACAAACACTGCAGAAAATGTTCAATAAAATTAAACAAGGCTGAATTCCCATAATGGGTGGGGGGTGGGAATCAGGTTTAGGCAAATACTTAAATTGAGAAAGTTCCCCAGAAAATTACAAGGCAGATCCTCCAGCGACATTATACTGAAACCGTGTACAAAAAAAAAAAAAATCATACTTCTGCTGGCATTAAGACTAAAATACTTAGCATCTGTGCACAGCACAGATCTACAGCACACTGACAATATTGTCCTCTGTATTTCAAGGATAAGGTACTAATTTCCTTGAAGTCATCAGCAGAGCCAGAATTCAAAGCATTTGGCTGACAATGTATTCACTATTCAACACCATTTCAGGTATTTTCATCTCTTACAGAAAGCCAGAAAGATTCCTTTCTTATCTTCACAAGCTATCTCTTACCCTAATATGATACTTTTCTGCTTGAGTAAACAGCTGTAGCCTTTTCCCAGAGCTAAGTGCATACAGTGGTTTTCATTGGGTATAAAACCATAAAACTGTATAGCAGAACAGAAACCTTTAGGGAAGTTCTTGGATTAAATAGATGCCCCACCAATTGTCTGAATGGCTGAAACTGTGAAAGCAGAACACATACATAAGGTTTGGATACTAAAGATAAACTTTTGCTCTCGAGAGAACAGATGCTTTCTTCTAGAGTTTATGAACAGTCAATTAATGAAGTGACTGGACCTCTTTAGCTCTCTTTATAGCCCCCAAATCATATCCCAGTTAGACTGTAACATTTTCCCTAGCAAAGATCCAGTTAGCAGGGCTTCCTGCATCCCTACATTCATATACAGTCACGTTCTTCATGTACTTATGAAGAAGTTCTTTCCTGAGGATTTGTCATCCCTCTCTTTTCTTCAAATGTTTTCTTGAAATACACACAACTTTAGCTGGCAAAAGAATTCTAGTCAGTTATTTCACTGAACTCAAGTCATATGTCTTTATTTTTATTTTTCTAAGTGGGCACCTTCCTGCCTTTTGAGGAAATCCAGCAATGTTCGATCATATGCTTATAGAAGCAGTAGTTCTTCAGGCTCAATAGCAAAGACAACTCTGTATGGAGTTGTATGGAGGAATGTAAGGTATGGAGGAATAAGTATAGGGAAAATTGGGGCAGTTGAGAAGTGAGGAGGAGAGCATAGTAGAGAAGGAGAAATGTTAAAATAACAGTCCAGAGAAAATAGAAAGAAATGTTTCATCACATGGAGGAGAATGAAAATAGGGAAAAAGAATGCGAGCAGCTGCTAATGCTAATTTGCCCCATCCTCAGGTACAATAGCTCCCCAGGGTACCCTAGGGACCACAGGTCCTGACTTGATGAAGACACACCCCACACCCCCCCTGCAGAGGGCAATTCATCCCATCTGCCCTTTTATCTCCACTGACTAGAGACTGTAGACAGGCTGCTTACACTGAATACCGACCTTTAGGTTATTGATGTGCCACGTCCCTCCCTCACTACTCACCATATACTAAAGACCAACCTTTAGGTCTGCCCTGCTTAGAAACAGACATATTAAGCTACAGAACATCTTCAGTGGTGCGGTTAGATTAGAAAAAACCAATACTTTAGTGGGATACATTTCCTTAGGGACTGAGGAAATAAGTCACACTGATTTAACTGTGCCATATTGCATAGCCTAACCCAATTTAACCACCTATTGTCACAGAATCACAGACTGGTTGAGATGGGAAGGGACCTCTGGAAATCATCTAGTCCAAGCCCCTGATCAAGCAGGGCCTCCTGGAGCCGCTCTAGTCATTGTACCTTCACAGTAATAATAGCTAACCACCACACTATAGGATTTTCCCTTCAGATTTTTTACACTAAACACATAGCAAATAATATGTTCACCACTGGTTCACTTTCCTTTCCTCTTGAAGTTAAACCTGTATGGGCTGTTAAACCTGTATCACCCTGGGAAACCCACTGCTGTCCCTAGGAAGTGCTTTTCCTCAGCACTGCCCCCCACTCCCACTGGATGAGAAAAGCCTTCCCTTCACCTTCCTTTAGGAAGCGTCCCCAGAGGCAGGAACAGGGAAAGGCCGTGTAAGACAGCCATTACTGCCCATCCCCTGCTGTTTTGAGCTGGATTTTATGTGCATTTGCTCCCTGCTTCAGCACATAATGGAGAGGATCTCTCTGCCCAGAATGATCTGTCACAGGCTTTCCTGCTGCTGAACCGAGCCAGTAAGTCATTCACGTCTTCCCCAGATGTTTCTGTTTTCCGAACTAACAGGAACCGCATGTACTGCCGGCTCTCCCCGAAGACGTGGGCCAGCACAGAGAGGGGGGAATTCTCCACTTGACTTCAGGAACCAGGCTGTTGCTCGCCTGCAGGAGCGGGGTCGGTCCAGGATGCTCCTGAACCGCTGGGACCAGCGTACACAGGTACAACCCACTGGTGAAAATCTCCCACACCTTTCAAAGCTTTTAATCCTTTTAAAGTTCTACATAGCAGCACAGTGTCTTTGATACTTGAAGTAACAATTAAGCACTACATGCAGCAACCTTACCTATAGCAGTAAGTGAAGTAGCCATGGAGTTTAAGACATGGGGAACGAGCAGTGCCCTGTTTGCTCACTGAGTTTTAGCACAGAAGTCAGCGTTTATTGTAATGGTGATAAATCAAAGAATCTAAGCTTTCCCCTCAGTATTTTAAAAATAAATTCATTGCAAAGTACTGTCTCATATGTTTCCAAATACCAAGACAACAACGGTAAAAGCATGGCATGTCTTCAGTCCAACTTTGTAGAGAGGATTTAAGACAGGAAAAGCTATAGAGCAACATGTTTGCAAACACCCAAGTCCCTCATCTGGCCGTTAAGATTTTACTGCATATTTTTTAATTTACTGCATACTGAAAATTAAATTTTAAAGGTGGGAAACCAATTACAATTTATGACAATCCAAATCTGGAAAGGGGAATTCAGGCCACTGAACAGCACTTCAAAAATAGCTAGAAATTAGAACTCTACCTTTTTCCTCCCAGTGTTTGTTCTGTGTAGTTTTTTCTTTGCTCATTCATCCTTGCTCAGCTATTGGTCAAAATCATTTGCAGAAGGCTTTCTTTCCCAGCATCCAGAAACATTTTCTTGAGTTATCAAAAAGAGGTATCAAAACTCTAATTTTTCTATGGGCTTTTTTTCCGTAAAAAAATGTTTTTGTGCATTGGATAGATGTCCACCAAAACAAGTTTTATTAAACTGTGCCACAGATACTGTTTCCAAATTTATTAGGAGGTACAACATGTTTTCAGTTTACATGCATGTGGTTTATTGCCTTTTTAGTTCTGACTGCTAAATAGCAGTACTATTACAAAAGACACACTTCAGTGAAATACGACTCTTGGGGAAATAGGTTTCAGTAGTAGTGTAGGCTTACATAGTAAAGATTAAAAAAAAGGTCTAGTGTTTTTCTAGAATATTTCTTCATTTGTCTAGCTCTGGCCAGGCTAGTTGTTTGGGGTTTTTTTTTT
>RSEF01000003.1:35820192-35880916 GCA_003993805.1 Himantopus leucocephalus | reverse complement strand
TCCCCCCCCCCCCCCCCCCAATCAATTCTGAATTTCTCCTGTGACACCTGAAAGGACCTGCCTTCTCATCTCCTGAATCTACATGTTTGGTCACGTGGGAATGGCTGTAAAAGGGGCATGCAGCTGGAATAAGCCGAACCAAGTATGAGGGTGTACAGAAGCAAACGTCACACGAGGTCAAGCATGTACTTATAAAAATGTCATCCTGGCACAAAGCCTGGGTCTCACTGATGTCCAGAGCCTGCTTTGCCATGTTCTCAATGGCACCAAAACGTCACAGGTAGGTTTTACAAGGAAAAATCAAGTGAAACTGCTCTTTAGTAAGACAAAGACTTCTAAAACAAAGAAGACATCAAGTGACTGTGGGGTCACACACCCAATTACGGTCTTTTGTGCCAGTGTGCACTGGTAATTCTTGCTCAGGGATTCATGATGAATGCACCAGGAACACTGCTTTGCTTGAAACTGCCAATACCCAAACACTGGTGGTATCAAAACCAACACACAGTCCCGCAGTGCTTTTGTATGAACCCCTTGCTGCACTTAAAAGTGTTGCTGTAGAAGTATTCTGCTCTTTTATTTTGCAAAATATAAATTTTGTTACTTCATGTATGATTTTACTATATAAGCTGGCCTAGCATTCTGAAAACCAGCAACCCTTAACCCAGAGCAACAGTCATGATCTTTACAAATTACTTTTCTTCATAAATGATCCTCTTCCAAGATTAGGAAAACACAAGTAAATAGCTGAATCCACTTTGCTGATTTGCCACATTTTTCTGAACAACAAACATGAACATTTCTCTCACCTGGGGGCTGAAATGTCATCAGCCATGTTGATTACCTTCATCCATGAATCAGAAACCTGAACGTAGTTTGGTAGGTTAAAAAGTACATCCACATTCGTGCCCATATCTCTAAGACACATTTAAGTTACAATACTCCCAGTCAATATTGTGTGGCTGTTTTTTTGGCTCATACAGGTAGGCAATTCAAACCAGNTTCAGACCATCTCGTAATTAATCATAACAAATAAGACATATGAAGAGTGGATAGACCACGTCTGCATGCGTGTAACTTGTGTACGTAGCTAAGTAGCTTACCCCACAGTCACATTATGGGTCAGTAGCACCACCAAGCACAGAGCTCAGATTGTTCATATTCAAGTTCACACTGGACATTGCTCCCACAGATACTTCTAGAATGACTGGTTGTTTATTTTAAACAAACACAAACATAAACATAGATGGGGCCAGAAAAGCTTACTTCTTTTTGTATTGTCAAGAATGTTTGATTTGTTCCTTCTCCAAGGAACTCGAGGGTCTGTAAGAAGGAAAAGTGCTGGGAAATAAGAATATAACCTTATGCACAGAAGAAAAAAAAAGCAAACAATAATGTTGACCCTTCGGTCAGATTTACTCCTTCTTGAGTTTGCACTGGATGAATGCTGCAAAACAATTTTAATTGTCACATTACTGCAGAATTTTCTGATTTGGAATAGGTGTAATGCATCCATCATGAGTATTGTGCCCACTGAAAGAAAACACCACAAGACTACCCTCCAGGGTGCCCGGCAAAATTCCAGAAAACCCATGCACCTTGCTGGAATTCACCGTACCTCCCTACAGTTCTAGGATTCTTCAGGTGGAAGGTGTTCAGGTAGTGATGGCTGAAGATAAGTAGATCGAGATAAGCTGGTATGTTTGGGTTGAACACGGCTGGAACTCTGGTAGCCACTTCTTCGTTTTTTCTGTTGGTTTTATTTTTTTTTTAGTTTAGGCTTTTACTACTATAACAACAGGGTTGTAGGCTTGGATTTAGTTTGGGGTGGGTTTTTTATTTATTTATTTAACTGGACACAGGAATTGTCTCTTTCCTTTCTAAATCATCAGCTACTCACCACTGTTGGACAGCTTCCTAATTCATTCCAGAAGTCAGTGTATTGATATTACTACATAAAAATGAGTAAATCACCCTAAGACTCTGCAAAAGGAAAGACAGCAATTTAAACAAAGTAATATGAGAGTGTAAGCACTGAAACCGTTTCCACAATGTGCCAGTGGCCAATTGCTACAAAAAATAACTTAGTTTGTGACTACCTGCTGTTGCAGGGGGACAATTCTGAAGGGATCGGAATCCAATGCCAGAGCCCTTAGCTTCACCACAAGAAATAAAAATTATCTATCTCAATTATTCAGGAAGGCAGAACTAGTAATTTTAACTATAATGAAGTGCAAGAACCCTAGTACCAGATCAAGGCCACCCGAACTCACCTTTTGCAAACATGTAGAGAGACAAATTCCCCCGGAGAATTTACAGTGTATGTATTGGAGCAGAGACCAAACAAGAGGTGCGGCGGTGGAAGAGCTGAAGGAGGTAGTGGGCAACACGGCCAAGGCACTGTGGCTTCAGCCAGCCTGCAGCCCCATCTGCTCCACACGGCTTAAAGGCCCGCAGGGGTTAATGTGGTGAACTTCTAGCTCCTCCACGGAGACAAAACTACGGAAGTGAATGTCTGCTTGTGGATATTTTAAACAAAAAAGAAAACATATGGCCCTCTGGAACTATGCTTACTGTTTCTCCAGCAGCTATGACACAGAGAACAGATAGCCTAGGCCTAGAACTAACTGCAAAAGCTTTATTCCAAGGAGCATTTAGAGAACAATTTGGTGAACATGCTTCGATTTTAAAAGTTCTCAGATTAGCAAAGCGGAAAGACAAAAAAGTTGAGAATGCTCACGTACGCTAACTAGTAAAAAATTTTAAAAGCACAAAATATCTCCGCTGTAGAAAACAGCAGTTTCTTACCCCTGTGAGGAATATTTCCGCGAACTATGAAACACAACTTAGAATGAATAATTAAAACCAGCCTTTTCTCTCCCAGATGTTATTTTGTGATTCTACACATAGACTAGTAATGACCAAAAAGTAAAACAGAAGAATGGGCTTAATTCAGAAGGCTGAAAGGAAAGATCAATAATTTCATTTACAAATCAGAAAATTCATTTAAAAATCTAATCATGTGGATTAAAACCACAGGTGTGATAAATAAATGGTTGAGGGCAGCCACTATGCGCATCTTTGAATTCAGGTCTTGAAACGTGCTGGTAACTGTTTCACAGCACAAATTCGTCAGGCAGTCGTGGCCCAGTGCAGAGCCAATGTGTGCAGACACAATCCAGAAACCCAGCAGGAGCGCCCGTGGCTCATAGGGGGCTGGAGATGTGCGCTCCCCAGGGACAGCAAGGCCAGGAGGGATCCCAAGAAGTCATCTGGTCCAACCTCTGCCAGAGGATGAACTGTGCCTTAAACATTGCCAATGTTTGAAGTCTTCTTTGTTTAACTTTTACTTTAAAACTTGTGTAAATGATTTTATAATGTTCTCAGGAAATGTATTGCAGCGCTTTGCAAAGTTACCATCAGGATTATTTTCTCCTAATGCCTAACCGAATGGTAGGCAATTACTTCTTGTCCTATGAACAGGGGATTTGGAGAACAAGGTTTTGGGTTCTGTTTTGTTGATTTTTTTTTTTAACTGTCTTCTCTGCAATAGCTTTTTACAAATGTGAATACTCCTTTAGTCATTGCTCCTGCAGACTAAACAAACCAAATTCTTTCAATTTTTACACACAAAATGATGTTGTCTAGCACTCTCATCTTTCTTGTCTTTCTTCCCTGGACTCTTTCCAATTAGCCCCCAACCTCCTTGAAGTGTGGTGCCTGAAACTGGATATAGTATTCCGGCTCAGACCTCATTAGACCTTATTAGATCTAATTAAAGTAAAAGGTTATTTCATGTGAATTTCATAGGGAATGCTTATTTATTCAGTCTAGTATGAAATTTGCTTTTTGACAAAAACATGACATTATTGACCCATGATTAGCTTGCCACTCACTGGAATCTGCACGTCCTTTCCCACAGAATTACCACGGCTACCCAGGTCTCCTCCATCTTCTCTCTGTTACTTACTTCAATACTTCCTATTTGCCCTTAATGAAGCCACCTTCACCTAACTTCAGCAATTAATTTAAATAACTTCTCATTCTAATCTATTCCTCCGATACACTTTCAGCCTTTATCGGCAATAATTGCTTGTAAGTGAAATATCTATTGCACGATCCAATCTATTTTATAAAGTATATCAATTAGCATAAAATTGATCTAAGTAAAAGGCCTCCTTATTGCATCCTCCTAGGTGACAGTGAATTGCTAACAACAACCCTAAGTACAAATCACTCTTGTAGATCCATTTAAACTATGCTTCCTGCATTGGTTATGAAAATGGCAAAAGCAGTCTTTACCAAAAGCCCCTTAACAAAATCAAGATGTGTCACCTTTGCAGCTTCTCTGTTCACAAGTCAATTATTGTGTCATAGAAGGAATTGATAGGATTTACCTCATATGGTATTTCCCCTTTTCTCTGATATTGTGTATGAAAAAAAGAACTCTGGAATTGAAAAAAAGGTATAGGAACTATTTTCCCCTCAGAATGAACATTAAAAACAACTCAAATGCATATTTCAATTGGTGAAGATCTTCAGAACAATGAAAACCATGAAGATAACAGTGAGAACTCTGAACCAGTTCTGATCATTCAGATTTTGTTCAGGGATATCTCACAGTAATGTTTGCATGTCTGAAAACATATTTTTAAACAAAATGTTTGACAAAATGGACAGCCCTACTTTATGAAATTTCTGTACTTTACGAGGAGTCATGGAGTCAGGCTAAATTCAAACGTAACTCTACACATTTGTCTTCTTCCAGTCTACTGCACCTATTGTCTTCTGTTGTTAGTAGTTAAAGCTTACTTCATATGTATTTATCCTCCTTCACATCAGCCCAATTTTTAAATCTCTGTTGCGGTCACTGTATTTCCCACTTGCTAATTTCACTGTTCCCCACCTGTCCAAAATTAAAGCCCCAATCCCTAGTTCAATATATTGGTACCATATGAGTCCTCCTTATCTGTGTTATCTTACACATCAAACAGGTCAAGGGAACGTGCGGTTGTCCTTATCTAATGGTATTTCCTTTAACAGAAATGCTTACTTCTTCCAGTTACACTCCCTGCATCTAGATCACAATCCTAAATTAAATGCCAATGCAAACTGACCTTTATTTCTCTACAGAGTTTGGTGAATTCTGGATTGGTCCATTGGCGAACAAAATTCTTTCCCCACCTGTTACATTTTATTGAAAACATTGCTGTCCTACACACTCAGACAGAAGTAGTAGGTCTTTAACTAGTCTATTTTTATGCACAGGTTATGTTACGTAGATGATATAAAAGGTTAGTGACGGTCACATTCTAGACTAGGTTCTCCGAAGACACACCGACGCCACCATGCTAGGCAACTGTTCAAAGAGAAAGAGCCAGGATTCACAAACTTGATGGAGTAGGTCCTGTAACAAATCCATTGAACATCACAGCTGTAACAGATTAATCTAAAACACAATTTCATTGGTCTGATTTTTAATATTGTACTTGATGTTACAAATAAAATATAACTTTAATATTTAATTTATAAAATTTTCACATTTCCATGTAAAACCAACAGTAGGTTTAAAGTAAAAAGAGCTTTGTGGAGGCAACAGCTTTTTCTTTAACTTCAACAAGATTTTAATTTTATAAGAGTAATGAGTAAACATAAACATTCATGATTTTCTTTTGTACACACCTGTGTAAATTAGTCGATACAAATATAATTTACTATAGAAATATTTTGTTTGGTTTTGCTACACACAGTTCTATGCTGGCATCACATACTAGTCGATTAATCTTTCAAAGAGTGAGATTTATACATTTTGCATTCTAACACCCAGTACGTCCATTGCCAGCAGTGGACTTCATGTTCAGAGAATCAGATTCACAGTGTCAGCAATCTAAAATTAAACTTCAGTACAAGATTAGAAATAATCAAGAATGAATGCACCATTTTCATATCATAACCTCCAGATGCTTAAAGGCCATGATCCAAGTCAACCAAAATCAATGACAGTTTTCCCATTGACTTAGCTGCAATTCACCTGAAGTTCCCAGTCACTATAGCTTCTCATTTTAGTTTTGCGATGCTATCAGAGCGTGAAGAGTTAAAAACTGCATAGTATCACAGCTTCAGTGTGAGAAGTAAAGCCTCTAAGTCTTTCTGGGCCTCTTTATCCTGAAAGAAACAGACAATCATGCATCAACTTAGATAGGATAAATCCCTTCATTTGCCTAATACGTGCCTATCCACATGTCTTTACTAACAACAGACATAACACACAACTGCAACAGCCACAGACTGTACAAGACTGTATAGTAAGTTAATTTATCAGTGATTGCAAAAATAAAGTTTGAAGTGAAAACAAGAGCCAGATGGCAGTCCTCCCTTTACGGCTCTGTTAAAGCACTTAACATGTTAGCCACAAATAGCCTTCTCAGCACACCAGTAAGCCTTTCAGCTTAGGCCATAACTTTTATTGGTGTACTTTGCATAAAGTACTGCCTTGCCTTATGCTCCCCATAAGCTTGCAACCCAACTGTGTGCAGTTTTTCTAAAGATATTTCTGTGATGTTTGCTAATGATTTATTATGCAATTAACAAGAAAACATTGGGAAATGTAATTAATGACACAGGTTAGATTGTGGTTTCAGTGCATACAGCCATACCTACCTGCAATAACCACCATGGACTGACTACACCCTCAGTATCTTCCTTACTGGTGTTGATGGGCTCTGCCTATGCTACTGGGCTCATAGCAGAGTGGAGCCAACGGGGGAGCAAGAGGCAAGTAATCTGCTATGCTCAGAGCCAACATTATAACATATGTCCTGGGACAGAAGGGAAAGGCTCCTTTTAGGCTGATGTGTAAGTGCATAGTTTGCACGGGGATTTAAACCAAACCCAGCCCTCAGACTCTTTCACAGGTAACCAGTGACATACCTTTTGGCTCTTCCACGTACAATCTGTTCGGAAAGGGGTACATGCATATGAACATTTAATCACAGTACAAAAACTCCATTATTCTACTTATTTTTGAAATGTTTCCTGGATATAATCCACTTGCTTTACTTGCCATTGCAAAACTTCTAGCTTGCAAAATGCACATTGGTTTAAAACCACGTTTCTAAAAAGTCAGCACCTCATACCTGCAGGCTGGTGAGGGTCCAAACACCCAAGACATGCAGCCACGTGTGCTTAGCGGTGCAAGCCAAAAGCACTTGCACATCACAAATTTTGTGCAAGTATTTCTAATGACAGAGACCAGTATTTCTTTCCCAGATAACGCCAGAGGCAATTCTGAAAGAAAATACTGTAGACAGACAGTGAAGTAATCACTGAATTTCAGGATCACTTCATTATCCAATCAACCAAAGAGCTGGAACAAAATATAGGACATTTTAAAATACATTTTACGGGTGAAGAAATTCCTGCTTCTCTTTATTTTGGTTAGTTGTCTATAATGTCACGGAGGAATAAAGAAGAATATTGAGATGATAGAAACCATATGCCAGACATGTCAAACTACATTATATTATTGGTCTGGATTAAGGCATTAATACATTAGCTGGACACTTCTCTGGGAGTCACTGCCTTGCTCCCACTGGCAAAAATAAGCTAAACTATCTGCCTAATCATTTATCAGAGGCCTTAAAAGGCACACACTGCAAAGCCAGTAAGCTCTTGCCAAAATACTCTAACAGAAGGAAATGTCAAACTGAATTCAGCACCCCTTAAACTCCATGTCACTACAGGCTGCCTGGAGCACCAGCCAATGACTTTCAATAAAAATTGGAAAACTCAACATTTGTATCAATATGTTGATTAATTCAGGGAAAATACGCTTTTCTCTACTGAATGTGGTCAACTCATGAAAATGATTCTAAACTCCATTAAACAGAACAGTAAAAAGCCAGATATTGTCCCATGCTATTAAGAAAATGAAAAAGGTTTCATTGTATCTGGTCCTGCTCTTTTCACACTTTTCTAAGCCAAAAATAATAAAGATGCAGGTTTTCTCATATCTGACTGGCGTTCAGCTTTTCATGGGTTGATGAGATTCTTTACTCACTTTGCAGGATACCACATTATAAAAATATATCTCCAAACAACTTTGTATAATTGTCTCTCTCCTTAGAAGCAAAGGATTATATTGGGCAATAAGCCTTAATGAGTAGCAAAGGTCCCAAAAATATTGGGCAATCTTTCTTGAATCTTCCTCTGGGCTGAGCAAAAAGAACGACACAAACCCATGATTGTTCTAAGAACTAGCTGGAGAACAAACTGCAAACGTGCAAAGCGTCCTACCTTTGGGTTGCCAGTTCTAAACATGACTACATCAGTAAAAGCAGGAATTATTACTGTTGCAAACTACTTAACAGGCTGCCTTAATTGAGCCAGAGGCTTCCCGTCAATAATAAGAACTCAGACAGCAAAAGCATTTAAAAAAATCAGTAATGGCATTAAAAACAAAGTTGAAAATGGTCAGTGAAGGGAACTATTAGGTCACCTTTGGATAGAGTCCTTCCAGACCAAGAGGTGTGTCACACTAAAAGGAGAGAGAAGCTACAACTCTGTTCAGTGTACCAGTCTCCAGTTTTAAGGATGGAAACTTCATCAATGCCCAAAGCTTGACTGTTAATAGGAAGAGAAAGCCACAAATCCTGTATTTGGCCAACTCTCTTCCTCATTGATTTCTGGGTCTGTGGTTTTCTAAAAATGAACAATCAGGTCAGCTTTTTCCTTTTTTTTTTTTTTTAAAAAGACGTGCAGGCTTTGATCTCCCATTGGAGTGCAGCAGGGAGAGAAGAGGCGCAAGTCGTAGGAGGAATGCAATAGATTTGCGTCAGTCCCATTTGTTCACCCTGAGGCTTAGTTCAGCGCTGACTGAATGCACAGCCATTTTCAACCTTGACTTTCTACTGTCAAGGCTTACATTTATTAAACACTTCTCATATCACTTTCAGAGTTGAATATGAGTTCAAAATGTTCTGCAAACTGCTACACAAAAGGTATTCAAATTACAGGGTCAGTGACTGTATTTTCCCCTCTTCCTATTTAGTTGCTTTTCTTTTAGGTTTCATCATCCACAGGGGATATGAACAGGAAAAAAAGACCTGGGAGGCCAGAGACTGAACAAGGGAAGAGAGGGAGTTGAAAACCAGAGCAAGACGGAAGAGAGAGCTGGTGGGAAAGAAGGAATGTTGGCTTAACTGGAGGTCATCCACATTTTGACAGTTAATTTCTGCTGAAAAAACTTACTGATAAACATATATACACAGACATACACATATAAATGTGCATGTAAAAATTAAATGCAATTAAAGCAGAGACAGAATGATAATGATTTTACCTTCCATCTGTGCTAATTATTTCCTTATGCACTAAACACATTCAACCCAGGCACTGCACATGTGTGCACTTGACAAAGTCCCAACTGTCAACAGAAAATGATACAACCCCATGACCACAGCCAAAATGGTTACACCAGCCAACTATAACATAATTGTGTGCAACCACTGCCAAATCCCAAGCTGACATGCATCCTGTAGGGTTTCATTGAAGTCAGCGGGGCTGCATGGTATGTTAAATGAGCTGGGCTGCAAGGGTGGTCCAAAGCTGTACTCTGATACGCAGTAACAGCAATGAGGTGCTGAGAGCCACCCCTGTTTTTGTTACAGCTGTATCATGCCATCGCAGCTCCAGGAGTAATCCTGGACTCTAACAGAAGAGACTCCCAAACATGCACAAGGATCATTAATTAGAGAGTAATAGCTTTTGTAGACAACATAAATCACAACGTTATACATTATCCATTCTCAGTTTCATGATAGACTCTCTCAGACGGTGTGACTGTAGTAGGCGTGAATTTCCATACAATTGCATAATACTGTTTTTCCCCTTAGATATTTCAATAAACCAATGCAATCATCCACTTGCAACCTTCTATATGACTGCTGTATGTCACAAGTTAGGACATTTTATGTTCTTTCATACTTTTAGTATCTTCCACTGGGGATGAACCATGACTTCTCAAGGCTTTTAGGATCAAGGCAAGCACAGCTTTAAAATATGTAGCTGACAATAGTTCCACATTTTCTGATTATACTTCGAGTATAGGGAAAAACATCCTTTCACACCCAGAAGACTGTGAATGAACAGGTCAGCTAGTTTGAGGACTGCTGTAGAAAAATTACAAAATGACAGAATTCAATTTAGAATAATTAATAGTCATGTAAAATTTTTATCCGTGTGTTCTCTTCTAACTTAAAAGACTAAGTTTCACCTGCAATCTGGTTTTCTTTTACTATTGCACACAATGGAGCTTTTGGTGTTCAAACCATTCCCCTCTTTCTGTCCAGCTGCTGCCCCCACCATGGTGGGACCTACAGCCCAATCATCACTGAAACGACTTGAACACGATCACTCCCAGTTACAGCCCCTTCAGAAAGACGCCTGTTCAGGCTCTCCTTCACCCTGTATATTGTTTCTGAGACAACATATTTCAAAATCCTGGAAGCCTGACTTCCCTCGGTCATTCTACAAAAATAGAAACCAATTGTGAACCTCTTCATCCTGCAGTGCACCGCCACCTCTGTGAATGCTTCTCCCACTCTCCCCCTGCATTGTCAGCACGCCAGTGGAGGAGATACACTCCACCCTTTGAGGAATTGTCCATTGATCATTCTTGCCGCACTAAGAACTATGCTAAAACTGTGTTACCTTTGATAGGATGTTGAAATGAATACTTTGTGATAAGCTAGTCAATTTAATCATAAATATAATAAGCTCAGTATTTATCAGGACAAACTTTATCCTCATGTATGAAACTACTATGCTACAAAAAATATCTTCATTTTTTGGAATTATTTTTGGAGGGGGAGAAAGAATAAGAATACAATGCAAACAAACCTCTTGGCAAGAACTTCAAAAGCATGCAGAAGGCAAATCAGTCTGATCACTAAGATAGAGAAAAACAGACTGTATTCTCTGAAGTGCAAAATAATGTAAAATATAGAAGGTCTCAAATTCTTTTAGCAGCTCTTTTACAAATGTCTCATTTTTACCAGAACTTTACAGTTTGAAATCTGATCTCTTTATAAAGAGTTTTTAAATGGCCCATTCCCTGAGCTTGAAGCACTCATATTCAGTGTAAATAGAATCACTAATTAAAGAATAGTTTTTTAAAGTATATTCAAAAGATACTTTAATTTTGGGTTGGTGGTAGCTATTAGGAAATTCTTGTTCAACTCCACAAACAGTATTAGCAGGAAAACAATAGCCTAGAATTCAAAATGAACACAAATCTGAATACTTCCATTATTTTGTAATTGAAACACCATGGACTTTTGCTTGGCATTTGGAGAGCAAATGTGCATAAAATCTAAAGGAATTAATATCCTCTGAAAACAATGACGTTTTATATTGAGCTGATGATGTTGAGAAAAGAAAATGTTCTGTTTGATGAGAAAATGAAAACATTTTTTACAAGGTTAACCTAAATTATTCACATAATTTCGATGGGTAGTTTTTTCACAAACAAGTCATAATTTGTACCCTTCATTTTAAAAGCGAAAGTAAATTACTTTTTCCTCCTCAAAATCTTGCTTAGGACAGATTACCACAGCAGCTTCAAATGAGATCTGTTGGAAATATCACAGCAAGGTCTGCTACGTATGACCAATCTATGGTGGCTGGAATAGGCGTATCTTGGAAAATCTGTTGTAGAAAATTCAAGATATACAAATGGTCTGTTGTAGCAGGAACAGCTGATGGGTGCTGAAGTTTATACTCTGCCCTCTCTTCCACCCCTCTGTAACTCCCACTCTTTTCCTTACAGACAATATTTAAAAAGTAAATTAATGACCACAGAGATCAATTACAGTGATGTAAAAAATTGTAAGAAAATCTTACGGGTATGATTTCTCCTCAGCAGCTGCATTCTTGTGTAAATATTCAGCCATTGTTCCTGCTCATTATTACATTTACCTCCTCCTCCAAATGGGTTTTTCTACAGTTTCAAATGTCACTGAGGCCGAAGGCAGAGTCTTTAACAAGTCTCTGCTTCCTGCCATTCTACACCTGTAAGAAGTGAATGCCATAATGATCATTTTCTGTAATATCTAAATCTCTCTCACTTGTTAATTTCAACTCTGAATTGCCTTCATTTTTAATTGCTGGGAAGGAGGGAGTGTTTTTGAAATTCAGATTATATTTTTTAAATCACCAATAATTTTGTAAAATTCATTCTCAGCTTCAGGGAAGTTTTCATCTGCATTTTAAGTAAGACTTTCAGCAACTCTCAGTGCAAATAGATTTGCTTTGCATTCTACTGACTTTGTTGTCTTCAGCTTTTCCAAGATTACAATTTTTGTAATACAACTGCTGCTTTTTAGATTCATTTTCAAAAAACGTCATAGAGACCAGAAACTTGAAATTTTAGTCTCTTTCTCTGCTAGGCTGTTAATCCCTCTGTGGTGATCTTACCGGTCCTACAAGCACAGAGTTCACTCTCACGCCCATGCTCGTCTCCAGATACAAGAAAAAATAATTTCTTTACTATTACACTTTATAATCCTAAATTGAGACGTCAATTTTCTACAAGTTCCACCCTTGAAAATACCCAACAATCTTTGTTATAAACAAGAAAATAGTGCCTTATTCCCCTTACGTGCAAAGCGCTATGCGTTTCAAGAACACATCCCCACCCACTCATTTTGCCTTTCTATATGCAAGACAAATGCTCGTGTTTTCAAGTTTAAATTACATTTTTCTCCCCAAATTTAAAAAAGTCATTTTTTTTTCTATCACAATAGTCCACGACATCTGTTTTCAACAGCCCTTCATGTAGTCACACTCACCAAGGCTTTGAGCGCACTACAAAGTAATGAGTCTCAGTAAGGGTCATGCAACATCTACTAGATAAACAGAGCAGCTGTTATGCACTTTACAATAACTCATAGCAGCCCTGAACATCAGGATCTCTCTTTTACTGAAGGGGTGAATGTTTCCCAGGACCCTGAGGTTATCCACCTGGACAGCAACCAGAGAAAAGCAGGACAATTTAATGTCCCGCGCACCTCCAGCAGTGAAGTACCACTCTACAGTATGACAGTATTTATGGCCAAGCAAGGACCGTATGATTCATTGGAGGTTTTTGTTTAGCATAGAGAGGATAAAGAGAAAGGTCTCTAAAGTAGTACTGTAACATCAGCTGCATTTTCCAGATGTAATTTGCACTGAAACGCCTCTATTTCCTTTTAAAATAAAAAATTGCGTAGACTGATTAGTTAAAATTGTGGCAAACTATTTTTAAAAACTGGTATTAGGACTTAGAGGAGTCATTCAATCAGAACTTGTCTCTCCTTCTATGATTTCTTTGGTATGCTTTTTTAGGTTCATAATATGGTTGAAACTGGCCATCTGATTATTTTTTTTTTCTTTAACAAGAACTACCTCTGTTTGGAAGCCCCTCTATCTGTTGAATTAAAAACGTATTCTGTAAGTGATAGAACAGATGCACAGAGGGATATTTGGATGTGATACAACATTCAAGACAAAAGTCATCTCACTTAACTTGGAGCGTTACATGAAATGAATCCTAGACAAAGTGTCACAGAAGTGTCCTGAGTTAGACCAGCTGAGAATTTGACCTGAGTATTAAAATGAGCTATCGGCTATTTTACTGATGCTGAGTACCTCTGGTTCCCACTGAAGTCACTGGAAACTGCAGATGCTCAGAAGCAATAAAAAGTAAACTGTTGTCTACTATTATTTTTCATACTTATGCTGCAGGATGATTTGTATCATGAAATACTATACATTTCCTCAATGTGGCACCTTTCCAGCAACTTTGTCTCTCAGTCTGCTCCTGATTTTATGCCTCTATACATATACATGTTTCTCAGTAGAAGCCAACATTTAAAAACAATAAAGGAATTCCCCTGCCTGAAGAAACAGAGAAAACTCACATGAGAAACTATGATTACACTTGGGAATGATGGGTTTCACATGACTGTGACAACATACCATGCTGACAACCTTGAGATCCTGTGCTGTGGCAAACTGAAAGAAATCCTTGGACTGCTGCTGACCTACATTTTCTGTTTCAGACCATGAACCCCATCTTTTACGGGGCTATAGTCAATTCAGGCACTTTATCAGTGTCCATTTATTACTGTCTCCCCAAAGTCTCTTTAGTCTTATTACAGTCTCTTCCCTCCCTTTAAATAACCTGACTAAATGCTATTCCTACGTACAGCTCCAAGCCCTTAACCACTTCCAACATGTTTCCCACAAAAATCAGTAACAGTCTTTCTCTAACACAGTAACAAAAACAACACTTAATATTCTAATTCAGATGGGACTCGAGGTAACAGCATCAACAGAGCTTGTGTTCCAGATCTTCATTTTATAGTTACTCTTTTCAGTGTGCACTTGGTTTTACCTTGTGCTTGCTGCTCCTTTTTTTTTTTTTTTAAATCAAATTACACACTAATGCCCCAATGCTATGTATGCCATATTTTCCTGAACTTTTTTTTCTATAACTTAACTGAAAACACATCACAAATAAACAAGACAAAACAGACAAATCTGTGATATCTATAGAATTAGTCAAAACAGAAGAGGACAACCTCCCCCTCAGACCACTCCCAAATTCCTGCTCTTACCTCAGGGTTCCCCCTCCTTCTGAGGCCTGCCAATACTTCAGAAATGTGATGGGGCATTTCTTTTACCAAGGTGGCCCAGGATGTACTGAACTCCAGCTCACGTTTATACTGATGACAGTGAACTTTAGAGGCAGGACTGACCTCTCATTAACCGCACAGTCTAGGAGTCAGGTGTCTCAGGTACACATCTTACACATATCTTCCATCTAGTTTCTCTCTGCCACCAGGGGACAGAGAGAGGCAGGATGACGCACCTGGATGCATCTCTCTCCCTCCACCGAGTGTAGAGGGAGCCTCAGCAACTACCTCTGGTCACCAAACTTTTGTCGAGCTATTATTATCAAAGATGAATCCCAATCTATACTATCTCTATACGTTTTCAAGGAGTCTTTATGAATATGTTGAATGGCTTCCAGTTTAGTAAACACAGGCAGTCTTCTGCCCACCAGAAGCTTCTGTGATATATGTTTGTTTGCAATTTTACCAGATAGCTTCAGAGTTCATTGCAAGACTACATGGCCTTTAGTAAGTTGAATACAGGAAAAACAAAAAAAATCACCAGCACAGTCAGTGCAGATATATACAAAACAGGCTGAGTTCAAGCAATTTTAGATGTATGCTCTCTCCCTTACACCATTGGTCCCACTTATTATGCAAAGATGTAAGGTACCAAATAATGGATAATTTATAGCAGTCTTTCCTATGTTCTGTAATAGGCAAGTTGAAGGTACATTTCAACAGTAAGTAAAGAATAAAGCAGAGTTAAGAGATTATTAATGTCATATCTGTATCAATACATATTTAAAGAAACACTGAACTGAAGCNGGTACATTCTATAACTTGGACTAAAAATAAAGGCCACCCAAGAGCAGCTGCTGGTGAGGCATGGTCTTTCTTCCCAGCAGGAACACTTGACATAAACATGTTAGTGCTCCACACACCGCATTTATTGTCAATCAAGTTACAGTGTTATTTAATGGTCTTTTTCCTTAACTTCAAAGAATTAAATGGGATAGGGCCAATTCGTCTCTGGAAACACCTCTCTCTCTCCCTACCACATCTGCTGTGCTCAAAGGGGGTCCCTTAGGCTGACAAAGCTCAGGTTTGAACTTGTCATGCTCTAGGATGGTAAGACATTTCCAGTCATAGGTCGGTAATTATGGAACTTGCTTCTACACGAGATCAGACAGAGCGAACCTTCTTGCCATGACTTGGTTTATATTTGAGAAATTAAATCACTTAAAATCTCTCAAATATCTGTAGAAATTTTGTGTCCATGTACTAAAAATACTCTAAAGGGCCTATAAAAGAATCTAAAAATCTCTTAGAATAAACTATGCTCCAGCAGATGTAACTGGAAGAACTGTGCCTCCTTAACTGCACTGTGGTTGAAGACAAAGGCAATCCTGAATAACTCATCTGCCTCTGCTACAGCTAACACACTGCCCTGGAAGCCTTGACAAGACTCACAAACCAGAGGCTTTCAGGAGCAAAGACAGAGCCTGTGGGACAACAATCCAGAATGCTTTCAACTGAGAAAAAGTAGGTCTGGGGAAAAATTTCAGTACAGCTAGAGTGACACACTGAACTGCTTACGCTTAAGATAGTCTAATGAAATGGGTTGAATTACAAAGACTGCAATTCAATTTCTGAAAGCCTCTGACACAGACAAGTCCCTGACAGTTCCCCAAACAAAGATTTTTTTTAAAGCTGTTGATACAGACAACTGTACTGAGCCAACCTAGAGTGGAGGAAAAAGGAAGGTTCTGTGTTCAGAGGAAAAAGTGAAACATTATGTTATTACTGTCAGTGCAATAATGGGTGCCAAAGACAAGACAGCGCTCACAAGAGAACAAGTTATCTCTCTTAATACCCACCTCATTAGTAACTGAGAGAATTGACAGTGCAGAATCACAGTACTTCAGTGCATTGTTTTTCTGGCCAAGATCTTTATAGCACTAAGAAGAGAAAACATTTTGTTTCCAATCAGACCACTGTAAGAATATCAGAGTCTACAAATCATCATTTTTAAAAGAACTTGGTTACCTTTGCCAGATACACATAATTGTATTTGGAATATCCCGGATGCATTTCTTCTGCCTAAATAATAAAAAACAGGAAAGAAAATAGATATAAAACTTGTGTGATGAGATTTATGTGGCCTGTGTAACATTTTCAGTAATGCACTAAGCTTCCTCAAACATCAGACTGAATCATCCCCACTGTGTGCACCACAATCTGTTTAGCATGTCAAAAAAACCTCAAGAAAACCCAAACCTCAGACCCTAAACCAGGCACATGAGGTGCTGATATTGAACCGATAACAATGTTCTGTACTGCTTCCTCTCCTCTCTCCCTAAGTCCTTTGTGAAAATATCAGATCATTCTATAGAATATCTATTGGATTCATTCACTTACACAGTGGGTTGGAAGAAACTACTTTCTCTAGATTATTGTTTATTTCCTCATCAAAGAAATAAACAAGCAATCAACCATTCACACTAATAGGTAATGAGTAATGAACTGTATTCATGAACTTTATATTTTTTTTTTTCCACAGACCCATATCTTCTAGCTCTGGGTTCACCTTTCTTTTCATATTACCATCTTCTGAAAAGTTCAGGTCATTAAAAAAGTTGAAGATTGTCTTCCTTTTAAAACACATCAAGGAAGCTTGAGAGATGAGTAAAAACGTTACCAATTATCCACTAACCAAGAAGCAGCTTTAATCAACAAAAAACTTTTGGGAGAGAAAAATTACATTAGTGAAATTTATCCTAGCTGTAATCCTTGGACCAAAACAATGCTGCTTTCACCACAACTGTGTGTTATGAAACAATTGAAAAAAGAAACCTAAACAGTTGTCTTTTAGACAGTAATTTAATTTTTGTTGCAGAAGATGACTTAAAACCACAGCTACTCTGCAGCCCACCACAAAATGCCCTGAAGCTAAAGCAAACATTTCAAATTATTTCTACCACCTTTGCAGTTTGACCTTAAAGATAAAATACCTGAAACTGGGAAGATAATAATGTATTGTATTTTCCAAAATCCAGGAGATCATTCCATCTTTACATAGACTAAGAACACAGAACACAAGCACCTTTGATAGTAAAGAAAATATGCTTGTCCAGTTCCTTTGAGACACTGTCTGAAAATAATTGTAGTGATGGAAGTTTATGCTTCGAATTCAGTCAAGTGAAAAACTTTTACTTTCCAGCTCCAGAAGTAGAAATGATTAACATAAAAGACACTGAAAGACAGGTTTAGTTCATTCATGTGGTCTTTTCTCATAACGGTGCATTCAAGTAGAAGGCCCAGGAACATGGATCTATATGACAGAGCTTTCTTTTCTACTTGACTACAAAGGTAATTTCATGTCCATGAACAACAAAGGCTTCTACTGAAATTCAACGGAAAGAGCTTCAGATCAGAAAAAGAGGAGTGTCACAGTATCAGAGTTTTCCTTGCTTATGTTAACCCTCTTGGCAGAAACGGGCAAATGATCAGTTATCGCTATGGTTAATTTGTTTCAATGGCATATATAACTAATCTATATCCATCTCACATTAAATCCAATAAAGACTAATCACAGCAAGTCATTGAAGAATTCCCTAAAACTAAGGAAAGAGAAGGAAGGTACTAGCCACTCATCTCCAAACTAATCTTAAAAGAGAAAAGAAAAAATATTTTAGTAGAGAGCTCTGTGGTATTTAGGACAGCCCTGGATTTATAGCTACTGGACATAATCTGTTGAGCAGACATCTTGATGGCAGTCACATATATCAGCTGGTAAACAGTCACACAGGAAAGCCCTTGGCTACAACTTACCTTAAGGAAATTCTGCAATGCTTCTTCTACTGTTGAAGTTGGTGGAGCCCCAAAGAGAGCAGCAGCTACTTTCTTTTCAATCCAAGACAACTGAGCTACCTATAATAACAAACAAATAAATAAATAAATAAGTCTTTAAGGTTGCTTCTCAGTTTTGAAGTAAATACTGTCCTGTACCACTACTTATACAACTTATTTTGCAAAAGAACCTGTAAAGGAATGTCTTATACTGTCAATTTTCCAGCTCAAAGCATAGTCTTTTGTATTTTAGATTCTGTTAACATGAAAATGTACACATTAAGAAATACATGACAAAACACCAACGTCACTGATATGAGATTATTCCAATGTACAAAGCTTAAAGTACAGTTTAGGTTTCATAAGACCTTCCCATTTTTTAAAACCTAAGGCTGGAAACAGTGCTTTGAACCTGTTAAGGTTTTCATGAGATAGACAGTTTAGCACAATAATCCATGTACTTGACTACTTTTCAATATTACGAAAAGCTGTTGCTACAGTCAAACTGTGGGTGCTTTTGGTGCTTGTAAAACAAGTTCATTTATTACACAGAAGCTGGTAACAATCACTGTTAAGAAATAGGCTTCACTTTTTCCTCTTCAAATCTGACAAATAACACCTGCCAGAGACCTCTTCTTATTTCAGGAAGATGGACTGCTATAAAAGGACTTCAGGGAACTGTCATATTGCCACACAATGTACATGACTTCTTCCCTTACATATACTGACACCTGACAGAAACTGCTCTGGTTACTGCCATAAGGTATTTGGCTCCATCACTTAACCTAGAGAAACACACCTCATATCTCTAAGGAAGGATGGAGCTGCTAAGAAACGCAATGTGAGAAATGAGCCTGTTTGAATGCAGAAGTGAAGCCACCCTCCCTTGGACACTTCTACTACATCTATAAAGAAAAGCCAGGACTTTATTCCTTCACATCAGTATTTGAACCACAGCACTGATGGCTCCTGTCACAGAGTACAGCTGAGTTCAAAAATGGTACAAAAGCAAGGTTTTGTGTTTTCCTAGCAATTTCTGGCCTGATCTATGCAGAGGCAACTCAGAGGAGAGATACACACAGGCAAAGAAAGACAGCCTCTCATTGGAGACCTGGAGGTGGAATATGAGTCACACAGGCACATGTCTTTTTCAGAGGGAGCTGCATTTCAAATAAGAGAGTTGAGCCTTGAACTCAAGTCTGGCCTACTGCTGTAAAAATGACAATCATTTTGGATAGCTTCAGATTATTCCCGCCTCATTCCCTCGCTTCCCAGTCTCCTCAGGGCTGTTGCTGCTCCCCACACCTTCTCCAGCTAAATCCAGCAATTATCCAGTAGATGTCAGTTAACTATGGTAAAATATAAGAATCCATCCACACATGACTATCCACAGCCATCAACCAGAACGCTTCTCTTTTGAACATACATCAAGCTCTTTGTATTTCTTGTTGCAAACTGCCCTAAAAATACCATTGCAAAGAGTACAAATACAGGCCAGCACGCAACAGGAAAATGCAGAGGACCATGTTTTCTCATCTGGCCCCAACGACTCTAGCTACGTAAGAGCAACGCTGCTTGGGTACAGAAGGCATCCTGGTCAAGTCTTGCTGGTTGATCAGCAGGGTCCAATGCCTTATTTCTTAAATGCCATCAGTAAGCCTTTCACACAAACCCGCTAAAAATTACATTCCAGAGAGAAAAAATATTAAGAAAATAAAGCTTTTTTTCATTCTCTCTCTCTCATATCCCACTCTTGAAGCCTCTTGTAAGGAAATAAAGTGGTTTATTTACTAAAGCTCTCCAGCTATCACAGAGTTCTTATTCATTGAAGTAACAAGATGTTTCCTCTCTCTACACTGCAGTGCTTTTATACTGTGTTCCAAATTGCAGCACGCTGGTTAAAACTTCAGATTGTAGGTATGCATCTAATTCCTTCACATACTGCATTTCCCTAGCTGCTCTCTAGTTTCTGAGACATATTCTGTGAGAGATACTACGAGGATTTTTGCAAAAGTAGTTTTCTTCATGCCAATCTAGTGTTGCAGAGTTCTCTATTCTTTTGGAACGGGAAGGGGTTTTCTATATTTCTAGGTCCATCACATCAAGATAGAGGTAGCTTACAGAGGGAAAAAGAGAGGGGAAAAGTAAAGGGAATGTATATGCTTACACTGTTCTCTGCAAGACCACACAACACCCTGGAGATACACACACACCGCACAGATACAATTACCCCACACGTGTCTGCTGTTATGCAATAGTGAGGAAACAAAACTGCAGTTTTCCCATGTGGAGTTATAATTACCTATTAAAACAACTGCCAGGAAGAACTTGGGTTTTCATTTCCTTACAAGATTTAATCAGAACTGATTTACTGAGGTTTTAGTACTTACTTTGCCTGGCTTGGGTGCTGCTTTGCCCTATTCAAACTTAAAACAGCCCAAACATATATGCATTTGGCCATTTTTATATTACAAATCCCACCAAGCTAAAACAATGTTTAAAAGTGAAATGCATGTATGCACAATAGTGAGTTTTCTTTAATGTGCGCTGGCTTCAGCATTATACTTTGTGACTATTACACAGGTAGTCTGAGAGTTCTGTAATGTTTTGAGCAGTCAGACTTATATACCACTGGCTTGATGAATTAATTCATTGCAGCTAACTCCAGCCATCCATAAATGAAGCTCCCAGTTTATGCGAGTTGTCCAGGTTCCTTGTACGGTCAATACAGAGGGAGGAATTTCCATTAGGCAATTCCTCTTCACCTACATTAGCCTGGGATGAACACTCCTCTCTTTCTCTTCTTTCTTTCCTTCAACTACAAAAGGAGTATAGACAATTTATACCTTGTGGATGGCTGAAGACGGGTGAGGTGAATGCCATCACAACAGCTTAACCACGCCCCACCTGAGTCAGTATGCACCCCCTATGACTGAGGTGGGACAAACGGAAAAGACCTGCTTTATGCAAGACACAAAATTGTGGCCTGAAGCAACTATGACGGACAGGAAATTATATCCTTCCCCTAAACACACATAAGCAGTCTTTAATTTGAAATAACTTTATTAGAGTAAATCTTATGCCATGTTCAGTGAAATGGAAACATCATTCCTACTGTATCAACTAACTTTATTAATCATTCTTTGTGTGTGAGCAAGCACAGGCAACAGAAACCCTGGTGTAGCATGCTCTAGTGTGGTATAAATTTGACGTCTGCAGTCAAGGTTACTCCAAATAGCACAAGGCATATCTGGAGGTCCATACAAAATCAAGCACAAAGAGACTGTAACTGTCATCAGCTTCAGCGGAACCATGATTTCACTTTATGCATGTTCCAAGAACAGTATATGACAGCAGGAAGTAATAAGAAAAACAGCTACTGCAGCAAGTAATATCAANTCAGCTTCAGCGGAACCATGATTTCACTTTATGCATGTTCCAAGAATAGTATATGACAGCAGGAAGTACTTGCTGCTACTGCAGCAAGTAATATCAACAACAACAACAAAATTAAAGAACAAAGACTGCCCCTTGTCCTACAGATGATTTCCAAACCTTAAGTGAGTTTTGGTTTTTTAGGTCTCTCAAGCCCTGACGACAGTTTCCCCAGCAACTTGAAAATTCACAAGAGCACTGCAAGGAATACTGTGTTTCCACAGAATATCAGGTTTTAATGTATTAAATCACTCAAAGAACATCACTCCCCAGCTGCCATAGCTGAGCAGAGCTAGTCCCATTCGCTCAAGAGTGAAAAACAAGGGCCTGAGGGACCATCAGCCAACTCTTCAGTATCCCAAAGAAGAGATGCTTGTCTCAAACACTCTCTCCTATATATCTGCCAAACAGCAAGCTCTCATACATTTATTTGACCCAAATCTCTACCAATACCAGAGATGGAAGAAAGCCACCCACTGAGTTAAATTGCAGCTCACTGTAAAGTTCCTACCCAGCATGCTCATATCAGGCCTCTTGTTCCTCTGAAAACCAAGGCAGAAAATGTGGTTCTCCCCTAAATACTGGGAAAAGTGATTTCCTAACATCCCTTTCTCTTCCTTAGCCTAGGATAAGGAAAAATCACATATGAACTAAAACACTGGCTGGAGTTTGGTTTGTTGTTTTTGTCTTCTGTTTGTTTTTGATGAGATGCAAACCCTGCCCATTAACAGCTCTTTTCAAATTCCAGGATGTTGATACCAATGAAACTAACCCACTTGGATTGAAAATTCAGCCAGGATTGACTTGCAGCCCCGAAGGATTTCCTCCTCCGATGTTTCCTTGCTAATAGCTCACCGAAGACAGATCACACAATTGTCTTCCATAAAGGAAAATTATCCCATTGATCCAGCTTCAGTAAAACATTAACGGCACCTACTTAAATATACCCAGAGAGTTTCTTTTTCTTTTTTATTACAATATATTAATGTAAAACTGTATTAAATAATTTTGCAGTGTTTTGACTTCTGGAAGAGATTAAGTAACTGGACAGCAGTTTCAAAATACTGGCTGCCAACACAAATATTCTCTTTCTTGCCAGCTGAGGAACCAGGACAGTCTGCACAGGCATTTAGGCATTTATCCAACTTGAATTCCCTGGGCTTTTCACTTTCCAGTAAGGGGAGCAGACTTACAGAGCACACAGACAAAGGAACTGGGTCAATTTGTTCCCTGATGCAACCCAAACAGATACCGGGATACACCAGAGATGAATTCAACACATGGAACATAACCTGCAAAAAGAAAATCCCAAGAGATCTAATTTTTAACACCCCACTAGCATTTACCAGAGGCTCTGATCCAGTTTCACAAGTATATGTTAAGTGCTCTGTGTCAGTCCTGTAGTGGTAAGTAGCCATAAGTCTTAGCTAGACATGTACTTCATTTTAAAAGCTATTCTAAACATTGAAACACTAAAAAAACCCCACAAACACAACAATTCCCTGCTCATTGCAGCAGAGTTGGACTAGATGACCTTTAAAACTTCCTTCCAGCACAAACCATTCTATGATTATAAAGGATTATCAGTCAATTGCACCCAAACCTCCAAGGAAAGAAAACTAAGTCCTATACACCATGCACCACGCACCACAGATCAATTAACTTCCGATAAATACTTCTTGCTGATCTGAAAAGCAAAGTAGTTTTCACTTTCCCTTAACAAAAACAAAGCTGAAACTTGAAAGGCTCTGAACACTGTACTTATTTTAAATCACATGAACCAATCCAAGCATATATTTAAAACATTAAACCTTCCCTAAAATATACTAACTTAACAAAGCCTGGTTTTGTCACAGAAGACTGAGAAGAAAAAGTATCGTCCGCTACCAAAGGCATTTTAAATGAAAATTATTTCACTGCAGTTGTTTTTCTTTGGATTAGTAACATTCCTTTTACATACTATGCACTGGTTTACTTTGCTTAGTAGATATTTTAAAGTACCTTCATTACAATTGTATGGTAATCATATTTTCGTAACATTATCGCTAAAGCTACCATAGAAAAAGTTACCACTACATAGAAGTTCATATAGGCTTTGGAAAAAGGAATATTAAAATAACATTTGGTAGAGTTCTGCAGTTATCCATTACTAACAGTGTTCAATTATATTTGCTCAACGCATAAATAAACAGGGGGGGGTTTTCCCCTTGTCACCTCTACAAAACAAAACAAAAAACATCAGAGCTATACGTGGCTTCTTGTATACACAGCAGGTCTCAGAGGCAACATTTTGCCCATCATGACATCTATGAAATGATTGGTGAAAATCTTGCCTACCTGATTGTGATACCAAAAGTAATTTTCTAACAAAACTGAGATGATACACACATCAGAACAGAATCTACCTCTTTTGTATAGCTCTACTGGCTTTATAATGGTAAGAGAAATAAGAAACGGCAAAAATTGATTTTTAGACAAGGTGGCACACAACTGTCACTGCCTGTGCATCAGAGACAAACCCCCGCTGCTGTGAGGCAGTGAAAATCCAGCTCATCCTTTC
Organism: Himantopus leucocephalus; assembly: GCA_003993805.1. Classification (NCBI taxonomy): domain Eukaryota; kingdom Metazoa; phylum Chordata; class Aves; order Charadriiformes; family Recurvirostridae; genus Himantopus; species Himantopus leucocephalus. Next base: position 35,856,415 of record RSEF01000003.1, on the reverse strand, counting down.
TGCTGGAAGGTGCTGTAACATTTTGCATCAGCTTCGGATCTGGCTCAGCGAGAATAACTGCTGAGTAAGAAACTTGGCACTGCCGTACCATTGCTCTTTGCAAAGGACTGTGTTACACTGAGGAAGGTGAGAAATGGCAGTCAGAGCCAAATTCTGGCAAAACTCCACAAATCAAATAGCTTTACCACTACAGCAGCAGTCTCTGGATATAGATTTCAACCTTCAATAAGTATTCTCCTTTTGCCTCCACTATGCTTTTTACCCAAAAGTCTGTTCAACTGGTTTGTCATTTGTGAAAAAGAACAGGAGCCCAGAGTTACAACACTTGAAGCATTCCCTTTTACAGTCTCTTATGCTATATCTATTTTTTCAGTTTGTCAGCCCCAAAACCAGCGCTAGAAGATAGTAATAAGATCACCCAACATTATACGGGGAGTGAATGGGAAATGTCTGACTATACCAGGAAGACTTAAGTACATCACGTTTCCCAAAATTGTTACGGAAGTCTAGAAAGTACCAAACACTAGTTATCTTTTTTTAATCTACACTGCTTCAGTAAAAGAATATGTGACTAAAACCAGACAATAATACCCCTGGAAGCAACACTTATGAAAGAACAAATATTGTGGCCAATCTTAACTTGACCCCAAAGTCAGCTAGGCTAAATGTAAAAACTAACCTTTCCTCAGCCATCCCTTTTTCTTCTTTAATTTCCTCACATTGGACAACACAGCCTTCCCAGCCCCAACCGCAGCTAGACTAAACACAAAGAACAGAGGGTCTACGAGGAGCATTATCACTCCATCTACAGGTACCACTATAGAAAAAGAGTGATAAATAATAAATGTATTTTTCAAGCACCTTATCATAATCCCTACCCTGAAAAAGTACTTGAAGCCAATGACATAGCCAACAGTCTACTTTGGCGGTAATTACCACAGCACAAAACACCACAGCCTGCAGAATAGGACTAAGGAATTTGCCACGTCTTCCACAAGCTCCTATCACTATCTACATCACATGCACGGCCAAAACCTGTATTAGTGGATCAAACCTACTCATACAGTCTGCTAGAACTAATGAGTATCACCAACTTAACTGGGCTAGGACTAAGATCTAGCTTCCACAGTAGAGGCTCAAAACTAATGTTCCCAAATGATGGCCTCATCCTGCTACTGAAAGTGTGCAAATTGCAGAAAGTTTTTAAAAGCTGACAGCCCCAGCAGTTAAAACAAAATGTTGTTCAATCCTATACTTGCATTTATTTGTACTATGAAAATCTGTTCTAAGTGTTTCATGTTATTGTTTTGTCATGGCAGTCACAGAAGGCAAGAATTACAAAATAAAAAAAAGAAGAAAAAGTGAAATCAATCCTTAAATATTTCAGTGGCTACATCTGTTTAGATGGATTGTTTCACTTAATAAAATGCAGGTCAGGACATACCCTAAAGCAAATGCTAATCTGTGGGTTTAATGTTCAGTAAGGAAGCTCTGCATAGATGCTGCATATGTGGAACATGAGTTTGTAACAATATAGTGCAACAAACCACATGTATTAGTCAGGAAGTGATGATTGTCACTAAAATGAAACAAGAGTAAAAAAAAAAAACAAAACAGTGCAATAAGAACAAAGTGAGGTATACTGAGATTACATGTAAAGTTTCCAAAAGCGATAGCTCAATTGAGAAATAAGCCATGCAAAACAACTCTGAGTGTTTGACATAAATGGAAGCTGCAGTCAGCTGTTGGACACAGCACGGTATAAAAGTGCTTAAGGAATCACTGGTGAGAAAGATGCTCTTCAAAGACAGGACAGCAAGCATGCTATAGGACAATCTTCAGCAACTCACTTTTGCATAGCTAATGCTGATATTCAAGAATACAGCGTGATGAAAAGTAAAATGAAAAGCTCTTTGACAAAGTTGGTGTCATTCCTTATTCAAATCAACTGAGAAAAAAGGGAGTTGCTGAAAGCTCTTTGAAAGTGAAATACATGATCTGAAAAAACTACTGAAAGATTGCTTTGCATTAAGTCTTGTTCCAGATAAAGATGAAGTCAAAGGCTGCAAAATACCACCACAACTCCTTCTTTCCAGTTTGCAGACTCTTCGTAGTGACTAGCATTGGAAGTAGCTGGAGGAAACAGGCAGGGCTGGAATTCACTGCGCATTAGCAATTATTATTCTGAGAAGTCTCCCAGTGACCTTTTACAGCATAGACTATGCAAGAACATTTTCTTCTGATGAAGATTCCTCACAGCACTAAAGATGAAGCAATAAGGATAGCCATCTGAGCCATTGAAGATGCGGGCTTAAGAATAAGACAACTCTCACATTACAAGCACAAGCACCATTTTTCTAAAAAAAATAATAAAATTAATCAACAGCTAAACTTGTATACCAATTATTTTAATTTTTCATATACGAGTACTCATCACTATGTCATAACACAATACTTAAAAGGACCTGTTGTGTTGGCATAACACAAATTGTATCTCTTGCAAAACTTTCTGGTGGATTATAGATTTTTATGCCCGCATCTCCGTTGTGACATTCTCCCGGAATTTACCAAGCCGGTATGGTAGCCTTGCTGCCACAGACATAAATCCCACAGCACGTAAGTACCTTTAACTTCAGTTATGGATGGGGAATAAAGTTACTAAAAGGCTATGTTATCAGCCCAATGTCACCCAGAAAGTCTGTGGCAGAACAAAGAACTGAAATCAACAGGTCACCCTTCTGGTCTTTCAAATATCAGTTACTTTTCATTCATACATTCAGATAAGAAACCCGAACACAACAATGACAGACATACAAGCACAGCTTACTTAAGTTACATGACAAGAATGATCAGCAGTTAAACTCACACATGTGGAAGTTAATTCAGTAAATGTAGATGTACTGCTTCATTTAGCTCAAAACATCTGCTACAATAAGCACCTACTTAAAGTCCCACTATTTAATTTCAAATGTATTATCATTTTTCAGTATACTCAATTCACATGTTAGATAAAAAAACAACTTACTGAATAGCACCATCTTCCATTTAGGTAATATAAAAAAGGATCTTGAGGCTTAAGTTCAATTGCTTTGTCTAGGTGCTCCTATTAGAAAGAAAATCAGTGTAACTTTAGATGTTTGTTTGGCAAGTGTGCTTACATTCTAAGAAGTTTGCTGCAAATCATAAACAAATTCAGAAATTCTCTTCTGCTGCAATTCTTTTCTAACAACCTAAAAATAGTTTAACTAGCAAACACTTTCCTCATGGAGGGAAACCACAAACAAAATTATTTAGCAATTTTGCACACAATGCAAGAAGGCATGCTGTATTTAAAACATGACTCAGCAGCTCTAAAGTTCAATCAAAGAACTCAAGAACCTTTGTCTTAAAAAGACAACAACTTCAATTAAATTCATTTTATTTACAGTTAGTATTAGGAAACTNAATTCATTTTATCTACAGTTAGTATTAGGAAACTGTCACACACCAAATAAGTGAGAAAGCAACCCCTCTCTTTGATACATGTCAGCACCCATCACTAAAGCATAGTCTCTTCCACCTTGGAATGTGACTGCCTCAATGAAATGGTACGTCACACAAAAAATTGTTACTATATTCAGAAAATAAAATGGTTCTGTCTATAGTGAAACCATAAAACCTAGAAAGTATCTAATGAGGTGCTTCTTCCAAAACCCTTTTCGTTACAGGTCATGACTATCTCTATTTCTCTTTTTAATTTACTAAAGAAAGCTCTAATTGTTCAACCTGAGTTTGAAGAAAAAAGAAATATGTTATTTCACCCCTAACTACCATTTTCCCCTCAAAATAAATTTCACTTCTGAGGTTTCTTTCCCCCCCTCCGATACCTCTGTTTTTTCTAATTAAGCCAGTCACTAAAATATCTGAGTTATACAGATCTAAGAGCCTATTATTCTATCATTTTGTCCACAAACTATTCAGATAGGAGCTATGTTTTCATGCTATTATTTTCCCAAACCCGTAACATTTTGAAATGATTCACACAGATTTCAGTAATTACTTGTGAAGAGGAAAACCTCCCTGAAAAAGCTCCTGCTAACACTGTAGGCTCTTTTTAAACTCCATCCTTAAACAACCGCAGCACTTGCATTATTTGCCATTTTCCCTCTGTTCCCAGCTTGTCCCAGTGCTCGGGGCTTAGCTTGTTTGGCACAGCTCAGATGTAATTAATGCTTTCTCACAGGAAAGAGCCGTGACACTCCAAGCCCTAACATGGTCATGATGTGATAGGAACTCATCCCAGGCATTCCCCGGGAAGTGGAACATGTCTGCTGCTTCTCACTGACAACCAGAAAGGAGAGACACCGGCTCGGAGGGCAAGGGAGAGAAAGCACCTAAGCAATGCCGAGGACAAGGAGGGGGAGCATAGCACATGTAACACAAACTGCTAACCCTAAAAACCACAATTACCTCTGAAAGGACAGTGTGAAAACAAATATTATTTCTTAAGGGTGGCATGAAGGAGGATTACAGAACTGTGCTAGTTCATCACTTAATATTTCTTTTTTTCTAAACATAATTGTTACGCTCTTTTCCTCCCCCCTTTGACTACAAAATAAAACAGAAATCTTAATGTTGTTCCCAGAATCCTACCTCAATTCTTATATTTTGTAAGCATATAATGTATTTGTATACATAAAAATAACTTTTTCACTTTAACATTGGCACCAAAATAGACCTGTGAGGCTGAATTAGTGTTGGAAAAATCTGTCTTTGACACTACATAAGGAAATAATTTAAAGGAATAGCTTAAAAAACCCCCAAACCCTACAAAAACATACCTTAAAGAGATAACCATTCCTGATTTTGTTTTGTACACTTTCAAACTGAGACATATAGCCACACATAATTGCAAACCTGAGAGGGGAAAAGAAAAACACACACACATACTTTTCGTGATTTAAATAAACCTTTGAATCAAATTACAAAATATTTCAGTACCTAATTCATAGATTAACACCTGCTTTTCTTCCATCTTGATGGCTGGATAGAAGTTTGGCATGAGCTGTACATAGTCAGGAGCAGACGAAAACCAACACAAAACGATAATGGAAACAAGAAGAAGTTTAAGTGATACTGTTTGGGCTGTCAGTGAAATGAAAAAACAGAAATTTCTCCTCCAAAATTTCTGCCGTTTAGTTCAGAGTGTGACACTTCCAGACTGGCTCCAGCATTGACAACAGTTTAACTGGACACATTGTGCATTACAATGCACTGGGAACGTGAACACCATCAGCCACGGTACCTCACCCGGGAAGGCAAATCCTTGAGGCACGCTCAGCAGGAAGCTGTGCAGACCTCAAAAATCTTTCACAGCTGTCCTTCTCAAGCACCTTGGTGTACTCCTGTACCTCTAGTATTCTTTTAATATCTTTAAAATTATTTAAAAACATACACACACATTCTGCTCTAACAGGATCACTACTGCTATTACTAGCTGCCTATTGCTAAGATTATTATTACTATTATTATTATAAATTGGGGACACTGACAATGATAAAATAAATGTGAGACCTATTAAAAATTTGTATTGCTAAGCAGGTATAAGTGAGAATATTTTCAGAGGTCCCTACCGATAAAGGTTCAGACTTCCTAAGAAACACTATTGTCTGATTGACACTCCACCTAAACTTCTATCACTTTTTCTTTATTACTTCAACAGCTGTAGAACCTACTATGCATAAGGAATTTCTTGCACGTACATCAGTTGTTCTTTCCTTGGATCTATTTTGATTTGTATTAAGACAACTTTGCATTTCTGTATGAAACTAACAGAACTACCAAAGATATATTTAAGCAGCATAAACTAATACAGAAGATTTATCTAATTTTTTCCAAATTTTACTTTTGTATTAAACATTTTACAATGCAATACAAATTAAAACAAAAAATAATCCTAAAGAGGGAAATCAAGTCGAAGTTCAGAGGAAAACATAAGAGTTATGCAAGAAACTTATGAAGTTAATTATGGTAACAGATCCGCAATATGCATGGCACACACAGTTTTTAAGCATTCCTAAACCTCAGCTTTCTTGAATTTCTTTATATAATGTAATTATTCAAGCTCCAGTGAATCCTCATTAAAATGTCACTGCTAACATAACTAAATAAATTACTACATTGCTTACAGTTATACCTAATGGGTTTAAGTTAGAAATACTCATTCTACAGGTTATTGCATTTTTAGTCAGTAAGTGTTCCCAGGTAAAGCATGTGAGTCAGCATCACAACAGTAGTTGAATTTAGTAAAAGCTCCAGACAGACTGTCAAACACTGTTGAGCAGGATGTATGTTGTGACCAATGTGCACTGAACAAAATCCAGCTAATGGCACCATTACTTCTGACAGTTAAAGCTGCAGGGGGAGCGCATTTCATATGGGAACGAACTGCAATAGCGGGAAAAAGCAAGGGGTGGGGGTCAGGAAAGTTCAGGTATTTAGAAAGAGGGGGAAGGTACAGAAAACTTTATTAGGCTTAAGTAACTCAGGCCACATTTCCCCTATTCCCTTCACTCATTAAGTGCTAATCAGATAAACTCAGCATACCATAGCTAAACGGATTGCTGCTACAAAAGAAAACAATGAAAAGCGAACAAGCTAATCCAGCATCTTGCAGTATTTCCCTGTCTGTGCGTGACAAGAAAGAGGGCCTTAGTTTAAACCAGTTCAAAGAAAAACTTCTACTTACAGCTAAAATCTCTGGGGAGGAAAATGCTAGTAAAATTTAAAAAAAATGAAAAATAAGCTAGCCTACTAACTTTAAATACATTTTATTTTTTCAAGGAAAAAAAAATAATGTCTTTCATGTATTAGTGGGTTTTTTTCTATTTTATACTTTTGAACTGGGCTAGGCAGGCAATTGGCATAAATCAATTATTTAATTTTTGGAGTTCTGTGTGCATTTCAGATATTCATTTTATTTCAAAACAAACAAAAAAAAGGTGGGTTTTTTTCCAGAAATGAGTTTTTAGGTGTTTCAATTAATTTTCGAAGAGTTTAAAAAACAAAGCAAACTTTATTCTCACCGATGCAACGGGTAATATTAAGAAAACGATCAGAGAAAACGAGGAAGGAGCTAACTAGAAATGCTTCCATGCGGTTCTTGTTATTCAGTCCCGAAACCATCAGCCCGGATTTGGAGCGCAGCTCTCGGCAGAGCCGGCAGCCCGAGGCAGGAGCGCGGGTAGCGGGGAGGCAGAGCCGCCCCCCCCCGCCGGCCCTCAGCCTTCCCTCTGCTTTGTCACCTGCCCCATCTCGCGGTGACACTCGGACACAGCAGGCAGCCTCGCAGCCCGGGCCTTTCGCTGTTTTTTTTTTTAACATCACCTCGTGTGCTATTATAAAAATCACGGAGAGGAAATAAATAAAAAATTATCAAACAACAATGTGCAAATATCCTATGAAAAGGGTGGAACGTACGTAGCTTTTGTTAGAGCAAGTGATACTGGTTTTCCTCACAACCACTGCCTGCCTTATGCCCTTCGCACATCAAGATTCAAATACCGTTTACAGTACCTTCACAGAGGAAAATATAGAGAAAGTTGTAGCAACTAAGTGCTGCAAGGAAGTGACCTAACTGCTGCTATAATGCTACTCCCGGATAACATAAAAAACCAGCCACAGACATGTTCATCTAAATAAACATAACGAGCATAACCTCTTTGAGACAGAAACTGTACTTCCGTTAATATAAAAAAATGTTATTTCCAGGTGCAAGAAAAGTTACTAAAAACAGCGCAGAAGCATACAGATTAATCATTCACAATGAATACTCTTTTTCTAAGCACAAACACAAGCAAACTAACTCAGTAGTAAGTCAGCACCACATCCCTTCGCGACAAACGATGGCACTGAAACTCAGACTCATGAGAAATGGTAGTTGTCAGGGATGAATGCCAAGTGCCTACATGCCCCTCATGTAGAGGGGTCCAGATCAAGGTGAATTAACATTTTCCCTTCTGGTGTTTCAGAATTTCTATACGTACTCTGACAAGACAAAACTGTAAGGTGCATAGTTTACCTGCTGCAAAAGGAAGAACAGCAGGTTGATCCAGACAGTCTTATCAAGTGTGTTTGCAAGCAACTTGAATTTTCATACCAAAAAGGCAGAGAGATGCTACCGACACTTAGACTCTGGCAACCACAGCTTATCCCATATGAGATGGATTTACAGAAAAGATTTAAAGTCTCAAATCAAGTTTAAGCCACATTAGGACACTCAAATACAGCAAGTTTTACCTTTTCCCTGATAAATTTCATGGAGGCAAAACCAGAAATAATATGCATCTTCCCAGGCTTGTTCCTCACTCTTCTATATCCATGTATCCCAACTCCAAACCCCCTCTTATTTCATGTAGACTTTGGAAATGTGTGGTTACAGAGCCTACATTTAGCAGACTTGGTCTCCCTTTCAGCAGCCTAGTGTTAACAGGAAGGTTTTTCTTAACTGTAATTGGTATGACTTTGTGAATGGAAGGAGAGTTTGTGATATTTGCTAATACCAAAGAACTTAATTCATCTGTGTCACACCTATTTTTCACTCCCTCCTCTTCACTTGAGACACATTTGACATGCAAGGTAGTATGAGTACAGGCTAATGTGTGGGTAACACAAGAGGTCCAGTGAAAAGAAAGTTCATTTCCATTCCGGTTCTAAACGCGTTCTTGAGTCTCCCCATCTCTGCACAGCTCGTAGTCCTGTGCACCCCATCTTATTTCTTTGCCATCGACTCCCTCACTCACCAGTTTCATGCACTTACATATTCTGACAGTCTCTGCAGTGCAGCCAGACCCTCAGGCCTTCTTTTTAATCGGACTTCAATGAGATACCAATTCCTGTGTAGGGAGATTTTGCAACTTATATTACTGTTTATCACTCCCATTGCATTACTCTTCCAGAAATCACAGTTTTGCGTACTTAAAATTGTATCCCTTTCCTACCATGATATGTCATCTATAAAAATGCATCTGATATTAAGTTTCCATGGAAAAGTAAAGTATCAGTTTGATATCACCTTCCTTATGGTGGTGAGGGTATGGAAGTGGTGGCTAAGAATGTGAAAGACTGTCAACGTACAAAGTAAAACGCACCAAGGTGCAAAGTAAAGTGTTTAGGTGGGGTTTTTGTTAGTTTTATTTTCTGTTTGGTTTTTTGTTTGTTTTCTTTTTTTTTTCTTCTTCTTGGAATACAACTTAGCCTATATTATAGAAATTGGCAGAAATATAGTTTTTATATTAAAAATTCACCAGAGCACTGAAGCTGAGCTCCAGGGAAACATCAGACGTAGCATACACTTGTGTAGGTGATGCTTGCAAAAGCATGGGAAACAAACCCGTATTTTGGCAAAAAAAGTACAAAAGTAAGGACATTTAAGGGTTCTGGCTTAATAAATTGTTGCCAAACATACAATATACCAAAACACGGAAAAATGATGATGTTAATGCATATTCATAGAAGTTCACCAGTAGAACATGTGGATGCCATGTTCTGCATTTCTGAGGCTATGGAACCTGCAACTGTGTTAAATCTCTGTGTTCCAAAAATTTAACTTTTATTTTTGTAACAAACATTTTCAGTCGTTATAGCTGCAAACAAAATCTTGAAGAAATTAGCAGGATATAGTCTTCACAGATGTGGAAACAGCTTTCAGAGATAGTAACACAACAACTTTCCTTGACAGAAATGTAATAGGGATCACTAGGTTGCCAGTATTGTTTCCTCCGTGACCATTCTGACAAAAAGCTTGCAGTAAATAGGCCTCTGCACATTTCAAACCTACCTCCTTTGCACTCGCATGAGGAGGATGCAGTGTTTCACTGCTAGTTCAAGAACCTTTTCCCAGGGGATGCATCATACTCCTCCTCACAGGCTAGACTACAGACCTGAGCTCAGTCCCTTGTGAAGGGCTACTGTCATGCGGGTGCCAACATCTGCTATCTCCCTTCAGCGGGGAGGAAAATGCACACTGAGAAGAAAGATTAACAGATAGAGAATTTGGAGAAGGGACCACAAATGCCCTGAGGCATTGCAACGTTTCTGCACTGAAATACTCCACTGACCTGCCCTGCCGGAAAAAAACCAAACCAAAACCAACACCCAACCCCCCACTAGATTGTGATTTCTTTCTTTCACTTGAACACAAAGTGACTTTTATCATATCTAATCACTAACCCCAGCAACCACACAGTCCTAATGCATGACTTTCCACCATTCTCTCATTTAAATACTCTTTAAACAGAAATACACAAGAATCTACACATCCCTCTGACCCACTTACTACAGAACAAATTGCAGCCTCTCAGAAATGGCTTCTAAATTTGCCTTTTGGTACTTGACATTTTAAATTGACCACGATTAATCATAATTAACAACAAACATTGATGTAAAACTTTTTTAGTCATCCCATGAATCAAATGCAGGGCAAATACCTACCAACCTGAAACCATTATACCAAGTTTTGACTGAAAGCAGTATTTCTGGACAAGGTATCAACTCCTAAAAATAAGACTGTATAATAGAAACAGATGCTTGTAGCTCATAAGGTATCTGTCTCTTCTAAGTCTAAAGAAGAGATAATTAAGGGCAGAAGGTTACAAGAATTTAGTTAGAAACATGGTATGAATTTAATTTTGAAAGTTTTCAGTAGTATGATAATATCCTCCAACATATTCTAAAATTTTGAAGAGTTTTGTTTCACTAAAGAAATATTTTTAAGCCATTGCACCCTACAAATGTGACAAATCATCTGTTATAATTCTACTACTGAGAGTAAATGACATTCACTTCTTTGTGGGAAGTTTGTGTAAAATCCCTTTGCATGTACATGCCACTTAACATAAAAGTTCTTCTTCCATAAGAATGACATTTTTCCTGCTTCTGCACAGCTTCCCACATTTCTGCAAAATAACCATGTTATATGGGTTTAAGAACTTTATCATGCTGAGTAGTATTATCACTTAATCTTAAAAATTAATCCCAGAGAAACTTAATCCCGGTTGGGTCAAAATAGTAATTGATTTAGGAACCATCTTCTGAACAGTTCTTTATCCTATTATGAGTGATTTTACCATCTTTTGTTCATAAGACACAAGAGTTAAAAGTTTCTCCATTTCTGAATACTTTATTTTTGTTTCTTTGTGTAGAAGCACAACTTTCCACGTTTCTTAATACTTTGTACCTCTCAAGTAATACAAAACACCTTCTGGCTAGATATTCCACTATTACATACAACTATCTCAGTATCTTTGCAATCTTTAGTCTTTCTCAGTGAAATATGTTCTACCTGGGACTATAACTTATTGTATGTAAACATAAGGGTCAATATTTTGAATTACTCCTGGAAGCAAATAACAAATCTCTACAACTAACAAAAGCTAACACAATTTCTATGATTATATCCTTCTCCATTTTCTGGCTTACTAACACAAGTCAGCCAAAACACCAAGTAAGTGGTAATTATTCATGTCCTCAACGAAGCCAATCCATTCTCTTCCATAGTGTTCCCTCTCAGTGAGCGTGTCAGCTCTGGAACCCACTCCCATGGACAACTCTGGGCTTGTGAAACTTGTTTCTGTGCTTCTGAGCAACTCACATACAAACAATAGACAAAAGTCTTGGGGGCAGCTGTGGTTCAGGGGGAGTGTTCACTTAAAATTACTAGGTTTTCACTTCATAACTTCAAGAGTAACCCAAACATAATGGCAGCACTAAGTTTGTTTGTGGCAAACAAACTGAAGTTCAATGCAAAGAATGATCTTTCTACGTAAATGTCATGAACACTGGCCACTTTTCTCCTGAGCAAAAAAAGAGATGCGGGGCTCTGGGCAACAGCAGAGAAGCTTCTAGACCTCTCCAAACACCTGAAGAAAAAAGAGCAACAACACAGCCCCATACTCCCCCTACAAAAACTCACTCGTTTTGCAAGAGAACTTAAAAGTGATTGTTTAGTTTTAAATAAAAGCTCTATTAACATGCCTCTAGATCTCGTGTTTTCTGTGATGGTAAAGTTTTAAAGCAGTGCCATCCGAAGCAGCTATAGCACTGAACTGCTCGCATAGCACTTCCAATTAAAATCTGGATGCTCCGTGGTCCAAGATGAGCTGTGAGGGTTCACAGCTATCATTTGGGAATCACTGACCCACAAAAGGATTTTGTTTGAGGCTAGGTAAAGACAAGACGACCTGTTACTAGCTGATGCCAACTTTTGAATAATTGACACCAGCTGAATAAAGCAACAAGTCACTTAGAATATTTACTCTGCCTCTCTTTAGGGTGGTCACACAAATAATAAAAGGTTACAGCTATGTTTTTCCTTTCCAGTGTTTTCATTTACTTCAGTTTTTTAGAGGTCACCATTCAAAAAATCTGAAAGTTTTTTGATCTCACTGGCAACTACAGTATTAAGTATGATCACATGTTTTCAAAAATCTGGATTCAGATATGAAAATTATTTGCAGCTGCAAAAGTTCATTACCAAAACCAGCTGACTACTTCAAGATATTTTGCTGTGTTCTTTCTGCATATGCTTTATAAATTTAATCTGAAGATGAATATTGGTTCCTTGTCAGTTTCTGATCAGTAAGTTGGCCAGTTTTATTGTTGATATATTTTATGATACAGTTTTATAAAAAAAATATAGGTTACATATTAAGAAGATATATGGCATTTTTTTTTGTTCTTAACTGAAGTAAATATGAAAAGTAAGGCAAGACAGCTGAAATCTGGGCCTACATTTGCAAGAGTTTGCCCATGAAACCATTCCACCAAATTCTCCTGGTTGAGATAAAAGATACATTCTATTTCCCAGTCAGCTTATAGCAGTTCCACAAAACAGGGAAAACCCTGCTCTGGGAAAAGGATATTTTTGCCAGTATAATTTGGCCTACTCTAGGGCTTTACTGGAACAGTTATGTCAGTTGGGGTGTGACAAAAACATATGTACACGGTAAACAGACCTTTCAAGCAGCAGGGATAAGCTTCCAAAAGAAACTTTCAAAGAGGTCTATAGCCCTAATACTTGCTTGACACAGCGTACATTTCTAATGAAGAAAACTAAACCATAAAACAGTGCCTTGTTATACAAGGTTCTAGCGAAGAATTATTAAGAGATAATATTCAAAAGCACAGCAGCAAAAAAGTTTTTTGATGCAGAGGAAAGGCAGGAAATAGTTTTAAAGACTAATTCAGCTCCACTGAGGTGTTCTCTATTGACTTAAAAATCCAAAAGTAATTGACCCTAAAAGTGAAAAAAAGAGCACACGGCTAAGCTAGGGATATTGGATGGGTATTAAAGATACATCTATCACAACTGGATGGCACATTCAAAGACATATACATCAGAAATGCTAAATACAAAATGAATTGCAACTCACAAGATATACAAGGCAATAAGAAGAGGTTCTATAAATACAGCAGAAGGAAAAGAAACAAAAAGGAAAGTACCCAACAATTAGCAATGAGGAAAAGATGACAAAAGATGAAACCAACAAGGCTGAATTCAGTTTCTTCTTTACTTGTATTTCTCATACCCCGCAAGGGTTACCTGTAAGTGGAGAGCAAGGAAGAGGACCAGGAAAAGAACAGGCCTATCATTTAATCCTCACTCATTTAGTAAGCCATAATATATTAAACAGTTTAACAGAACATTAGAAATAATTCATGAGTTGACAATATAGATAGCAGCTATACCAAACGTGAGTTAAAACCTCAGTTGTGCTGATAGGAAATATAAAAACCCCTCAGAAATAAGAAAGCACAGATTAGTAAGAAATTGACCAAAACTTGCCTTAGGTAAGGTCAGAAAGCCAGCTTCCTCATCAGTAGCTAATACAGAATGAGATAACCTTACATGAAAAAGGAGAAAACTGTCTAATGAACAGATGGGCTTATCTTACACAGGCTAAGATTATTTACCATATACAGCTTAAGAAAATTTTGTTGGCGGTGAGATTAAAAGGAAGGATTTTGGTCTGAGACAACATTGCTTTCACACTGAGTTTTCACTCATGCTGAGCTTNGAGTTTTCATTCATGCTGAGCTCCTCATCTGTGTATCTAATCTCCTATTACAGTCAATGGAGACCCTGTTCAATTCGCAAGATCCCTGCCTGGACACAGGTGCCTACTTGCCACTGGAGACGCCTCAGGGTTTCCCACACCTCCAGCTGCCAATCTGGAAGGGTACAGACCCCCAAAGGTCCAGTGTGATATCTGCCATGCCATGCAAATATCCTGGCATGTCAAATGACACATTGCCTATTAAATGTTAACTCTTCATCCCCTATAATTGGAGGACAAGTCCCTCGCTCACATGTAGATATATAATGGAGACAGTACATTTAGGTGTCAATCTGGAGTTGGGTACCGCCCTTCATCTCTGACCTTAGGTAGAACTAGTATGTCATTCTTCTTTAAGTGACCACCTGCTAGTGATCCTAGTATTTTTCTATAAATATTTGTTCTATTTTTTCTTTTAAGTTTTGTTTTCACTCTTATTAGCCTTTTTAACTACGGATTTCATATTACTTTCACATATTATTTCTTCATGCCTTAATTGTATTGCACTGTTTTCTGTTCACACACAGTCTTATCTATATGATTTTAGGCAAAATTCTGTTTGCATACAACTTTGAGAGCACAGTTTCTACAGGGAAGATTCCCTGAAGTCTTATTTCCTGTTCAAGGGGATTAACATATAAAATAATGTTTAGATAAACTGGATAAATTTGCACGAGCCAGACTCAAACAATCCTCACCACCCCTGGAGGTATTCAAAAGACAGGTAGACCTGGCGCTTTGGGACATGGTTTAGTGGTGGTTTTGGCAGTGTTAGCTTAATGGTTCCACTGGTGATCTTAAAGCTCCCTTCCAACCTAAACAATTCTATGATTCTGTGAATCCAGATCTGACATACAGCTGACTACCAAAATCTCCTGGGTAATGCAGAAAGTCCCAGCAGAAGGGAAAACAGCAAACATGGTTGCTATCAGGAAAGGGAAAGGAGAGGGAGACGGCAGAGATTATGGATAAACCAGCCTAACCTGAATGCATTCCAGGATTCTGTAAGTGCAGAAGCATACAAAACAGTTAACACAAGGTTGTCATGAACAAACAGTATAAAACAAAAATATTTTTCTTTTCTGACAAGATAAACAAGCCTGGAATATTAGCAGAATGCAACAAATGGGATTATAACTTGACCTTAATGTGGCCTTTGATTTTGTCCTACCCGACGTTCCTCAAAATCTAACCATGGAAATATCCTTTAGATTAAGTCATCTGTAGGTGGTTGCAGAACCAGTTCATGCAAACCTCAGCATCTTTATAGGTGTTCCACAAAGTTTTGTGCTGGGTCCATTATTTTCCAGTAATTTCATTAATGAAGTCAATGATTTAAAAAACCCCACAAAACAACAAAACACTTTAAAAAGAAAATTGTGATCTGGGAGAGGATGTAAGCATTTATAAACCTAAGTGGCCTCAATAAACCTGAGAAACAGTCTAAAATCAACATGAAATCAATGAAATGTGTGTAAAGTACTCTACCAAGGAAGAAAAAAGAAATGTACTGTTACAAAACAAGTCCATCTGGTTAAGCAGCAGCACAGCAGAAAAGGATCTACTGGAACCACAGACTGAGCAACAGTTGGCAGGCTAGACAAAAACATACAAATATCTGTCTGGAGCATGGAAATCCATTCTGCCCAATATTCAGAGCCTCAGTTAGAGAGGCATAACCAGCATGGGGCATCACACTTTAAAAATTACGCATCAAGTTAGAAAGACTTTAGAAAAGAAAGACAAGCAGATAGAATATGCAGAAAAAATATACCAAACCATTGAAATCTGTGGTGTCCATCTGCATCACTAGAAAGCCACCAGTTCAACAATAACTGATAAAACCCTCACATACACTTGCAACCCAGGTACAAGAAAGTATGAAAACAGTAAACCATGCAGAAATTCATTGCCTGTTACAAGAAGCAGTAGCCTACAAAACATAAGATTTTCCTCTTAAACCTCTCAAATAGGCTTTTTGAGCTAACCTCTGGAACACGTCTCCTTGCACTCGTAATTCTTCCCTTGCTAGATGTGCCTGCCAGTACAGGATCTCACATCTGAAGTTCAGCAGACCACCTACATTTCTCTGAACAACATGTAAGCTTTTATCAGCATAGGTTCTGCCAGTGAAGTTGTATTTATACTAGGAGATTTTCTGAGTCTCATGAGCTGGGGAGGAAGGGAGGGTGGGAAGCGCAGGACTTGTGTTTGCATGTGATTTTGTGGTTGTTTATACACATAGCTCTAACTGAGAGGGGTACATCAGCATTACACTGAAGAAGTGACCATGGCCATAGTCAGGCAAACAGCAGAAATGGCTGTGAATTGCTTTCAGCGGGTGTTCAAGCTATATGGGCTTCAAGTCACCTTGCACCGAGGAGTGATGCTCAGATGATCCTGTTAGTTTTGCTGCCATGGTGGCAAACTCCAGCTGATAGGAATTAACAGGCAGCTGGATAAGACCAAAAGCAAAGGTTACTATCTTAAACTGCCACATTATAGGCACCTGGGGCCTAGGCTTCATCTCCGGGCAGGCATCATCATTACTTCCAAGACATCAGAAAGAGCAAATGCAAACCTGTCTGTGATGGTGAAGCTTAGTCAAGATTCCCGCAGCACATCGCTTGTAGCATTGTTAAAAAGCGGGTGTTTGGCACTAGTTGTTATAAACAGAAGGAAAAAAAGAATCATAGAAATATGGCAATGCTCACAGGAACTTACCATGGAACAATAACATAGCCAGCTTTGAAGTTTAGGAGAGAGAGACCAGCCAGAGAGTCACCTATTTAAATGAAAACATCTGTGTCTAACAAGTATCTAAACCTGAGCTAGCTGACACGTGCTCCCTTTATTGGCAATGCAGATGTTGTCAACTGAACCTCACGAGAAATTCATCTCACCCTAATGCAAATGGGCAAAATGGACTCAGATGAACTGCACTCCAGAAATGGCTACTTCTTTTTAGATTGTAAAGGGAGCCTGGGATAAGAGAATTTGGTTTAGATATGTAAAAGTTAAGTGAAATCTCACCCTACATGTGTAATGACAATATTAATGAAGAACATAGAAACCAAAACGGAAAAGCTAACAATATTAGAAATCAGGAGCTCAGTAAAATTGATCAATAAAATAGTAAGGTGAGGAACCAGCAGCTAGAACTCAGGAGAATTACCTTTTACCTGATAATGTTGATTCGATAAAAAATATTTACATTTGCAAAGAGTTTTTTAGTCCTGGCAAGGTCTATAAAATTAATCCAAGTGCTAAGCTTGGAAGATATTGATATGATAAAACAAAAACTGAGAAGTTAATTGAAACTTCCATAGTCCCCTCATCTATTTTTAATTATTAGAATTTAGATTATACAAGAAAAAGAAAGGACAAAATATGAGGTCCAATGACATTATTTTGCAAAGTGTTGAAAGAGAAGGTAAATGGAAAACTATAGCTCCTCTGAGCAATAATATACTGGTTTAAGTAAATAGTCCCTCCTACATTTCATGGTACTTATTGAAGTATGGTTATCGAGTTGTTTCACATGCTATAGTAAATGCTTCACAAAATACTTCAATGTAATTTTTAGCTGCAACTGATGATAATTGAGTTCCATAAAACTATGAAAAGATATTAATGAATAATTTATGAAACTGATGTCAAACTGCAGCATGATAAATGTAATTTGCTGTGGACATTATTTAGAGTCAAAGACAGTTGGGTTTTTTTGCTGGGTTTGATAAATACAAATAACTTTGCAAAAATGCACACTTTCTCAAACTTACCACTGGTGACTCTCAGCACTCCTGGCATCCAGCTGAACAGCCTTTTCAGCTTTAATCTTTCCTGTAAATGGAATACAATACACTAAGGGATTTATTGTACCCTTCCACGTTTTAGGCAACTCCCATGAATCAAGCAACCTGATATACTCTAGTTGCAAAGAAAAAATTGCTTCCTGCTCTTATAAACATCTAGGCGGACATCCTGGCATTACATCCCCACGTGTACGTTTATAAATATGTCCGTATATATACACGGGTGCAATTTTAGTATTTTCTCTTTAAATCCTATTCAGATGCAACTCAATCAGGGAAGGATTGAACTGGACTGCCAAAGGAGGCCATATTGTCTGTAAGACTGAAGATCCTTAAAAGCAGGCTAGAGAAGCACCTGTCAGAAGAACCAGCAAAGCTGTTTTCTGCCTTGGGTACGGGAATGAACTAGTTGAATTTCCTTTCCAGCACAGACTTCCATTAAGTTCCACTTTTAACTCAGTAAAGATGACAGTAGGTGATTTGATCAAACCCACGCTCCCACTAAGAAGTTCAGATGAGACGCTTGCTGTTTGCAAAGTCTCAGCTGCAACCAATTAAGCCACACTGACATTTCTGTATTGCAAGTTAACTTCATAAAAACAAAGAACAGCATACACAGTCCTCCAACCCTGTCGAATGAAAAAAACCACGAAACTACTGCCAGCTCCCCCGCAGTCACAATCCTTCTGCATCGCTTCCAAAAACTGAGATGAAAAAGGCTGCCGCCACCCACCACTTCATGAGAATGAGCCAAACTAGGCTGGTTACTCAACACCTAAGACCCAATTTCATTCCATCATTCTTTATCTCTCCCTGTCTCCTGCTACACCATTATCTTTCATCAACTGACGCTAGATGTAATCACTGGTAAACGCAAAGGATCCAACAACAGAGTTCACTGCTGTAATTTAGTTTGTGTCATAATCCTCACTGCACTGGGTGATCTCCATACAAAGAACCCAAGTTGCTACTAAAGCAAAGACCATATCAATTAAGTAGCTGAGACAGTGCAAGTCTTCATGAGTGTTTAGATGACAAAAGGATAGGGACAAGGACCTTGGACAAGCTGAGCTTAGCTATGGAATATGTAATGACAGCACAAAGGCATGACACTGCCTTTAAGGATGACAAAGGGCAGCCAAAACTGCTTTGTCAATGATGTTGCCACTGCTGACAGAACAAAAAGTAGAAAATGTGAAAAGAATCACAAAAGACAAAATAACCTGAACTTGGAATACACTTATAAAACCTGAATTTGGTGCAGCAAAAAAAGGAGAGGCAATGGAGAAAGAAAGGAGAGAGAGAAGTATTCTCAGACACAGGCAAAGAGATTATTGTAAGAACAGCGTGTTGACTGGAGCAGATTGAGACAGGCAGAAAAGATGTAGGTTTTGTTGTAATAAAGAGAAGGCGGCCCAAAACAGAAAGGGAAATGTAAACTGTACCTCGAGCCAATATGCATCCAGACAGTGAAAGAAAGGGCAATGCTTTTAAAAGCAACAAAGAAAAAGTGCTGGGGAGAAGAAAATCAGAACCTTGTTGAGGTTAAGCTGTCAAACAGGACATGTGGGGAGAGATGCCTGGAAGCAACATTAATTGTCACGCGTGACATCTGTTTCTGGTCAACGGTTTTTCGCAATTTGCAAAGTTTCATCCCCACCATCACCACAAAAGAGGCTGCTGATACACAGGAGCACTCCTTTGCCACAGGAAAGCAGAAAAATAAACCTTGACTTTGCCTTGGCATTTATTTATTCCTCTCGCTCTCCCAAAGATATAATTAAGAAACTGCACTGACAGCATCTGTCTTTTTTCACATTCTGTATCCACCTGATTCTCAACAAAATACAGGATTTTAAGGCACCGTCCAGAGCCAACAGCCTTCAACTGTGACCCACAAGACAAGAATACCAGTTTTGGATCTCTCCAGTGAGGAAAGAATGGACTGAAGTTGTATACCGTGGCAGTTTATTGTGCAAAACTTTATTATTACAGTACAAATGCTCCCATTTATTGGATTGGAAATTGCTTGAATTGGAAAACTTAACCAAAGTTCTAAGCATGTTTCACTACATTCAGATGGCATTTTACATAAAAATTTTTCCTCTGCTTACCATCAGTAACATATTTCCTCTTCTCCTCAGCATCAGTAGTTATCTCAAACAGATCTCCATAAGCGCGTGCAAGTCTCCAAAGAAAGTCCACACAGTTTTCATACTGAAAACAAGGATAGCTGGGTAATTAAACTGATCAGAAGGTGATTTAAACAGTTTCCTTTCATAATGCTTAAAGCTGGTTATCAGAACATGGCATAAATCTTTGGTTATTTTGCATCCTTCTATACTACTTTTAGTGTATGTGAGAACCAGATGACCAATTTTTCACAACCAAAGGAGAAGACAGCTTTTGGAAATATCCTTGGCTGTTTAAAGAGGTTTTCTTTCATAAAACAGTTCTAAAGTTCTTTTATTATAAAAAATAAGAAGGTAATCCAGTAAAGCAAAACAGATCCCTGAATGATGTGATGCATACTTTATACTTTCTTCAGGTATGCCACAAGCACCACGCTCACTCACAAATAGTATTTCGTTTACCTTCCTGGGTATTTCAATATGTAAATGAAAATATAATCAGAACTAATTTTTGCCAAATCAGAAGAAACTGGTACACTGAATTAAGCGGTGCACATCAAACCACTTTGAAATTTTATCTGGAGTTACATATGTGCACAGTAAAGTAAAAGGAAAAATTCACATGAAGTATACAAGAAAGGTATAAGTTTGATTAGTTTGATTTGAGAACACTTGGTCTGGCTACTACTTAATTCCACAGGACTTTCTCACACAGAGCATTCTAAAAGCAGCAAAAGTAAGTATCATTTGCGTAGAAAAAAGCCCATGATCTTTCTTTGTTGCATGCAAGAATACATACATCAAGCAAAGCCTCAAAGTTATTAAGCCTGGATAGGATATAAAATAATAAAACTTCTATGCTCACCCAACATGAATATTGACACCACCCTGAAATATTCCTTTTTCACTGTATTTTAAAAATACGCATGAAATTTCATCTTCCATTCCTGTGTGCATTTTAATGCTGGTATTAAGGAAGTTCTCAAAAGCAGTGCAAAGCATAAGTTAATAGCAACATAATAGGAAGTTTACCCATTAATACCTTCTCATCTTTCTCAAGGAGCAGTCTGAAGCCCTCCTTTTTATCATCCTCTGAACCCTTGTGCAAATTGTCGACCTGCTGTAAAAGATTAAATAACTCTTCTTCTTCTTCTGATTTCACAATGGCATCGGGTGATTTCATATACCCTTTTTCTTCCTCAGAGTCTCCTTCAGAATCAGTATGAGCTGTAAGATAACTAAAATCACAGAAAATAATAACCATCTTTTCTAAAAATATTGGTACAGCATTGTTAAATTCAAATGCAAAAAATTTGGAGCACAATTTCTTCCAATTGTCCAACCGTAGAGGAGTTTTTATTTGTGATATCGAGCTTATTATTATTATTACAAAACCTTTATCTTCAAAGGGACAGCACAATCGTATTCCAAACATAATAGGCCAAACATAATTACACCCTCCTGCTGCCTAATACTGCATTAAAAATACAGATGCATATTAGAAACACATGTATCCTCCTGTTTCAAATGAAGAACACTTTAAATCATTAATGTATATTAAGACATGCTCTGTAACCCTGAATAGGCCTCTTGAACTCTTTACGTCTATTTCCCTAGTTTTTGAAATAGGAATGAGCTTGCTAACCAGAACGTAAGTGCTAATAGAATCACTTATGCAATGTTCTGTTGAGCACTTCTAAGACCTAAATATAAGCAGTAACATCACTGTTATCAACTCCTTTACTTATTTCTTTTGAACATTCTGAAGGTCAGAATATCTGAAACTGAGAAAGGGCTTACATTAACTCATTATGCGTAGTGCACAAGTACTCAGCACAAGGCAATCAAGGACAAAGAAATATTTACAAAAGCCACAAATACCATGCAGAGATAAGCAGGTGGACTTACTGTCCAAAGTGCTGAGCATACATTAGGGTCCTCCAGTCTCATATAGAAGCAGCTGAATGGCATTATTTTAAAAAAGTAGCTTTTTGCTTATGTACTAAAAATGGACAGAAAAGCCTAATCTTCTGCATTTCCACTTTTGAAAATATTGTTCTGATGACAAATAGTAATGTAAAAGTATTAGCTGCCAGGTTCAGAGATTTTTAAAATGGTAACTAGGAGCAAAAAAAGTATGAAATGTACTATACACATCAAGCAACTGAATAATTGAAGTAGGTCAAAGACAATCAAAATATATAAAATCTGTTTTGTTTTCCAGAAATAACCAGTACAGAATGTCAGCAATATAAATGGAGGTTAATAATCATAGCTTTTAAATATTCTGTTTTCAACACGTTGCATTTGGAAGCGACCAGAACTAAAACACAAGCAGATACACTTACAGCCTGTAATGAACAAGTACAACAAGCTACAGAAGTGCTAGATGTGGCACGACAGTTTCACTGCAAAATTAACCTGGTAATAGGGGAAAGAGGAGTCAAAAATACATTTGGATAAAACAATACATACATAAAACATATGCAAGTGTTCAAACTGAAAACACAGAGCAGAGCAGAAATGGGACACTTCATAGATTCCTACAGATTTGTTTTACATAATCCTGATGATGCTGAAGTCGATGACACATCCTATGTTGTATCCTGCAGAGTCTTTATTTATAAGTCACTGAACATTTATTTCGGTTTTCTGAAGCATCTTCAAAAACACAACATCTTGTTCTTCCATAGTTATTTTGAAGTGGGTGACGAGCTACATCATATATAGGCTACACTTGTAAGAGCACTAACTTGACCAAAAATGCAAGGGATTTGGTGGGAGAGGAGCAGTCTTTTAGCTCCAGTACATAATCCTATGATGTGAAGTATGTTTGGAAAGTACCTTTCCTCACATGCCTTGGATGCCCCCCTTCCCCTCCCCCCCCCCGCCCCCAGTTAAAAGATAAATGCATGGATGGTTTGTGCAATTACCGACCTAAAATAAGGGCACTAGATACTATAAAGTAGCAACAACTAAGCAGTAAAGTCAATTTCAAATTCCCATACAATATTGTAACTATAACACAGTTACAGGAATTTGAGCACTGCATCAAATGCTGCCTAAGTAGGTATATATGAAAATAAGGAATCAGTGTTCGGAAGTCAATGTTGACTTTGTCATTTTTATCTTTGCTGCATAAACATGTGCTAAAATTTCTATGATCACTACTCTTCCAACGTTAGCAAGCAGACAGAAGTGATTATTAGAAAATGTTACTATCCTAGCAAAAATATAAAGGCCAAGGTTGGGCTGACAGCCAAGCCCTGTCACTCCAAACAAGCCCAGCAGAGACTTCCAGTAGCAATGTATCAAACTGTCATGGCCAAACATCAAATTCATATGACATCAGTTAAGTCACACAAGAATATTCACTGAGAGACTCAAATGGAAAAAGTGTGAAGTAGTCACTATCTAACAGATGATGTGAACCCATAAAGAGCTAATTATACAATATCATGGAAGAATAATCTTTTAAGATCAGACCACACTGCATCAAACCTTTCCTCGTCTTGCCTCTCCTACAGAAATAGGATCTCTGGGCCACATTTGTGCTGAGAAACAGCAGAGATGACAGGTCATTTGACAGGTCATTTCTTCCCCATTCCCCCTCACCTCCACCGTCCTCGAAAATTCTCTCCTACCTCCTCTATTTATCTGCTTTATGAATCCTAAAAGAATTTAAGTGTGGAGCAGACCATCTTAAACCTCGATGAGAATGCCATAAATGTCAATTGACTTGTTGACTGCATGCTTTAAAGAACGCAAAACAATAACTATAATACAACCTGTGAGAAGTGAAAAACACCAGTAAGTAACTTTTTTCAGTGTAAGGCAATATCAGTAATGCCTAGGGACTACAACAAACCATACAACCCTGTACCTGCTGACATAGACAAGACACTGAGCTACGCTAAGGGGCAGGAGTTTCTACACAATCACCAGAGAAGGATGCCATTCTCAAACAAAAGAAATAAAATGCTTAAAATCTTCTCCAAGTTTGGTTTGAAGTGAATAGTGTTTTGCATGGAAATGACAGAAAGTAAATGTCTTGATACCACATGTCCAAGGGACTACAAAACAATTGCTAGTGCTTAAGATTGGGCATGCTAGTTACCCCCAAGGTGCATCAGCATTCCTCTAAATTTTTCCTTTCTTTCCTCAGAAAAGTAACTTAACAGTGCCTTCAGAGGGTACTCTCTTCCTTGTTTCTTCTTCTTCGGTCCAGAGCTGACGTTGCTGCCTCCCAGCATTTTCCACAGGAAAAGCACCAAGATGACAGCCAAGGGCTTCGTGACTTATTTGTGATGAGTTCCCACCTCACTAGTCACACACCCCAGGCAAACTCCTACGTTGCTCAGGAGCCACAGAAGTAAAATGACAGCAAGGTAATTTAACCAAGTATAAAACACTTAATATCACTTCAAACATTGTTGCAAACTAGGCATGAAGAATATTTTTCTGTCTTGTTTCTGATGACATTCATTTTCTTACTAGCTCTCTGATCCTTATCATAACTGAAATGTTTTAAGTATGAAAATATAACATGTTAAGAAGGCAATACAGACTTTTAAAAAATAAACAGCTAGGATTTTTCCTAACAACTTGGGTAAGCTCTACTTTACCAGTTCAAACTGAAGCTGGTTTTAGTACAAGATAGGAAGTCCTTTCAGCTACTTAAGGACAAAATAAGAATGTAACAGATATTATTGATACAAAACTACAATAAGAAGAGCTTGATAACTGGCATAAACAATGCAGCTAGCAGGCTTATACATCTACTCATTCTAGAAAAGCATGTTATGAAGAGCAATACTATAAAAAAAACCCCACAGTACTAACATGCTAACATCAACAGAAGTAGAGATTATTTTAAAAACAGTTTTAAAACTCCCAAGAGTCTAAGGGCTGATAACACTCATCCTAAAGGGAAGTTAACAAAAAACAAGGGAGTGTCATTATGGTTTGTTTTAAAAAGATTTCATAAAACTACACTGAAATCTGCAATTTTACCTGGTATTTTCCTGCAAGAGGTTTTATCAGATAGTAAATAGAAAAGTGAGTATTTAGATGTGAAAAACACACTGACCAATATTTGGGAAAATGGAAAAAGGTCTAGAGTCAGTGCCAACTTGTTTTCACCTTTATTACCAATAGATTTTATTTAAAAGATAAAAACATTGGTAAGAATGTGAGGAGCAACGATCAACCAACAGGGCTCAGTTGGATCACAAAGGACTGTTCAAAGTTCAAAGAACAAATGGAAACTGTTGGAGATTCACCACACCGTGGTTAAGCTCTTCAGTAAATCCAGGCACCCAGTACTGCATGAAGAAAAAACTGAGCTACATGGTATAAAACATCACTGCGGTATAAACTCACTTTCCTGGTTCAAAACCTGTGCTGGATTGCCTGTAAATTGGCAGACAGTGAGCCTAATCAGTTATCATCTGTTCACAATACTTCTGCTTTTAGACAGATCAAATATCTGTTGTCTCCCTGCCAACTTAAAAAAAAATCACAAGCTGGCACAAACACCGTCTCATCCACTCAAGCTAATTCAATAGAAAAATGATTATATGTCACAGACTGATCTGGATCAAATTTGCACTATATGACCCAGCAGAGTGCATATCCATCAGTAACGATAAGCGGCCTTCAAGGAAAAGTTTGGCAAACCGGATTCTTAGGTCAACTGAGGGTTGCATTGAAAACAAATGGGCAGCAAAAATAAATGAAGAAATGAAAAAATGAAGTCATACTCAGAAGCAGGCAATGGAAATGTTTCTGAATATTTAAAGTATTTCAAGGAAAAAATATAAATACAACATATAAATAAATTATAAATAAAATTATAAATAAATAAATTATAAATAAAACATCTGTACAAAAAGGATTTAGTGCAGTGAATCTTTCTGGTAACTGATGCTAAATGTAATTTGAAAAGTTTGGATGCCAGGACAGCAAAAGACCGGTGCCAAACATGACACTGATGTCAATGATTCATCACTGCTGTATCAGGGAGGAAACAGCTTTAAAGCCACAAACAGTAGAATTAAGTATCACTCTCCATCCCAGGTGATCATCAAGACACAACTTATTGTATTTGTAAATGAATGAGTGCTTGTTACATTCTCAAATGGTAAATACTGAGGTTTTCACTAGTAAATGATGGAAACTGAAACAAACTATTAAGAATAAAATACCAAAAAGCACAGACTAGAAACCTTGGCTCTTTACCATTCAGTCAATATCCCATCCATTCAGTGTATCTTCCATTCAGGCTACCTGTTATTATGTAAAAATGTATCTCATTTATTAAAAAGCATGTGATATTTTTCCACTTACAGAAATACATAATTTTTGAAAGGCAAAATAGAACGCTTCTCTTCCCAAGGTGTTGAATACCAACAGCGACTTTGAGAATACGACCAGAGCAGATCAAAGCAGTGAGGACCACATCAGAAACTGCCAGCGTCAAATATTTTATGGAAAAAACAGGTAGTATGAAAAGTTATTCTGGAAGAAGTCTGCAATTGTGAAACCAATGGAGTCATCCAGCACAAGTCCATAAAACTCTTAAGATTATGTCATCTGTCAATTCCCAGCATCTACCCATTTGTCAGTTAAAACCAGAAGAGCTTAAGGCAAGCAAAATCCTATCTTCTAGATCATGAAAATACTGCTGAGGCAGTGAAACATGTTGCATGCACTTTAGACAGGATACAGAAAGTGAAAAAATGTTTAATCATTTAACAATGAGAAAAACTTTCTCTACCACACAAACTAGCAACTGAATGCATTATTGTGTGTGGAATTCACCACAGAACAGTATAAAACAATGCACATGGTGTTATACCTAGAGCACATGAACTGGTGATGCACATTAACTGGGGAAAAAAAGCGTGCTCTTATTGTCTCTCACGGCAAACTCACAGAACATACACCACTGTCATTAAAGTTACATAAGACCTCAGAAAAAGCTATATACATTGCAACTGTACACACATTAGGATTATCAACCTACTTCCATTTGCAAGGGAAAGAAAAACAAATACAGAAAGAAAATTACTTAAATGAAATAAAAGTATCTTAAATTTAAAGAAGATATGCAAAACAAGCACATCAAGTACAAGGTGTCAGTAGGAAAAAAAACACCTCTTTTCAAAAGGGATTAAAAATAGCATTGGAAATGCACATACCCAAATGACTAACACTATCTATAACCTTGAATTATCTTCCTTCCTTCTGACTGTATACAAATACTTGTCAGAGAAGGCCTCTCTTAAGGACACAGTCAAAGCTCTCGCACACTATAATCACTTGTATTGGATCATGTCATCAGCTTCTTCGTCACACAGGAGAACACGAACAGACAAGTTTCCTTGGTTAGTTCTCAAACAACACCACAGCTTTCCTGACCAGAAAATGGGATCTTCTCAAATGCTAGGTGTGCAATAATAATATTGCATCTGTGAAGCTGATGATTCATAAACGGGTCCTTTAGCCTTATCTACATCTCCAAATATTTTATGCATGACATAAAGGCCTCTGCAAAACAACTAAGGGATAAAACAATCTGAGAAACTAATAGAACCGAAATGTTTCTACACCATATGAAGGGGGAATGTCTTTGAATACCCCTGCCAATACTGAACGCTTAACATAAAGAAAAAAATAAAGAATTGGTTCATAATAGAAGTGACAGCTCTCAAAATATGGTATCAAAATGTAAGACTTGTGGGATGTAACACAACAAGAAATTCTGTCCACAGGAACTAAAAATAAATGTGGAGGAACTCTTCAAAAATATAGTTGCATTAATTACTATATGCAGCATGTTGCTGTCTTCAGAATATTGCAGTTAATTAATATATCTTTAAAGAAACACTAGTAGGCTGTAATTTGCTGCCTACACTAGTATGCATAACACTGAGAAGATGGTTCAAAAAACTTAGTTGCTATAAACATACCCTTATTAAATTGCATATAAGTACCTAATCTGATTCTATCAAAACAAAGTTGCACTTACAGGAGAGTAATGTCATCACCATTTTTACATTACTACTGGAGGGTATGTTAGGTAACATAAGAAAAGACAAAAAAATAGTCCTTCCCCTGGACTCCAGGTACATCTGATCCTTCAGCATGTTCCTCAACTCACACATATAAAAGATCCCATTAACCACAACGGGACTACAAGATGTGATGAAAACTAGGAACTTTCTACCTTACTGAGTCAGTACCCTAAATCCCTCATGATTACTTTTTAAGCCACCATAAACACACTGCTATTTGTACACATGTTGCATTTGGACATAGCTTTCATAACATGTAATACCTTTAGACAGAACACTGTAATAACTCATCTTTAAGGCCCATAGAAGACAACTATCACAAAAAGCACAAAAGCATTCATCCATTTGAACAAACTCTGTCAGAGACACAAGACAAGACTACTTTCTTACTAGATGCACTTTTAAAATCACACCTTTATTGTGAACTTTGCCTCATTGCATAGCTATGTAGCAATAATGCATCAGATTGTTACTAAATGCACCCTTAAAAAGCTGTATTTTGCTTGGCATTAAGCCAAGTTCAGCCATAGCACAGATTCAGAGATGGTCACCCAGAATTTTCTCTGATCTAAATATTACTACTCTGAATTTTGGTTGGGTTTTTTTCCCTGGATATAGAGAAATATAAAATATACATAAAACTTTAAAAGGGCTCCTGTTTACAATACAAAGTTTCACATAGGTAATGATGCAATTTGCACTGTATGTGTACTGTAGTATATAAAAAATATCATTGACTCACCCTCCTTCACTTTCAGCCTCCTCAGAGCTGGTAGTTTCTGTTGCACCAGAAGCTGTTTCAGCTTTTCTCCGCTTTGTTGCTCTGTGTGATGGGCTAACTCTCTGAACATCTCCCTTCCCTTGAAGCTCATTTCGAACAAGCTCTTCAAGCTTTGGAATAGCTTCTTTCAGAAATTTCACTTCTCTCTTCAGTTCATCCACACTTATGAGCAAGCCATTCAATTTTTCTAGTATCTGCAGTTGCCTTCCATGTAAAACCATTACTGCTCCTTGCTCATTAGAAGCTTCATTTTGCAAGCCCACAGAATTAAGCCTGTTACCTACATCTACGAATGCAGGTATACGCATAGCTGCACCAGGTTTTCGGATCTTACGATACCAAATCAGCATCAGGCTTATTCCAGCAGTCCCTGCCATTATGCCCAGTATTAGTCCTTTATTTTCGAAGGGAGACATTTCTGCACTCTCCTAAAATTATGAGACAACAATAACAGTCAGAGTTAAAGATGTTTTCCTACTCTATCCAAACGACTTTGTTCTTAAGTCACAAAAGTGTCGGCTAGAATAATTGGCGCACGCTGCAGATACAAAGTTACAATACAACTCTAGCAGATTCTGCAATGAACGGCTACGTGCTATGACAGCAAAAACAAGAGGGTTGTGCGGTTGGGGGTGGGAGGGGGGGAATGAGAGGCACACACTTCTGCATCGACACGTGCGCAGGAGCGCAGCCTTCACTTTTAACCTTCTCCGCATCTTGAGATTTTTTTATTATTTTTTTTAAATGCGAGAAACTCATATAATCGGATTTTCCGCAACCGCAGAGCGGCGGGAACCCAGCTGTCAGGCCGTAGCGCAGCCCGCGCCGCCGGCAGGGGTGTCTGGCCGTCGCCCCGGCCCCACCGCGCCGAAGGGCTGCCGGAGCCCCGCCGTCCCCTCCCCGCGGGGGACCGCCCGTCCCCGCAGCCCGCCCCAGCCCCGGCCCCGTCCCCGGCCGCCCCGGCAGGGGGGCGCCGCCGGCGGCAGCGCCAGCCCCGGCCCCGGCGCCGCCCCCGTTACGTACCGGCGGGCCGGTCCGGGAGCGGGAGCGGGTCCGGCCCAGGCGCGGCGCCGCGCGGCCCCGCAGCTCTCCCGCCGCGGCACAGGGGGCGGGGGCGGTGGCGGGGCCGCCCCGGGGCGGCGATACCCGGATCGAGGGGGACGGGCCTCTGCCGCAGCCGCCGGCCGGGCCGCCCGGGTGGCGGCCTGCTGCCCTGTGGAGGAGGGCGCTGGGCCGGGCCGGGCCGCGGCCCGCCCTTGTGGCCCCGGCAGCCCCAGAGCGGGCGGGCGGACCTCCGGCCTGGCTGGGGCCGGGGCCTCCGGCTGTGAGCCCGGGTGGGCCGCAGCGCTGGGGGTCCCGCCGGGCGGTGCTGCTGGGGAGCGCCTCCTGCACCTGCTTCAGACATTGCTCGAATGCGCTGTTCAAGCACAAATTTACCCGTTCAGATTTACCTTTCTTCAGGCTGTTGGCTACTTGTTTTCGCTCAGTTAACCTTTGCTACTCCTAGGCCCTAGAAAAAGAGTTTCTCCACTGCATTAGCGGAGATCTGAAGCTGCAAAATCATGGACAACCCCCGCCCAGTTGCCAGGAAGAGGAGCAGTCCTGGCACAAAAGCTTCACTGCAGTTTTAGCCATCTGAGGGCCCAAAGCTTGTTTCACCAAAGTCCATTATAGATTGCCCAAAGTCATGGAGCAACTTGGGTTTAAGAGGGTGCAGGAGGTATTGCTCCTGCGTCCCATCTGAGACATGACGTTTACTGGTGACGCTCACAGGACCCTTCTTTCTCCTTTATGACAGTATTTCTGGATCCACCTCCTGTTTCTGGCCTTGAATGGAAGAAGGATCATCACAGATAACCCTCTGTGCCCATTCATCTTCCTGAATGCTTCTGGAGGGTGCCCGCGCCCAGCGTCCTGCCAGAATTTAAAAGCGTAAAACTCATGCTCTGTGTCAGGGCTCAAGGAAACCCCTGTATCTGTGCAATGAAATAAACTGCTCCTCAACAGTTGGAATTTTCCTCAGCCGTATCATTCAGAAACAAAGGAAGACAATGTAGTTCTTAAAAAACATACTACCTACCTTTAAAAAGTGAACAAAGTGCTCTCCAAGTACCTTAAACAGGGGCCAAGAACTCAAGAATTTTCAGTCTTACTGCAAATTGGCAAACATAAATCAGTCTAATGTCCATTTATCTTCAAACAAAGCCTTCCTTTAAAATACCTACAGCTGCTAACTAATTCTCCATTGAGAACCCGAGGATGAAATGAGCCGTATGTGAGAACAAACTACAACCTGAGAGAAAGGTAGAAATTTGCTAAGATGGAAAAACGAATACTGTTTCAGTATTCTACAGTTTTCCTAGTTACAAAAAAAAAGTATAATCTGTTCATATGTTTGTAATTTGAGATTTTTAAACATGGAAATCTCTTCAATTTTATGGAAACTTTACTAAAATAAAATTATTTTAAAGAACAAATTTTGCTATAAGTAATTGTTTTAAGTTATATAATCCATCAGTGTTTTAAAACGGAGCAGGACTAGAATCTCCACGCTGATGGTATTTCGGATATCAGGAATGGTAATAAAAATTCATTGGAGAACCTTTATTTTTATTTTCTTTTTTCAACACCATCCGCCAAAAATCTTTCTACAAGCCAATTAAAACAGGAAAAGATTTTAAAAAGATAATTAATTGGAGGGCAAACGCAGCACAAAGCCGAAACAAAATATTATGGATGCAAAAACCAAAGCAAGCTTTCCAACGTGGCTGTCCCAGGCTGCAAGCCTTAGACAAGTGGCCTGTTTTCAAAAGAGAGAGCCCAGGAGAAGTGCTGTCTACAACTGCCTGGATGCATAGCAACTGTGAAAAGCAGGTCACCTGTCTGGTCCCAAACTCCTTATTTGCTTTTCACCTGTGGCCATTTTACCCAGGCAGAGCAGCACGGAAGCACAGAAGTAATTGCATGTACATAGAAACCTGCCAGAACACAACAGCTTTCCAAGCCAGGGAACTAAACACGAATTCACCTAGATTTGGCACAATTAAATTGGCCTAAATCTGACATGTGTGCTAAAAAACTGAAAGGAACTCTTTTTAGAAAAGTCGTGTTCTTCTGTATGTGGATTTTTTTTTCCTAGTTCAAAAGAAAGTTTGTACACGAAGTCCTAAAAACCATGCAAGTCCAGACCGCCATCTGTTATAAAATGGTTAGCCCCGTGTATTTTTAGTGTTTTTGGTGTACCTTTAGCCTTAGTTCCTAAGAAGACAAAGCTTATGTCCCCAAGTTGTCTGTGTGCTGTCCTTCTGTCAGGCAATACCATGACACTTTCTCCACGCAGTAGTAGCTCCTGAACCTGTAGCTTAATTTCAGCCAATTTCGACAGAAGAAAGATGCCAAGATACTGAAGTTCCAACAAGTTTCATGAAGGTTAGCAGCTCCGGGGTGGTAAGACCCTGTGAACATCCTGCCTCCCTCCACCTCTGGCTCCATGCAGATGTGCGGGGATGAGCTCAGCACACCAGAGCTGCCAACGCTGACACACCTGCACAGGACACCAGCCCTCTCACAGCACTACTTGTGTAAAACCAGGCCATGTAGTTTAACCGGTCTCTTGGGAAATTTTGAACTTGGATGGTATTTTTGTGTCATATTAGAAAAGTTAGTTTATTATTGAACAATTGTGTTCCATAGGTGAGAGAACCATTACATTGTAACGGGTGCATGCTATTTCCAGCCAAGATGTAGCTCATGTTACCGGTGGTTTAATTTCCGTGTGGAAGGCACTTGCATTTTACAATTGACATAAAATTCTGTAGCTGCAATTCCCTAAATTTTCTTGTACGGTATGCCGTTCTTTCTGAAATGCCCACCCCCAACTAGAGATTAATCTACTGCTTGTAACAAATACAGAAACTTTTAATGTGTTAATAACACTTCATACATATTACTTCAGCAGTTGTATTGTAAGCGTATAATCAAACCTTGTTAATAAATCACCAAATATTGTGAAAGCTTAAATACCTTTGACCAGACTTGCCACCAGCCTGCCAGAAATCCTACTGTTCTGTCAAGTTGTATTGAATTCTCCTGAACCTTTTGCTATAAAAATAAACAAAATTTTATCTTACCTCAAAGGGAAGGGAAGCGTTCCCTGTCAGACTTGTCAATATTCTCTGCTGCTCTTGCCCTGAACAATTGTCCAGTGCCCTTAATGAAAAATTAATAAATAACAGTTAAAAGAAAATAGGTAATAGCACGCTCATCTTTTCTGTTTTCTTCAAATAAAGACACACTGCCTAGCATAGTTCCCAGAGGAGGTAAGTTACTGTAACTGTGCTGTCCTTATGTCTCTGTGTGTGCAAGTGTAACTGTACCTCTGCATCCTCTCCAGTATTTTTGAATCTTTGGCCAATCTCAGTCAAATTCAGCAGAGAAATTAACTTCTGACAAGTTTTTTTGAATTAGTTGATCTTTTAAAGGAGAAAGCCCTGAATTAGTGCCCCCACTATGGGGAATCACAGAATCACAGAATGGTCAGGGTTGGAAGGGACCTCTGGAGATCATCTAGTCCAACCCCCCTGCCAGAGCAGGGTCACCTACAGTAGGTTGCACAGGACGGTGTCCAGGCGGGTTTTGAATGTCTCCAGAGTGGGAGACTCCACAACCTCTCTGGGCAGCCTGTTCCAGTGCTCTGCCACCCTCAAAGTAAAGAAGTTCCTTCTCATGTTAAGATGGAATTTCCTATGTTCAAGTTTGTGCCCATTACCTCTTGTGCTATCATTGGGCACCACTGGAAAAAGACTGAAGAAGATTGCTCACCCCTTGTTACACAACCGAGAATCCACAAAGGAGAAAAACATTTTGCGAGGACAGGAAAAGCTAAAGCAGAGCTTACATTTTATTAGATGTGAGGGAATTGATCTACAAGATATAACCTGATAGGAAACCTGGCTTCATTAGTTCAACTGCACACACAACCATCTGTTTATTTATTTAGTGTGTTGACAGGATCCAGTGCTGCAATTTCAGCTAAGTACAAACGGTCACTGGTGCCATGGCATTTTTTTAAAAAAATGTACACACTGTTCCTGCTTCTTTGTGTTTGTCTCCTCTCACCAGGAAGCTCAAGGACATTATCAAATATATTTATGCAAGCTATGTTAATTTTTTAGGCCAAGATACATGATTCAATTTCCTTGATGTAAGAGAAGAGAGTTGGCAGCCCAAAAGAGTTTGTGTGTGTTGTGATGACAACAATAGGAATAAATACTCAAGGCTCCGATAGACATAATTCCACAGGACTGCCTGATTCCTTCACAGAGAGAAATGGATCTGGGAGTGCCTGGGTATACTCCAATGAGGAAAAATATATGAATAGTCATAAAAAACATAAAGAGTATGTGTGTATAAACATATATTTTACATATATATGTATATATTTCTTGGGAGTCAAAACTCAAAAAAGAGTCAAATCTTTGTAAATATATGTGTGTGTGCGTACACACATGCATTCCACATCAACCAATGTATTTTCTTCTATTTAGGGGGGGGGGGGCGGGTTATGCTTGCCTATTATTATGCAATTTCAGAGCATATTAAAGTGTTTTGAAGAGTTTTACCATTTCCACCTGCAAATGTCAGGATGCCCCTTCCTGAACTCCACAGATCAGTCCCTCCAGCAAGTATCACCTAATACACGGCCCTGGCAATTTCACATTAAAAGAAACCTTTCATCTGAGTGATGTGGTGTGTTCATCCATCATTTCTGCCCCTGTTCTGTACTAGCACTTGTGAGATTATAAAAAATTTCCCTTCTGATTTTAACTTTCCATCTAGGCCACTAAGGCTATGTGTATATTAGCAAGCAGCGGGGACCGACAGGCGTGCGTCTGTCAGCAGAACAGTTGGTGCTGAGGCCATGACATCCATGCTGTGCCCGGGGTTAACTTGTGACTAGCTCCAGTTTGATCGCGGGGCTGTGTGCCCATGTATGGCTGCAGTGCCTTGGGTGTGCTTCTGCAATGGATCTTCCCAAAGTGCAACTCCTGTGCCCCAAGCCTGCTCCACGGGGTGAAGCAAAACTTGCCAAGCTGGGACGATTGGGAGATTTGCCTGAGAAGGGCATACCTAACACAGCCCAAACCATTAATCTATACATACATATTTACACTAGGAGGTCTTGATGTGGGTTACACAAGTATTCAGGTAGGACAGAGTGAATGCAGGGTAGGCAGGGTAGGAGGTCACCTTCTCCCCTAAGCAGTTACCGTGTGCTGGCAAAGGGGTTCCTCCTTCACTGTAGGATTATTTTTGAACAACGACAATTGATTATTGCAGCAAAAAGCATAAGGAAAAGTGGTGGAACCAGGAGAGTTAGGGGGAAGCAGAAAGAAACTCCTAATCAGTTACAAGATTTTCTCTATATACAATAACAAGACAGGATTGCTACTGTATTCAATGCACACACTCACACAAATGCGTACACTCACACAAATATATTTATATGCACAGCACTTTAGTTTTGCGGATTAAGTCCCCTGATGTGCTTTTTCAGCAGGAGAGAGGTCTGTTAAAGTAAAATGTAAATGCAGATTTTATTATTTTAATTGCTGTTTGCACCCAGTCCGGGTGTTTAAGAAGCTTTTCCTCTGATTCTGAGCTGCAGATTCCTGAATACCAAAAAGTAAATAAACCAGGCATGCTTTCTGACTATTGGTGAGATAGGCTCACAAGCCTCTTGATCATTCATAGTTCTAGTGCTGCTACCTTGTGGGGAAAAAAGGCTGCAGCAACTTCAATACCAAGTTAGCTCTCTCGTAAAAGAGCGTATCAAGATCAATTGTCAAGAATGGTAATGTTGGCCTTTTAAATGTTTGCATGTTTTCATTGGGGTTTTTTGTTTCGTTTTGGTTTAGGGTTTTTTTTTTTTGTAATTTAGAAATATTTCACATAGCCTGTGTTAGTGTGATTAAACCAGTAGGTTATATGGGGAATCATTATTCAGTGTGGCCAAGGTTGAGATTTGGGCTCTTTGACTGCCTAGAATTTTGTACTGTATTTTAGCAGAAATAACAAAATCCCTCCCAGTACATTCTGGAGTATAAGCAGTATTGCTGTCTGTGAAAGCAGTGAGAATCTTTCTTCTAATGCTACTTCTTATAGATGCTATTTAAAGCTACTGCACGGTTACTCAATATGTAGCTTCAAAAATCTAATGAACAGCTAGAAAAGCATCTCATAGAGTCATAGAATGGTTTAGGTTGGAAGGGACCTGAAAGATCATCTCGTTCCAAACCCCCTGCCGTGGGCAGGGACACCTCCC
>RSEF01000003.1:35796216-35820092 GCA_003993805.1 Himantopus leucocephalus | reverse complement strand
CCTCTCAAGCCTGTCCAGGTCCCTCTGACGGCAACACCACAAGCAACATTACACTATTTTCCTTAAACAGGCAGATTTTTGGTCAGAGTAGTTGTTTTAGAAGCATTTTCATTGGCATATGCTTTTATATTCAGGCTGAAATACCAATTATTTCTGAGAACAACAGAGTAAGAGTCCAGCCTTAAGAACAAATTGTACCAACAGTTGAAACGTTTTTCTGTTTTCTTGTTTTGTGTTCCAATTTTCAAATGCACATGCAAATACAGATTTGTATGTCAACAGGCACATAAAATACTTGATACAGTTCCATTGCATACTGATATAATCCACCTTAGCAAGACTAAGCAGTTTTTCAAGATCATCCCTGTTCATAAAGGAGGTACCTTGTGTTTTACTCAATAGCCTTGGGTTGGGAAAGTGGGACTTAATGCAAGTGAAACACCTAGAGAACTCAAAGACAGAAATGGAAGAGCTTGCCCCAGAGCCAACAAAATTAAAAATAATGTCAAAGTTGTTTTCATTTCAATGGGATTGTGTCTGTCACTTTTTAAATAGAATGCGGGTGTAAAGGTTGGTTTGGTCTTACAGTTATTTCAAAGGCAAGAAAACAATTTCCAGAAGTATTATAATGGGAAAATATGGAATATCTTCCAGATGGAAAACAATCCTTTTTGACAATTCTATTTAAAAAAAAAGAAAAAAATTTAAAAAGCTTTTAAAGCGTTGAAGGAGTCTGCAGATCTGTATTCGTCACACAACTGAAAGTCCTACAGAGCAAGAAGTTTGAAGGATAAAATCTAGCACTACACTCTGAACAAGTCTGATACATATCAAGAGTTACTCTGAAGAGCCAATAGTGTGTGAGGCAGCAAATGATGTAGATATGGTACCTATTTCACTATTTTGCATCAGATCCTGATTGAAAAATGCAGAAAGAATGCTAACAAATGTGCTTATTCTTTAACTTATTGCAGTGTTCTCCCAAATGAGGGTGCAAATGGAATTTCTAAGTGTGCAGAACAGGAAATCTGTTTCATCTCAAGGTACTCTCTACTCATTTGTGTTAGGCTGCAAACTAATGTTGGGCAATAACGTTTAAATCTTCCTTGATATTTTTATCAAAAACATAATCAGGCCAGTATTAAGTGTCATGATGCGATGATGCCCTTGGGCCATCATGTTTGGAACTGCAGATCAGGGCTTGCAAGAGGGAGTTTGGATGGCAAGGTGGGTCTGCACAGCAATGAGCAGCACCACGTTAGGAAGGTCAGGGCACGAATCAGGTACTGGCTGGCTCCAAGGCAATGCATGGGATGAGGGGTAATAGCTTCAAACTAGAATAGGGTAGATTTAGATTAGATATCAGGAACAAAATTTTTCACTCTGAGGGTGGTGAGGCACTGGAAGACGTTGCCCAGGGAAGTTGTGGATGCCCCGTCCCTGGAAGTGTTGAAGGCCAGGCTGAATGGAGCTTTGAGCAACCTGATCTAGCGGGAGGTGTCCCTGCCCTGCAGGGGGGCTGGAACGAGATGATCTTTCAGGTCCCTTCCAACGCAAACCATTCTGATTCTATGAATCAAATGCCTCCCCATAACCAGCCTTGGTTCCCTCTGTCCCTAACAGAGAACCTTTTGCAGGGATGGTTTGTGTCCCTTATGGCCCACATGATTACTGTGAGGCCCTACCATCCTGGGGACGACAGCTGTCTCACAGCCACACCCCACACTGCCATTTGCCACTGTCTCGTCACCCAAAACTCTGCCACCACCAAAATGCACAACAGACAGCTCCTGCCAAGGGGCGCTGGCACCAGAGATCCGGGCCTGGCTGGTGAGCCGAGCACAGGCCGCAAGGCTGCTACCCGTGGGGAGACAGGGGGAAGGGGTACCAGTGCTACAGCACATGCTCAGCACAAAAGCAAATTGGTGCTCGCTAGCCGTGGGGAGGCACAGCCTGGAAATGAGAACTATCAGAGGAGCTGGGTTGGAAAACAGCCTTGCAATGGAGTGTGAAATGCAGGAACACTGCCTGGTTTTTCAGAGGGGGTTGTGACCCACGTGAGAACATAACTGAGACAGCTGAGAGAGCCCCCGGGTCCCTTTCTAGTTCTACACCGTATATTGTGCCACACATACAGTACGTGCCTCCAGGGCCCGAGGGGCACGGAGCCCTCCATGGTTCCCCAGGTGCCCGAGTCTCTCCCCACACACACCAGGCTCTCGGAAACGCTCTGGGCCCCAGCAGGGACTTACCCTCCCCGCACTGACGTGGCCGCAAGGCCGTCTAGAAGCGACACGCTTTACGGCCCCCTGACAGAAATCCCCCTCCCGTCTCCTCTCGGAGGCCCCGAGGACGCGGCGGCGCCGCAACGGCCCCACTGGGTGGCGCGCGAGCGCCGCCGCCCAACGGCTGTCGGGCCGGGACGTCGGGGGGGAGAGGGGCGGGAGCGGCCGCTCTCCCTCACGGAGTCAGGCGGGGCCCCGGGGCCGCCCGCGGGGGCCGGGCGAGCGGGCAGGCGCTGTCCCGCGGCCTGGGCGCTTTCCTGGAGGTTCCCCGCGGCTCCCGCCGAGGCCGGCCCGAGCAGCCCCGCCGCGCGGCGCCGTCTTAATAAAGCTGCGTCGGTGCACGGCGGGCGCCGCGGTGGGGGTGGGCTCCGTTCTTGTGAGGGCGAGAAGGGCCGGTGATGACCCTGGAAACGAGCCTGTTTATACTGAAGGAAAAGTCCACGCACACGCCCTTCCGCCGTGTTCCCCACTTGTGCGGGCGCTTCGCGGTGCGTTTCGGAGGGGGCAAATGGCAGCGGGGGGGTGCCTCGCCTGCCCGCTGCCCCGCCATAAACAGGAAGCATGGCGCCAGAGTCACAGGATCACAGAATGGTCTAGCGTGGCAGGGACCTTTAAGATCATCGAGTCCAACTATTAACCTAACACTGCCAGGTCCATCACTACGCCACGTCCCTAAGCACCACCTCTACCCATCTTTTAAACACCTCCGGGGGTGGTGACTCAACCACTTCCCTGGGCAGCCTGTTCCGATGCTTGATAACCCTTTCGGTGAAGAAATTTTCCCTAATATCCATCCTGAACCGCCCCTGGGGCAACTTGAGGCTTTTTCCTCTTGTCCTATCACTTGTTACCTGTGAGAAGAGCCCGACCCCCACCTCACTACAACCTCCTTTCAGGTAGTTGTAGAGAGCGAGAAGGTCTCCCCTCAGCCTCCTTTTCTCTCCACTAAACAACCCCAGTTCGCTCAGCAGCTCCTCATAAGACTTCTTCTCCAGACCCCTCACCAGCTTCATTACCCTCCTCTGGACGTGCTCCAGAATTTCAATGCCTTTCTTGTAGTGAGGGGCCCAAAACTGAACACAGTCATGAGATCCTTGGTCAGTCCTGATGGAACTGGGCTGAGATACTCATTTGTTGTTGTGTTCTGTGTCCGGCTGTGAAACCTGCCTGCAAGCGCCCTGTGGGCAGCGGTGGCAGCTGTGGTGCCCAGTGGTGGGGAAGGCTGGGGGCCAGGTGGTACCCGCTGATGGCTGTGGGAGTACTTTGAGTCAATCTAGGAGCGTGGTCTTTAAGATTTTGGCCTCAGGAGACTGAGATACAAACAAACAGCCAGGTTAGGCTTTGGTTTTCACTAGTTTTATCTAAGAAGAGGTAAGGAAAGAGAGAAGATCTGAAGTCTGGAAAAAGGAAAACAGAAGGAGGGAGGACAGAACAGACAGACAGAAGGCATAGCTGCTTGGACAACAGCTTGCTGCCATCCAAAGCGGGTGTCCTGTTTTTTTTCCTGTGCATTTACACCTTCCCTTGCACCAAATCCAGTGTTCTCTACATTGCTCAGCTCATTGACTTGGCTGAAAAACGCTTTTTTGTTGAGTTAATTTTCTGCCAGACTGGTGGTTGAATCANATTTTTTTCCCTGTGCATTTACACCTTCCCTTGCACCAAATCCAGTGTCCCCTACATTGCTCAGCTCATTGACTTGGCTGAAAAACACTTTTTTGTTGAGTTAATTTTCTGCCAGACTGGTGGTTGAATCAGCTCAGGGCAGAGCCCAGCGTGAGAAAAGAGGCAGGAGCACATGGCCAAGAGCTGGAAGAAAAAGATGACTGACTTCACTCATCTCATGGAAGCATGCCTTGAGAGTGCACCACTAATTGGGACTGTTGTAGTAGAAAGGATAGAAGATCCAAACAGAGAAAGGAAAGACAGCACTTAACTGCTTGTGTCCTGTATCTGTACTAGGTGGAGAGTAATAGATATCTCGGGACTAGTTAAGAGAGCAGCAGAGATCTTGGTGATGTTTATTCTTGTTTCTAGTGTAGATCTGAACGAGAGTAATTCTCATGGTGTGGC
Source organism: Himantopus leucocephalus (assembly GCA_003993805.1). NCBI lineage: Eukaryota > Metazoa > Chordata > Aves > Charadriiformes > Recurvirostridae > Himantopus > Himantopus leucocephalus. The sequence goes on along the minus strand of RSEF01000003.1, from coordinate 35,815,734 downwards.
TCTGTGTAAGTTGACTGTTAATGAGAAAGATTCAGCTCAGAGCGTTGTATCCTTCAAGTCTCAGGAAAAAAAATCAAAGAGCAGAAGCAGAAGAACAGATGCTCAGAAGAAAAGTGGAATAATCACAAGTAAATACTGGAGGTAAAAGCAAAAAAGGAAGACATAAAGAAAGGTGGAGAAAGTCTGTAAAATTTTAAATGCCAGGAGAGCTTGTCTCTGCAACAAAGGTGACCATGACCTGAATTCTTTCCTCCTGAACTTAAGTGTGTAAGCAGGGTACAGAGGTATAGGCCTCCTGTAACTTCTGGGGAGAGAAAGGGTAACAGATCTTCAAGTTGCATATCAGTAGCTGTCCATCTGCTTCAGGCTGTAGACTTCTGAATCTTGCTCTTATGTCCCTAGGGTATACCGACCTCTGCCTATTGTAAGACATCCTTGTCATCGAAATTATTGGAGACAGATACTTGGATTGTGTTATACTGGAGGCCAGCCCATGTGATCATCATTTGCTCTTTGGTCTTAAAAAGGATGACTTTAGTTTCAACCTTTGGCAGATGTCCTGCAATCTATTTTGAACTGAAACAGGAGGATGAGCAGAAAATCACGAAGCTGTGATAGCTTCCCTGCTTATCTTGGCTGCCTTTTCCCGAAGAGTTGTACTGAACAGCAGTCTGGACCAGCAAAGAAGCTTGACTGGTATTTCTTAAAAAACACAGGTTTCTCTGTGCATTTTTCCTTATCTGCATCTTTTTTTAAATATATTTTAATCTCTTTGAGGCAATGGCAGTCTATATCTGTGATGGCCCTAAGATCATACTCAGTGTTTAACAGTAAAGCATACTAAAAATTACATCAAACCGAGCTGGAAAACAGCATCATTATAGGCACTTTAGTTTAAAAAGTAAAGTTACTACTTAGATTCTAGTTCATTTTCTTTGTAATATCTACATCTAAATACCATGAGAAGATGAAAAATATGCACTGAACACAAGCTTCATATTTTCATCATGTTTCCCATTCTAATATATGGAAAAGAGCAGTGCATGGAGGGTTGCAATGTAAAGAAATAACATGATAATTGATTTGTTGGTTAAGCTGAGCCAGTAAAGTCACAGTAACTGTTTAACAATATTGCTCTCATCAGGAGCAATGTCCCAATTCATTTTAAGAGCCTGGCTTCAGTGGTGGTAGTTTCAGACACAGTAATTTTGGAAGTTCTGTGTACTTCAGATAGACACCATTGTCCGGCTTGGCTATAAATGTGTTTCAGTCAGCTAAGGTAACAAGTGCAAGTTGTTAAACAATTGGGTGTTTAATAAAAAAGCGTATACTTTGTGGAAAAAAAATAGCAGGAGCATTCACTTTCCTCTTAAATGCAAAGAATAGTGACCAGGACTAGTAATAAGAAGCAGAACTTTTTATCAAAGGACAAGAGTGTTGCATAAACCCCTTTATTTAAAGTCCCTGGCAAGGCATGTGTACGGTTTTGGCGGTCACACTAGAGTGAATATGCATACTTAATTTTAGAGGGAATATCTGACATTTTGGAAGCGTATTGTGGTTGGGCTGTGGCAGCCAGGACTGCAGACCTGCCGTAATGCCAGGTCTCCCAGGGCCCTGCACCTTCCCTGTGCGAGGCTCTCTGGGCCATTTTGCCTTTCTCATTTGGATCAGGAGTAGCAGCACAGAGCAGGAGTGGTTGGAAATTTCTGTCAAAAAAACAAACCGTAATTGACAGATTGCTGAGCAGGACATTGACTGTAACAGAAGCCAGGCAGGATCCCAAGCTGCCTGCTTCCCCTGCAGGCTTACTTGGCTTTCTCTATCAACAGTTTGCATGCTTTCTGGGCTTCTTGACAACTCAGTAGGGAAGCTACCATGGGTCAGGGAGCCTGTGCACCTGAGAGGTGGGGCCAGGATCAAGCCCACATTTCCATTGTAATCCCACTTTGGACGGATAGTCTTTTCCAGCAATGTGGGAGAGAAATTCTGGTTCTCCAGGGCTCCAGTGAAGGAAAGAGCTGTGAGTCTCCTATTCCAGAGCACCTCAGGCAATGCCAACAGCAGAAAGAGCATCCATCCTTCTCCAGCCCAGAAGCAGCAGCAGGGATAAAGTGCTCTAAGGAAAAAGAGGCATTCTCTCTTCCCTTTTTGAGATGCAGCAGTAGAAGGGGCCCATTGACTTTTAATCACTCCATCAGCTACATGGGACTATCACTGCTGTGCTTTTCCACTCCTGGCACATAACATTTTCCATGGGGTTACAGTTAACGGACATCTAACCTAGACCAGTGAGGGAGGGGAAGAAACACAGAGGGCCATTCATAGTTCTCAATTACTGTTCTCAGGCTGAGAAAGGCACTAGCACCCTGGCTGCAACCTCAACGATGCTTAGGTTCTGTTTGAAACTGTTTTATAACTGCTAGGTATCCACAGTTTTTAAGCAAGCAGTGAAATGCTCAGCAACTGTTTGTCATGAATATTTTTTAGACTCTTGACCTGTTAGCAGCCATTCTTCAATAGCTCTGAACATGTATATTTCCTTTACAATAAATGCAACATGATAGATTAGTCAGACAATGCATGGTGATTCTGCATCTCTTCAGTGTAAGTTAGAAACTTCAAGAGTGAATTTAACTTAAGCTCAGAAAACCTTGTGTCATGTAGACTTCAGAACAGCTCACATCCTGAAGTCTTTATTCAGGTCCTGATTAAATGAACTGCAGAAGCATAAATCTATTTAACATCATGGCTTGCTGAATTTATGTTCCAAGTCTTTCTCAAGCAAACTATTCAGGGAAGTTAAAACTGGGCTGCAGCTTTTAATCTGTTGTTTCAAGTCAGAATCCTTACACCTGTGAATAAAGCCTATTATCACTTTCTCTTTTCATACCTTTTAGTTCTCTTCAGTTTTTCACAGTCATCTGTAATTTATTTTCCCAGTCAGAGGTATTTGTAGAAGAAAACAGAGCAGGACAGCCTTGTAAGACATCTGGTCAAGAGGCAGAATTAAACTTGTCACACCTAAGTGATTTGCCATAAAATACTGAAAATCACATTAATCTTTCACTGGTTCCATTTTAGGTTGTGAGAAGAGAGGTGAACATTTTTTTAAGTGTGTCTTCTGCACACGATACCAGAAGGTTAAACATGTATTTTCTCCTTTGTAAGCAAGTCCAAGCTTCTGGGTACAGTCCAACAGACATTTTTCTTTGTCCATTAAGGCAATCTCCTACACAGTTTACCAGGGGAGGATGAAATTCCTCAAGCTGTCTTATAAACATTCATCACTGAAATCATGCTCCTAATACAAGAACAGCAGACAGAATTTAAGACACCTCTACACTGGGTGTGCTTTACAGATGGAGACTATAGAATCAGGAGTGAACCAGTAAAGGCAAAGAACAAATAAACCACTGTGAAAAGTTTAAACAAGACCGTTTTCCATCACTAAGAGTTTTGAGGCTGAGTGAAAGTAGGAAAAACCTGATTCTGTCACTCCAGACATGACAAAGTAATACTTAGGTGTCAAATGAAAGAGCCTGAGAAAGGATCTTTTTTCCTCTTTTGAAAAGTCTTGGTTCTTCTCTGTAGCAGTACTTGACAGAGACAACCCGCAAGTACTTCAAAGCCACGTAGTCTATATTTTCTTCATTGGACAACTTTTTTAAGAGCTCTAAAGAATCCTCTTGTTGTTTCTCTCTCTTTCTCTTCCTCAAGTTTATTCCTCTTGAGTAAAGAGGTGACGGCTGAAGTCAGGGTCCTGGCGAGACTGTGGCACTCAGTGGGCAGCACTGATTTTAATTTGGTCTGCAGTTCAGCATGGAACTGAACACAGGCAGTGCTGACAGCAGCGCCTGCAGGCTTCTGGTCAGGGAGACTGTCTTTATCGGCTCACCTTCCTGTCTTCCTTTTCAGCTGCAATTTACTCCCTTCTCTGCCAGTCTCCCTAATTAGTGCAGAGGATTTGTTTGTGTATAGCCTAATAAATCGTAATCACCTTAGATATAGTGCTTCCCCAGGCTCAGACCTTTGGCTCTCCAACCACATCCCGTGCCAAGTACTGGGTGGGAGGATTGGGCAAGGATTTCCTATGTACTGCTGTCACCAGCAATGGGGAACTCAAACTTCTCTTCCTCATTTAGGCCTGTGCTAAGGGCTACCACATTAATGAATTATTTCCTTTATGAAAGCATTTCACAAAATTCAATAGGGATAAAGCCAGAAAGTGATCAAAAACCTGAACAAGTTACTATAGAACTTCTAAAGCATTTTAAAAGAAAATTGCAACTTCTTAGAGTCTGTGTTTTTGTAACAAAACCTACGCAACTCCATGAAAAGCATATTTTTCTAGAAAAATAATAAATTATAGGAGACTCCAGAAAGGTCTCTTAAAATGCTGACGGCAAGAGGCTTATGGGGTGGGATTGTCTGGACGTGCTGTGAGTGTGTGAATACCAGCCTCTCTGCCACTGCAGGCTGCATCTGGTTTTTAGAGAGTTACATTTTCTGCAGCGTTGCTGGCAGGTTTCTGGTGCATGAATCTAGTGAATCCGGGAGCCCCATCGGGCTGTAACTTATGCAGAAGGCTGTACTGAGTCCTGGCAAGCCCAGTCCTCCGGAATTTAACAGTGCAATAGGAGGAAACATGCCAAACCATCTACCTGAACTACTATTCCCACAACACATTCCTCTATGGTGTTTCTTGGCTGGCTGCTTGATCCGCCAGCTCTAGAACTGAAAAAAAAAACTCGTGCTAGAAGTTATATTTCTCACAATCCTTTACATAGCATATGTGGCAAAAATACCCCAGAATACTATAAAAGTTCCATTTTCCAAAAGCAAACAAAACCTGAGAAATAATTGTCTTTTCCTAATATCATTGTTGCTGTATTTTTAGTTAATACTCAAGAGTAGCAGATGCTCATGAATTCAGATACAAATATGTGAAAATCAGAAGCGCATCTTTAGACATTTGGGTTTTCAGTTTTTCTTTTGAGTAAGATATTGCAAAATTAAGACTTTGAACAGGTTGCCTTTTAAAGCAGTCTTAATTAGAAAAGATTTTTTAGACTAATATTACAAATCTAAAACCACAAATTTATCCTGTTTTGTCATAAATACTCGCAATTCTTTCTTCACTGTGGGTGATTTGAGCAAAATCCCATCAACTACAACAGTCCCCTCTTCTTCTCCACAGTGGATCTCTATTTATGTGGCTGTTTAAAACAGATACACAAGTAGCGTCAAATTGTGTTCCTACGGAAACAGAGGAGCTTAGCACAGGAAAAGATCCAACGTACAAGTAGCAAAGTATTGTGGAGGTTATTTAATTTGTGTTTTCATAATTTACATACATAGATGATTACAATCTCTGCTACAGAAAGTAGAGAGGTTTCTGTGTTTGCTTGCGTGCCGTGTCACAAGAAAACAGTCTGGGTTAGCTGGGTCATGAAAGTCAGTCATGTCAGTCAATGGGAAAATGCAGGGCAGATTTCCTGGAAATGAGGGAACTGATATTTTTGTAAATTGTGGAGTATTTCAGATTCCAAATGTATGGAGTTGTTGCGTATTTATAATTCTTCTAGTGACTATCATAAACATTGAAGGTTGTTTCCAACAGAAATAATGTTTAGTGTGACTATTTCTTAGCTATATGCTAGCTATATACCAAGCAGCAAGTTTTAACGGGGTGGTAGTCACAGCACAATGGTTGATATGCACAACCTGCTACCGTATCTATTGCACATACTGCATACACATCAGCTCAGCAAGGCAAGACAGAAATTTTTAAGTAATTTTGCCCTATATATTTGTGGGCTCTTCCCTTTTGTCTTGACAAGACAAACTAAAGCAAGGAATCCTATTACTACTCAACTAATGATTGCCACTCCTAACTTCTGCTATCCCACAGATTTACATCAAGATAGTCTCACATATATAAAATTCAAACTCTGTGTTTTTCTTGTCCATAAAGTAGATATTCCTTCGAAATGTCCTGTGCCTAAATGACTGTAGTATTTTATAAAATTTTAGTCACAATTTCCTATATTTCATGGTGCTATTGGATGTAGCAGAGTCCTTAGACTCCTGTTGGAGTGAAAGGATTCCTTTCACTGTCTTCAACAAGCCTTGGATTGGACTCTGGCTTGCTTAGCATGTTATTTTGGGAAGTCAGTGACTCTCCTAGACTTCACCCTCTCTTCCTTTTGGAAAGCTAATTAATTTAGCCTTTAGAATCTCAACTATTGTCTTAGGAGAGATTGGGGGACAGGGGGTGGTTGTTTGTTTGTTTTAAATTCTGGCATTGCAATGTGTTGCTCATAGACTAAGAAGACACTCATGTTTATAGGCCTCTTGAGGAAGCTGAGTCACAAGTCTTCCATAAAATATAACCAACATTTTAAATTACTCACAGATATAAGATTTTAACTAAACACAGAAAGTACCCTGGAGCTCCACCCCACAGGGTCTTATCGCGGTCAGCTTGGCTTCTATACTACAAAAACATCCTCAGCTCTTCAAATATGCCAATAAAATTCCCCTGAGAGGCAGACTTCAGCAAATAAAGCCCTCCACTCATGCTACATCACCAATGGCTGCTTGTTAGACTTCGGATGAACGAGGTGAAAATTTCTCCATTGAACCAACAAGCTGCTGGAGAAGCTCAAACTGCTGTAAGCACAGGAAAGCAGAGTAGTTGAAACCATAGAGGTAGGATTTGGGACAAGGTGATGTCACAGCCTAGCATCCAACATTTTTTTGTATGCAAACAGAAAAACATTCAAACTCCAGAATCCTAGCAGCCAAGCAGTTCTGTTCTGCTGTAACAGGGATGTCACAGGAGAGTTTTTTAATAGACTTGCTGTACTGAGCCAAACTGAGGTCTTTAGAGAGTTAGGGGAGAAGTGGAACATGCACATCTGGGAACTAAACCAAACCAATACTGATACTTTAATCATACAAGGCTTTCACTTGCTGTCACATATAAAGGAGGCGTACATTGCTTTAATTCTTTTAAAAAGTTCACATTGACTCTCCAGACAATTGTATTATACGTAGATATATACAGAATAAAAAGCTTCATTGATGGATATCAGATGATGGCATCAATAACCAGAATAAAAGAAAGTTGGTCCCTACAGTAATATATTATTTTTCTTTGAATAAGAGTAAGCTAGGGAAAGTAGTATGTTACTAGCCCCTCCTTCTGAGGTGATAAAAAGGTGATTGAATACATCCATAGTGTAATGATCTTCAGATGGGATACTGGGAAACAGAACTGGTCAGGAATGAGCAATTAGTTCAAAGAAAGGAAACATAAAAATGAGGTTAGAAACATAGAAAACATTTTTAAAACTGTATTTGTTTTCTAGAAAAAACTTTCTTGCGAAGAAAATATTTTCTTTTTGAAAGCAATTTATGAGGAATTGACTAATAAAGCAATAGTTCAGTCTAAGGACAGCAGCTATTAAATTCCCAACAAAGGTGTAATAGCAAATGCACATCTGCTATTAGATGCTAAGAAAAATAAATATATGACAACAACAACAAACTAATTAATATTTCCGGGAAAGAAGAGCTCTGCGGGCCCCCTCGAGACTCAGAGAGCTCCTGAGGTAGAAGTAAGCTGTGCCCAGCGCGCTCTCCTTTCTAGTTGCACCCTGTGCTGGCCATGCCATGAGTGACATTCTGCCATTATTCCTTGTTTATAAAAATTATTTGAATGTTACATCAATTTTGCTTTTGGTTTAGAACTGCAGATATGTTTGCTACTTATCTCCAGAGAAGATGATTTGAGGGATTAGTGAAAATATGGCTTGTGGCATTTGGCTTTCAAATATGAATACTTTTACTCATTATTTTAAGTTGGACTAGATGGTCTTTGGAGGTCCTAACCAACCTAAGTCTTTCTATAGTTCTAGAAAAAATTCTAATTATAAATAAAATTTAAGGAATGTCTGTACAACTTATAAACACTCATTACCTTTACAAAGCTGTTGAATTATGGAAAACCTCAAGATCTGCGCTATTCTGCATTTGTTAGTAGAACACGTACTGTTTTTCTCCCTGGACTTGCTGAATCTGTGTGTACCCAAAACCAAGCATTGCACCTTCGTGTTGTCTCTTGACTACTCAGCCTGGGGCTGACTTAATACTCTGGAGTGGACCATGGCCCAGGCAGCTGGTGCTCGCCTGGAAACCCGGACTGTCTGGGTCAGTTCCAGTCACCAGGCAAATCTGTGCCCCTCATACATCCCACAAATATATTCAGCTGGCAGATTTTAGTGGTAACTTATTTAGGTTGAAGCAGGTTTAGACAAGCATTTAACAGAACTGTTTCTGAGTTGCCACTTTGCCGGGGGGCTGGTGTTGGCAGAAGGAAAAAAAAAACCAGCAAATTCAGAACAAAAAAAAAATGCATGTTTTCTTCTGGTGCTAGCTTTTACAAACCAGAGCCAAAAACTGCCACAGTGATAGGAAAATACATCTAGAGTTGGAGATTTGGGGGACTAGTCGAAGTCTGAATGTGCTCCACACTACTATGTAAGCACTTGGGGATTTCACGCACACCTGAGTACAGTGGCAGAGCTGAATAAAGCTGCCTCAAAAGGTTGTGCTGGGAGACTGCTGCCTGGGCTTGTGACAAAGTCTGCCTTGCAGAAATCAGAAAGACTTGCAACAGTGTTTTTTTTTCACTAAGAGCACAATTTCTCTCTCACTTCTGCAGGAAAATTTCAGTTCCCTACTCCATGTTTAGCAAACCATGAGAGGATCAGTCCCCACAGGGGCTGAGGCCCCCACCTGTCACTTCAGCTACCTGAATTCAGCCCTGGAATCCCCAAACAGCTTTTCGAATTCACTTGTCTGGGGAGGCACCGGAGTTGTCTGCCTGCCTAAATTACTGCCTCTCAGCATGTCATAACTACTGAGGTGCTGATATGTCTATGCTGTTACATGTTTAAGCCCTTCTTAAACAAGCTATTAGCAGATCTACGTTGCCTGCAGGTCTGCTTCTTCAGGCATTTTCTGTTCGCACTGTCACAGGGTTTGACACACACTGTTCCTGGCAAAGGCGTTTCCTCCTGATGCATCTAACTAGTGCAACCTCTGGAAGATGGGAGAGTCTGCCCCACAAAAAAAAGGGACATGCAGAATATGTAGAATAACCAGCACCCTTCTCATAAAGGGAAAAAGAAAGACAGTACCCTCTTCTCATGAAGAGAGGGACTGACTGACTTTTGGTACCTGTGCTGAAAAGGCACATGGTGGTGAATATTGAGATGTAAATGCATCCAGCCAGCACGCAGTTAGGTCCTCACCTGCCCCAGAGCCTTGCCTTGCCCCTCAGCACCTTCCACTGGCTTTGCAATCAACATTTCAACTTCCAGGAGACTCCTGGGACTCCTTACACGGTGTCTGACAAGGTATCCAGGTACTAATTGGGAGCAGCGGATCACCTCCGTACTGTTAGCTGTTAGTGTGGGACACGAGAGAAAATGTGGGCAGGGAGAGCTGGGGGAGCACAGAGCACCCCACCAGCCCATTTGACAGCCTGAGTTAGAAAACTGAAATGCGCCCTTTGCAAGTGACAGGTTTCCTTCCTCCAACATTGAAATAAAGACCTCCTCAGCAAAGGATTGCATTTAATGCAAGTACTTTGCTAAGGCTGTGGTGCGTACACCATAATGAGTAAATGCAGCATTTTGTGTGTACGTGTGTGCGATAGTTATCTAAGTGCATAGGGGCCGAGCCTCAGTAAAGGTCCATTGCAATTCCCTTAACCCAGGTGAAGTTATAACAGCCAGCATTAACAGAGAATTTGCTTATGCTTGTTTTCCCAGGCAGCAACAGACAGAGGCAGCATATCACAACTCTTCTGTCATGAAAGAAAATACTCCTTTTTCTCAAGTCAGAATCAGACTTTCTTTCCTCCTCCTGTATCTTCTTTAGGAATAGGCTCATGCGAAGAAGTCCTTGAGATGTTTGGATTCTGGAGGCTGGTTCAGGCCCATTGTGGGACCTCCTGAGAGGAGGTTCAGAGGTTCTCTTCAGCTTCTCATAAAAATCTTGTCAAGCTAAGAGGGGAGGTGGGCCAGTTTCTTATCTCACCTGAATTGCCCTCTTTCCTTTTCTGCATTCTGGGGTTATAGCATATTTCCTAAAAAGATGTCGTTTGCTTTACTTTTTAAGTGGTCTGCATCACATGTGATATGAGTGTGCACAGCACTCAAGACTAACCTGCAAACCAGGTGCCCCCAGGTATTGGTTTGTCCAAAAACTGAACCCATTCACACCTGGAGAATATTTTTCATGCTCAAGACAGACACATGCGTCTTTCTGGAAAACCTGGCCTTTTATCTTTTCCAAACTATCGATAATAAGATTTTAACCTACATTTACTCAGCCGCTATCTCAGAAATGATTTGTAGGTCAGTTTACGTACCCTCCATACAGTCTTAGGGCTTTCTAGATGGAAGCAACCCTGGCCTTGCCAAGGGGTGTTACGTGACACAACGGGTTTGTGATGTTGGGTTAACGTTCAAAGAAACTGGACTGAAATCGTGTAACTATTTTCATTACAGCCTCCACCTGGACTGACATCACAGTCTCACATAATAAACAAGAGCCCTGTCCACTAACCCCTTTCAAGCTTTATGTTTTAATGAAGTTTTCAGTTTATGTAAAGATTTTGGTGAAAATCCACTTTAAAAAAATCACACTGTGAGCGCCTTTATGTTTGTGGGTTTCCCCTTCCCTTGATCGTATTTTATTTTGTTCTGTTTTCTTTACTAATTTTGCCAAAACTAACTTATGCAGGCTTTGGTTTGCTTTACTCCCAGGTTTCTACTTCCAACATTTGATTTTTAAAGGTTTTAAAATTTGGACTCAAGAATAAATGTCTCAGGTTTTCAAAGCCGGAGTAATTTGCTTTAGCAAGCTGGTGTATTGCACCTGTATCAGCTTAGTGGCACAAAACTTCTTTAGGGAATTTTTCATTAGAGATTTTTCATTTTCTTTTCATTCAGGCATCAGAATGAGAGCCTAGCCAAGCACTGAAAAGACTGATTAAACTTTAAATATTTTTACTAATAATACTGAGGAGAAATGGGCTGCATAAAGGATTTGCTTGCAGAGCACTTGGCCAGTGTGAATGCTCTACCGTTATTACCAAAATTCTTCATACTTGTATTCAGCACTTAGTGTGTGCAAAAAAATAAAGTATCAGAAGTTTTAGCAGATAAGGCGTGGGTTCAAACTATGGCCTGAGGGAAAATATGCCACTTTATTAAAGCTGCAGACCTGGCTGATATGTTTGAGAATCATAATTACCAGCGTTTTAAACCACAGCCCCACTTGGTGATACATGCTGATACCCTTATGTGCTATGATGATGAACTATGTGCGGTGTTTTGTGTGCCCGGAGTCAGAGATCTGTCCTGTGTACCACACTTTGTATTTCTGTTCATGACCTCAGCATGGTTTCATACAGGTGAAACTTGAGATTTGTCCTGTTGCTGCCATTTTAGTAGGAACAGGTTATTATACAATTGTGTCCTTTTCTTTAATACATAAATTAAGCTAAATCATCTTAATTGCATCATGTGTGCCCAGTCTGACTGGGCCTTTTGCCTAATGAAATGGTCTGTCATGTAGGAAGAGCTGTCTGCTCTGAACTTGTTGTTTCTCCATTCCTGCTGCTCTGCCACAGCTTTTTCTTGTATCGGGCACGCAAAATGGGATAGCGATCATAGCGTGCAGTGGTGAGAAAAAGTAACGAATAAGGTCCATATTTGACAGCTTAAACGTGCTGAAGCCAGTCGACACCTGAAGTCATCTTCTGGTGCCAGTTACAGGCATGTCTGTTGACTGAAGTTGGGGCATTTGCAGGGAAGAGGCAGGTCTAGAAAATGTGCTCACAGCCTGTCAGATTCAGGCTCCTGGAAGAGCAGTGAAGCATTTCCTCCACGCTGATCATGAGCAAAGCAAGCACACATGTGTCTCCCTGACAGAGAAATACAGCTCTTAGCTACAGGTACAGTCCGCTGCTAATTAGGCTGGAAGGTGCAGGTACCATGGTCTATAGTGGAGCGGTATCTCACGCCGTCCTTTAAGCTACAACATGGGAAGTTCATGCAAGTAGTGTATGTTAACCCTGTCTAGTCTCTTTTCTCCAGACCTCTGCAGTGCTGTTTTCTGGCACAAGGACCCAAGACAGAAAAGGGAGATGGATTTGCTTCAGCCCATCCTTCTGTCATCCTTATGTTGGGCAGTACTTTCCAAAGCTATCCTTGTATTGCTTGAGGAGTATCTAAGTCATTTTGTAATGATTGGTAGGAATTGGATGATCAGCTAAAGCCAATTGGGATGAAAAGTGAGAGAAGCAGGTGATGACCAGAGCTGAATGAGAAAGCACTCTTGCCAGTCCCATGCCTGTTCTCAAGCCGAAGCTCAGCATCCATCTGGGCTGGACACAACACTGTTCTCATTCAGGATCACTAAGAGGTCTGAGGCACACACTGGGAACCAGCCACATCCCTACAAGCTACTGTGCCAGCATGTAACCCCTCTCCAAAAAGCATGCTGAGACTCCACCTGCACTTCTTTATCTCATCCCAGAACCCATGAATTTCCTCACCGACTGCCTCCTGGTTAAGCCATCTGCACTGTCTGATAGAGGAAANTGCATGCTGAGACTCCACCTGCACTTTTTTATCTCATCCCAGAACCCATGAATTTCCTCACTGACTGCCTCCTGGTTAAGCCATCTGCACTGTCTGATAGAGGAAACCTCAGAGCACTCCTTCAACTGCTTGGTCCCTGCTAATGTCAGTCCTCCAGTCACCTTCAGAGCACTGTTCAGCAGCATCTCCTTGCTTTTTGGATACCTTCAGAAATGAGGTAGTCAGAGGTGCTCTGCAGAATATTCCCCTTCTTGTCCTTCACTGTGAATTGCCAATCATTTCATCTTGAGTTTGTCATTATTGGGTTTTTTTTAATTTTACATGATCACAGAATAGTTCATGTTGGAAGAAACCTTTCATGATCATCAAGTCCACCCCCCACCTTGCTCAAAGCAGGGTCAGCTAAAGCAGGTTGCTCAGGATGGGAGCAGTTGCTTCAGTCGGCTTTTGAATATCTCCAAGGGTGGAGACTCCCCAGCCTCTCTGGGAAACCTGTGCCAGTGTTTGATCACCCTTACAGTAAAAAAATGTTCCTTATGTTTAAACTGAATTACTTGTATTTCAGTGTGTGCCCATTGCCTCTTGTCCTTCCAGTGGGTACCACCGCATCGCTGGCTTATGGCCAATTTATAGTCCACCAGTATTCCCAAGGCCTGCTTTCCATCTGGTCAGCGTTCGGCATGTACTGGTCCATGGGGTTATTCCTTCTCAGGGGAAGGACCCTGCATTTCCCTTTTTTGAACTTTGTAAGTTTCCTGTTGGCTCATTTCTCTAGCCTGTCAAGGTCCCCCGGAAGGGCACCAAAACCATCTGGTGTATCAGACACTCCTCTTGGTATTGTACCACCTGCAAACTTGCTGATGGTGCAGTCTGCCGCATTATCTAGGTCATTAATGAAAAACAATCAAATGCTGCAAGCTTTTACCCACTGGAAGCTCATTTTCTCATTTGAGCATTTTATTTATGAATATCCTATTTGTAGATTCTCCATTATTCACGTTTGTGTTTTAAGTGCAACATGAAGCCATTAAGTGAATCATAATCCAATAAAATTTGTAACAGAATATTTCCAAGAAAGTAGTTTTGTTTTCAGGATGAACATCATGGAACAACATTTAGAAGAACACTAAGACTTATTTTTGATGAAAGCTTCTCTGCAGAAACAGTCTGTTTTCTAAAGAGGGTTTTGTGGCTAAAACACAGAACAAACATACAAAAAAAGAACAAAGGATACATTAAAGGATACTCCCTAGCCCTGAAGTAAAACCTAGAAATGCTGGAAATAGGATGTTCCCGTGCAAAGAAATACATACATATATATATATAGTATGTATATTAAAATGAGAGAAGTTATATTTTCACTTTCCATCCAGCAGGAGCATAGCCTAGCTTTGGCAACTGCTGAGTACTCTACATGTTTTCATGCTAATATAGCTTCATTCTGGTGATGCAAACATGCACGCAAAAGACAAGAGACAGATCTAAGGTGGGGTAGTTACTGTTTCATACACAGACAAGCTTGTATAACTCTCCTGTGTAAGAGAGAGAACAGCAGCTGAAGTTTGCACAAGGCCATCCGCTTTCCCAGCAATAAACAAGGCCCCAAAATGTCTCTAATAATGTTGGTCTTTGTTTCTGTCCTACCACAACTGTCTCTTTTTGTCCTGTGTTTTATCATACTTGTTATAATTCTCAATCCTGAGCGAGAATGGGGCAAACTGTAACTCTTGTTTGTTCCTTTTTGTGTTCCCAGGCCATGTTCCTGTTTGAGTAGTAGCGTTTCCTTTTTCCTGTCCTTTGTTTATTACTATAACACATTTCCTGTTTATCAGTTTATAGTAACCAGACAAAAATAAAGTTGTTTAGAACTTAGAAAGACCTCTGTCTTGGAAGTGATGGAAGTTCAATGACACAAAGCATTTGATTCTTATGCTCCTTCCTGATGTCTTGGCTTCCACCTCCTCTCCGTTTCTCCCACACACTTCCCAGTTCTGCTCCCTTTGTCATCACACACGCCATCTTTGCTTTTCAGTCACCCCAAAACCCTTCACTCACCCCATCTTCTCATTTGTGGCAGTGGAAACTTAAGTATTTGGCAAGAAGGACAGAACCACGAAAAGGGGCCACAGTGCAGCCAGTGTAAACATAAGCTTCATGATGGCAAACCCTCTTGCTCTAGCATCACCGGTAAGAGGAAAAAAGTTGGACACTGCTCTCCAGTGACAGGACGCGCAGGGAAAGCCAAACAACTGGGTGAAACTGAGCCCATTGATGAGCATCCACCAAAAGCTGGATTAAAAATTCTGCATCAAAAATTCCAGAAGTATTGCTTTTGCTTCTTCATGGTTTGAGGACATTTAGGGTTTATGTTTTCAAGCTTCTCATTATCATATTGAAGACTATTGTTTTTAAATCACTACGTTCCTTTTTAACAAAAGGTATCATCCTGACAACAGCATCCGGAGCTTTAAAAAAGCAGGACAATACAGATACTGCCCCAAATACCAGAGGACCCTACCAGCAGAGACCCCTGTATGCCTTTAGCACAGTGGGATCCCACTGTTAACTCTGTGTCTGCAATTGCCGTGAATTTTCTGGAAGTTTGGAAGCAAGTTATCCTGGTTTCTTCGTACATGAGGTTCTTCATTTGCCAGCCACACCAGCATCCCCCAAATGTACACAGGCAGAGAAACTGAAGATCTTCTTTAGGCCTTCCAGAGGAATTGCATACAAATATTCAGGGCACAGTTGCCTTAAGAATTAATGTAAATGTGCAGATTGCACCTTCATACCTAGCCCCAACAGGACAGTGCATTATACAAAAATAAATGCATCTCTTCTTGCCCAAATGAAGATTATTCCTTCCATCCACAGTTACACCTTGGGGTGCAGAGCCACAGACCAGTATGCTGTGGCCTTCTGTCATCAGGAGCTCTTTGTGAACACTGGCAAGTAGCTGCTTGCTACTGCTCTTCTGGCCCTGGCCACCACAGGCTGCTTCCCACTGCTGCAGAGTCTTGGAGAGCTACCTCCAGTATACCGCTTCTGCTCCTCCTTCACTCGTGGCTTCTTCCTGACAGCAGAGTTCTATCTGATCTGGAGGGATTACTGGAGGATTTTGCATCCTGGAGGTTGGAACTGGAGAGTAATGTGACATTTAACCATGAGCCTGACAGCTGATTGCAACAAATGGGACCTCATAACCAGAAGGCTTGGGTTGTAAAGGGGTGTCAAGAGCCATCATTTTCATTTTTGGTGGCTGTAAAAATAGCTCTCCTTCTTGCTAACCGCTTACAGTCTGTCTAAACCATCTTATTAGCAGCTTAGAGCACTATTGAGAAAGAATTATGTCTGTCCAAAAGGTGAAGAAGATGCCCTAAAGACAGAATTTAGATCAGGTGAGACAGGGAAGGACCGTACCAAGGAAAAGAGCTGTACCCTTCCATGATGGTTCTTGCTATTCAAACATTCAAGGATATACTTAAAAGAGACCTTGGAGAAGCTAACTGCTTGGAACCAACGTTTGCTGCAAATCCATTATGGACGTAAGTCACAGCAGAGCACCAAGAAACTGTTTCTTAATTAATAACCTGACTCCATCATGCAGAGCTTTACAGTGACAAAAACCAGCTGTGGCATGCAATGTCATGTAACAAGTGAAGTTTTACAGTCCCTCCAACTAAAGTAACTGGAGGCACGGGAATGCTATAGACAGCATTGTTAAGCTTTAGTACTTGTAAGTCACCTAAATAAGCAACTTCAGTTAACTTTCCTAAAGAAGTTTTCTGTTCATGTGCTTATTAGCTAAGATGATGATGCTAACTATTTAGGTGCCTAATTATAAACTTAAGTGTTTAACTTGAGGTGTAAAATGCTGTCCGAAGTTCCTTGTCAGTGCTTATAATGGAGCACTGAAAGAAGGGTGACTGTGATCCAGAGCACTGCATTCCTATCACTTGACTGGAAGTTCAAGAATACAATAAAAAAATGTAATGGTAGGGTAATAAATTCTTGCCTTGAGTGTTTTCATTTTCATAGGCATTCTTGTCTTGAGTGTTTTCACAGGCATTGATTTCCCTCAGGTAAAAATATATACACCAGAGTCGCATTTACATTTTTGTCTAAGTGTTGCCACCCTCTGTTTTCCAACAAGTTTTTATGACTTTGTTTAACGATATGTAATTTGTAGCAAGTTTTATGCTTCAAAAGAAACACATAAAATTCTGTTTATTATCCCATTCTTTATTTGTTACTGAGTTCAGCTTGTCCTGCCATGGCATTGAATAGTCATTTGCTAACAACTTAGAGAGTAGATAATCACCAGTTTCATCTCCAAGACTTAAAATAGTTCAGGGTGGTGTTTGTGAGTTTTTGCATATACATGCATACCCTGCCCCTGCCCCCAACAAGCCACAGTTAACCACAGACAATCTCCACATATCTGAATACCGTTTTTCCTTGCACAACAGCGGGAGTATGTCCTGAGTCACCCCAGCATGCTCTTTTTCTTTTTCTCTGGAACCGTACAATTAGCATCTGTTTTTAGTACTTAGCGTTCAGACAGAAGGGGATACAGAGAAGTCCCTGTTGTTAGTTATTGCTATGGACTAGTCGGTAGTACTGTGCAAAATTGTAGCCAGCAGTAATAACTAAAGGGATCACTCTTCCAAATACAACCCACATTTTTTACCTATTAGCCTCCTTTTCCCTAGGCAGAAATAAAGCCTTTTGGAGATGGAGAGTTAAGAGTCCCAGTAGATGGGCAAGCAGTGCTCTGTCTATAAACTGTGGATGGAAGAGAGAATGGAGAATGTATAAGAAGACACAATATTTATGTGTTGTATCCTTGCACCGTCAGTTATTATAAACTCAGCCTGGGTCAACAGAAGAATAAAGAAACCCATCCCCTCCACCCCAGCCCAGAGGAACACACTTCATGGAAAGACCTGGGTTTACTTCTTAAAAGTTTCATCTCCGATCCCACTTGTAATGCACCTGAGCATCCCTGCAGGCATCACAAGCACTCTGAGCTCGTAATGTTTTNCCAGAGGAACACACTTCATGGAAAGACCTGGGTTTACTTCTAAAAGTTTCATCTCCGATCCCACTTGTAATGCACCTGGGCATCCCTGCAGGCATCACAAGCACTCTGAGCTCGTAATGTTTTGCTACTTAGTTTCTGAACTCTTCCAGTAGTTTATGGGGCTGCNTGCTACTTAGTTTCTGAACTCTTCCAGTAGTTTATGGGGCTGCACAAAAGTCATGGGGAAGGATGAGGAGAAAAGTAACGTCTTAGGAAAAAGACATATCTCAACCCTTTTTAAGGTCAATAATTTGATGTTATCCGCAAAGGACTCAAAAGTAAGATACAGCTCTGACATTGCATCTAATTATTGCCTAAAGATCAAGACTGTTCATGCTAGTTATAAATTGCAAAAATCAGATTAAACAACTCCTACCACCATTCTCTGGTTTCCAGCTAGGTTCTTTGAACAAGTACAACCCAGGTTGCTGAGGTATTTGTGTAGCTCATTTCTTCACTGAATCAAGCACATTGTGCAAGTGTTTCAGTACAATTCAGTACAGTTACAAACATTGTGCAGTCCAGCGTGCCCCAGCTTGGTATGAGGTTCTTCCTGACAGAGGTGGACAGTGAGTCATGCCCAGAAGTAGTGTGTAAGTGCGGCTGTGAAAGGGAAGAGGCAGTAGTGGAGTGGGGAGTGAGGAGCCAGACGCTGTGCTTTGCCGGGGTTGCCTGATGCTGCAAGCAGCCACAGAGACATTAGTATTTCAGCCTGGGTGCTCCCCGGTCCTGAAGAACAAGCTAGATGTACAGATTGGTGAAACCCTGGCTGAAATCTATAGACCAGTTCATATACTTGAAATGGGACATAATCTTATGATTCTGCAATGTGTGCTAAGGAACAGGGAGGATCATTCTTAAAAGTACCACATCTTTCCCTTCACGCCATCCAATGCAATAGTTTTCAACTATGCAACCACTATGACCTTAACAATGCGCCATTAATGGCTGTGTTTAGGTTTTTTCTACTCTTCCAGTCAGATATAGCCACAGTTTCATTGCAGCATTTTGCATAAGGATTGAATGAATGATGATTTTACTTTACAACTGCTCTTAAATTCGATACTACAGTTGTGCAACTAATGTCACATGAACATAGTGACCCAGTTCTTTCCATTTGTTGTAAGGTAAGCCTAGACCACAGATGCCCATATCTTCCAAATTTTTGCAGCTATTGTGTATATTGCTTTGACTCCTCTCTCAACATTTAGTCAGCCATGTTGTCATTGGCTGCAAGCGTCGTATGTGAAGCAAAGCTTTCCCCACTTTATTTCTGTCAAAGCAGCCAGAAAGAATGATAAACAGCGCAACTTGTTACACACATTTTCATGAACAGAGAGCCAGATTGGCTTATATTATACCAAGCATCTGTTGGATTGAGCAAGGAGGAAGTGTTTGTGTATTTGACTACACATCCCTTTTGAGAGGATGAGCTATTTTGGTGTGAAACCACATTAGCAGTTAGACAAGATGGCACGTCCATGATTTTCTGAACACTCAGCCCTGAAAATTGTGAAACAGCAATTCTAATCCTAATTACTTTGGGCCATACTGGGCCTATCTCAAACATATGTGCAAATTCACACAGACTAGTCTTCTGCATGTCTTGTGGCGGGAATAGACATAATCACAGACCCTGAACTTCTAATGCCTATTGCTGTGTGAAAAGTAGGAGAAATCAAGGTCATTTTCCATTCCGTCACTAGACTCCCTCCATAGAGTTTGCTATGACTTTCATTGAAAAAACAG
>RSEF01000003.1:35786000-35796116 GCA_003993805.1 Himantopus leucocephalus | reverse complement strand
TATGTCAGTAATCCAAGTTCAGACACACAGCCCCATTAGGGAAAAGTAAACTTTACTTAAGCTGAAGCTGGACAAAAGCTCTGCGTTGGTGAAATCTAATGGTACTGAGCTCACTTTCCATTTAGAGAAACTGAAAATAATGACTACAAACATGTTTTTAAAAATATGGCAATTGATATGCAAATAGCTTGGAGAGAAGGCAAAACGATGACAGAAATTATGGCAGGGGAGTAGGCGGGAGAGAACAGATGGGGAGAGAGGAAAAATTTCTTACTCTAAGCTAGATTTTGTATGTATGCATATCCTGTATATAGGCCACCCACTCATGACACATGGATTTTGGAAGGGTGTTATTCTACCCCTTATACATAGCACTGGCTTTCCCTGTAACTAGGAAAACATTTATTTTAAAAATTGAATCAAGCCTGACTAAAACATGGGTTTCAGTTACAGGAAGAATAGGTTCATGAACTCCAGCTAGATTTCTGAACCATGCCATCTTAAAAAAAAAAATCACATCTGCAACTCTCAAGCTCCAGGAGGCTTACCTCTCTCTGGATCACCATGCAAACTACCCAGTAAGGGGTTTCAAACTGCATATGAGGCAAAATAGCTGCTAATACTAACTATTAACCAATATAAAAAGAAAAAAGGTAAAATGGGTACTGTGACTGTCCCAAGTAGTAGAGCTACATCATTCCTCTGCACCAAGGTAGTAGTTATAAGCATGGCATCCAAAACCTCATGGTATTCTAGACAAGTATTAATGCTAAACTGGGACATGTTTAAGTCTTGCAAAGGTAGATTAAGAAAGCTCTTCCGTTCCTTCCATTCCTTTGCAATCCCTAAGAGTCGAGATCTGTAGCCCTGATGCAGTTATGTGTCCCTCCTTCCCCATAAATAAAAGGTTTTGCCAACCAGTGCAACCTCGCTGGCCACTGTTGAATATCTGCAGCAGGTGGAGCATGGTGTGAACTCATGGGACACTTAGGGAGGACTTTTGCCCCTTCAAGAGCTCTTGGTGGTCCTACCCTGGCAAGGCAAACAATGTTAACAAAATAGTCTCCAGATAAGCCAGTGGACAAGCAATAAGCAAGTCTTCCTCAATGGCATCCATGACATTGACAGTACTCTTTTCCACACCATTGTTTGCAGAATACAGCTTATGTTTTCTGTATTGAGTGTAGCTATTTTAGCGACATGTTCTTGCTTCTACACATATGCATGGCAGTTCCCAGAATGGGGTAGTCGCTGATTCATGAGGGAGGAAGGTTTAATTCACAGAAACATTTACCTCTGCTGAATGTTTTGCAGCTTTCTGAAGACCCTTACCTACATAGCTAACTGCTATTAAATACTGTGTGGGTTAATTTTCAATATGAACAAAAAATAAACCTCATTTTGGTCTCATACTACTTTTACATCACTACAGCTTCACAAAGCCCTGAGTGACTTGAGCTGTAAATGAAATCAAACCTGTTGCTTCAAGTCAATATAAATTAAAAGATAGGGTTAATAACTCTGCAATTACTTTGGATTGCACCTGAGAATTAGAAAGAATAAGAAGTCTTGCCCACTATGTCTGGAACTCTCCTTTGTTGTAAACGTTTTTTCAGCTTTCTCCCAAACCCTGAGTTACGACTTTTGGCACGTTCACTTCTACCACCTCTAACCTGCCCAGAGTCATTCAGTGCACAAGTCGCTTGCAAGTATATTGATTTGACTAGGACATGAGCAAGCAAGAGTTCAACTGGTCGCATCTGAGAACATCTGGCACTTGGGGTACAGCTTTCAGTATTGTTTGTACTTATGAATTCAAACATACCACCGTGAATTCAGCAGCTGCGGCTTCCCTGCGTAGTGAGACCCATCTCCTGCGTATATAGAAGGACCTCGGGAGGTTTGCCATGTTCAAGAACAAGGCTGTTCTGTTTGTTGTGGATGTTTACGTGACCAGATATACTCTGCTGAACAGTACTTGAAAAATATCTGTGGCATGTGCTTCATCCCAACCACTCATTCCCTTTCCTTGACCTGCCCTTTGTGGAGAGCGTGGAATGTTAAACATTTCTTGTTGGTCTGCCCAGCCTCTGCTTTATTTACACTTACTCTTCCATTCCCTTATGCTGGGGCACCTTTCAGGATATTTTCTTTCCTGCTCAATGTAATGGAGCGCTGGTAGGGCCAGATTCTTCAGCAGTAAAGAAGTAGACCTTGGCTATTAAGGCTGGAGTCTGTACCCACTGAAGCTGCATGTAGAGTGAGAGGTAAATAGTAGTAAAGAAGGTTAGGAATTAGTGCTTTGTGGCTTGCTGAGCATTTACTTTACAGCACATCCCTTTTTCTGCTGCTCTGCAAAGACGTATTTTTAAAACAGTAGGTAAAAATCAGTTCTGCTGAAAGCTTGCTTCTCAATGTAAACAAGTTTGGGGCTCTTGAAACCCACTAGTTCAGTCATCGCAGAACCATCTCTGCTGCATTTAGCAGAGATTACATAGCAAAGAACAATCCTTAAAGCAGAACAGCCAAGAGCCTGCACTTTCAGTCAAACTAGTTTACAGATTTTATTTTAAACTATTATAGTGAAATTAAACTGTCTGGACACTTTCTTAAAAGTCAGCCAGGTTTATTCCAGTTTCAGTAAGATCACTTAGAAGCTGCTTTAAAATAAGCTAAACCAAAACAAAATAAAACTCTGTGCCACTTTTTGCATCAGATTTGCCTGTAGGTATTCTTGTACGTATATGAGGTAGGTAAAGAATCAGGGCAAAGCTGAAGGACAGGAAACAGCATAGTGTCCATCACCCAGAAATTGCTAGTTAAATAACTTTAAATCCTTTAAATAAGGATCTTCCCGCAGACTTCAGCTATTGCCTCAGAATTCAGCTACTTTCAAAGCCTTATGTCTCTCCTGTGTAAGATGCTGTAATGCCAGAGCCATATATGTTGTTTATTTCCAGTTTCAGATGCTATGTATTTTAAAAGCAGCTGCCATCTTTTCTTCTTCTGAGTTAGTCTTTTCATTAAGAGCAAGCTGTGAAAGAGGAAAGCTGTTTTCAGCAATGAGGTTGCAATAGAAGGGTAATTTTAAAGGGGAATCCATAAAAAAGTATGGAGTAGCTTCCATAAGTTTTTAAAAGAGCTTTTCTCATGATAAGTCATGTTAGATTTGAGCTCCAGTAAGCCCACCAAAATGGTCTTTCATATACAACATACAAAATCAAAAATATTGGTGCTGCATGGATCGTAATCACACCTGAATTACTTCTGAAAGTCCATACTCTTAAATCTAAAACATTATTGATACATTGCTATTAGTAGATTAGGTTCTGTTATCCTTATTCATTTTGAATAGAGCTTGCAGGCCAAAGCAATCCTATTAGAAGTAAATAGCTGATTGACATAGGAGCAGGGGTAGAAATGGGGCCTTGCTTTGTCTCTGCTGGGTATAAATTAAGTCCTTTTAGTATTAAGAAGTCTTCAGCCCAGCCCCTTGTCTGCATTAAATGTTATGCATGCCACTAACTTTACAGTGGATCAAACATTACTTTCTCAAAACAAAACCCTGGCCCAAATTTTGAAAGGTGCCTGCTAAGCACAGATCCCCCATATTTAAGGTACTTCGAATGACCCAATTTAAAGAACCTGCCAGAAAATGCTAACCTTCCGGCCACTGTAAAAAGACTAGCTCAATAGCCAAAGATGCAGCTTTTGCGAGCGTGGTGTTTCGCTGTGGAATTTAAAATCCAGCTCAAGACCTAAGACTAGCAATTGTATTTACTAGCTTGGTAACAGTGACACCAAAAATAGGCACACACACCAGTGTCACAGTAGCTTAGTACGTTCAGGACTAAAATACTGCCTGTCTGTCTCAAGTGGTCATGAGGTTTCGATCCAGCTGCTGACTGCCTGCTGAGCTCTGACCTGAGCTTGAACACAGCAAGCCTGGGCCTTAAATCTTAGCCGAGTCTTGGTGTGTTTCTTGCTGATAAAGGAGACATTTGCCTGCAGTGAGAGATGCAAAGCAGATCCATAGATTCCTCGTCCTTTCATCTACGGAGCGGGCTAAGAAGGATCTTGGCAATGGCAAAGGGCTGCACAGTTAATTCATTCATGTGTGCTAGAGGGAAGAGTGAAGGTTTCATGGTGAGGAAAAAAAATGTCTGAAAGATCTGGCCAAAAAATAGTGCCATCATATTTTTCCTCACTGC
This sequence comes from Himantopus leucocephalus, assembly GCA_003993805.1. Lineage (NCBI taxonomy): Eukaryota > Metazoa > Chordata > Aves > Charadriiformes > Recurvirostridae > Himantopus > Himantopus leucocephalus. The sequence continues at coordinate 35,791,905 of RSEF01000003.1, read as the reverse complement.
TGAACAGGCGATCGACAACACTTCTCATCAATAAAGCTATTATTCATGATCTCAGCAATCTGATGAAAAGATTCTTTGGGGACATCTGAAAATAACTTTGTTTCCAAGGATTTATCGGGGGATAGGGTAGGAATTTCATGCAAATCCTATGCTCAAAGCACTCAGATTCCTTGTGGTTTCTCATCCTCCTGGAGGTAAGCTCATAAGAGAAAAAATGTGTACCAACTTTTATGTCATTGCACAAGAGTACTGTAAGATGATCAGAGAGATTTACTCACTAAATGCCAAGAAGTTTATTTATTTAAGGTACAGCTCTGCCCTGCGTGGGGGTACATGAGGCAATGGTGGGGCTGTAGGGAAAGAACAACCATGATGTGAGTAAGGCAGAAGAGCAGCCCCAGCACCGCTTCCTTCCCAGCAGTAATGGGAACACAGAAGAGGGCAAAATCACCAAGCAGGTTATGGAAGCAACCTAGGATGTGGGAATTGGGGGTTTAGACCCCGACTGTGTGAACAGCTTCATTGGTGACCTGGGATAAATCGTTCAGCCCTTTGGTATTTTGATCCCAGACAGATGCCAAATTGACAGTATTTACTGTGTGTCCAAACCTTGGTGTAACCACTGGTGCCCGGATGAGTGCTCTGCACCCATCAAGTCTGGTGGAAGAAATCAGGGTAATGCCACATCCACACCCAAAGGAGTACACAACTGGATTAGGACTGCAAAGGCAGCCCTAATCAGGGGAGCAGGAGAGCAGAGTCGAATGGCAACAGAAAGAGCAGTGCTGAGTGGAGAAAAACAAAGTCACTCGCTATCCACCTCAGGCTTGAGGACGTGCTCCTTTGGCGGGGTGGCTCCAGTCGCTGTCCCCAGAGCAGGGCTGTGGTCCCAGCCCCGTGCAGTGAGACGATGTCTTTTGAACCCACAGCCAGGAGGGAAAGAGCAACTTAAAGATGGATGAGGTGATGATACAGGATAGAGATTTAATTGCCATTATCATGTGTTAGGATTCTAATACCTCCTGTTGTCCATGCTGAGAGCCTGGGAGAAGAGTGTTTTCAATTGCACAGCTGATGAAAGAAACTAAAATAAGAACTGGACGGTGGAGGAAAAAAGTCCAGACAGACCCGATTCTCCCCACTCCTGTCTAAATCCGGAAACAGAGAGAGGCTTGTATGGAAGGGGGAACCCAGCTGTTTATATCGTGGTCTCTCTCTCTTTTTGTTATCTGCAGACTGAATTTTTTGGAAGCCAGTGATTAGAGACCCTCAGTGACAGGAATGGGGCAGTCACCTTAGCTGGGAGCAAATGTAATTTTTGCAGTTGCTTTGATAAGATGACTTGGAAAAGGACCCTGAATAATCCAAATATGACTGACAGAATATCCATATAGTCAACAAGGAATTCACATTGTAAATACAGCATTAAACAAGAAAAAAAAAAAGAAAGCAAGCAAAACAAACCTATAGCTTTGGCATTCTGTATTTGTTTGATGAACATTTCTTGAAGTGCTGCTTGTCTCTTCCATACTAACAGGGTTTGTACTTTAGATGAAAGACTGCATCCGAAGCAGTCACTGTGAAATCTGAGATACACAACTTTGTTTACAGAACAACGCAATTCTGATAAACCACTTCCATGTCACCAGATGCCTGCCCTTTGGGCTAATAGTTTTTCAGTATTGGCCTTAATATCCACCTTCAAGGAATGGATTTGATCAGTACTGTGTACTGTTATTATTCTTTTTCTCCTGATAGCAACAAACTGTATGAATACACCAATGCCCAATTCAACCCTTACCCCCAAGACCCCATAAATTGTTCCCCAAACCTTTTGTGGCTAATTTTATCTGCTGCAAGGCCTGGTGTAGGCTTCTGAGATATTTCCTTCCACTTTGCTTACTAGTACCACTGCACTTGCACAAGCAGCCTGTCATTCTCCATTATATAAACTTAAGCTTCACAGCAAAAATAACAATACCTGTTCTTTGTCTTTGCAGATCTGACACTTCCCTAGAACATTTGCAAAGACATTAATCCAAATAGGAATGTACAAAGGAGGACATAAGGAGAGAACACACAAATCTAGTCCTTCCTTTAGGGCTGCCAGGGGACTGGCCTCAAGACAAAACCTTCTCTGACCTACAGCTTATCAGTACCAGGAAAGTATCAAACTGATACTTGTTTACTAACTTGTTTACTAACTCCTGTTAATTTGCAGTTAAAACAAAGAAAACCTTACATTACGCTAAAAAAGAAAAAGANCCCAAATAGGAATGTACAAAGGAGGACATAAGGAGAGAACACATAAATCTAGTCCTTCCTTTAGGGCTGCCAGGGGATTGGCCTCAAGACAAAAACTTCCCTGAGCTACAGCTTATCAATACCAGGAAAGTATCAAACTGATTTTGTTTACTAACTCCTGTTAATTTGCCGTTAAAACAAAGAAAACCTTACATTACGCTAAAAAAGAAAAAGATTCACAAGCATAACCTAGTCCTGTTTAAAACTAAGAACAACATCAAAACTGCTATAATTAAATGGTCAAACCACTGTGGAGTGTATAAGAGAAGTGTCTTTGTCATTGTCATTTTGCGGTGAACTAGAACAAGGAATATAAAATCTGATCACTTTGAAACATTTGAAATTCAAAGACTAGTGACAGCTCCGCAACTGTTTCACAGGAGTGTATTTCACTTTGTGATTAGCCATTTCAGAATTTNCAAAACTAAGAACATCAAAACTGCTATAATTGAATGGTCAAACCACTGTGGAGTGTATAATAGAAGTGTCTTTGTCATTGTCATTTTGTGGTGAACTAGAACAAGGAATATAAAATCTGATCACTTTGAAACATTTGAAATTCAAAGACTAGTGACAGCTCCGCAACTGTTTCACAGGAGTGTATTTCACTTTGTGATTAGCCATTTCAGAATTTCTTGTATATATTTTTGAATCATCAGACACCAGATGGATGTGAGCAGTCTAGTATGGTAATTCCTTAGCAATCTTATACACAAAATGAACACAGTGGTACCTGTTTTCCCGTGCTTATTGAAATTAAAATAAAAAATGAAACAAAAATAGCTTGTCAGATAAAGAATATTTAGGAAGGAAAGATGAAGTGATTAGATGTCTGGAGTTCCTCTGATCTTGTACATCAGTCAGATTGGTAGGCACACACTCCAGAGAAGTGTGTTCTAAAAGTGCGGAAATATACTGCAAGTAATTCGTAGAAAAATCAAGTGACTTAACCTGATTCAGGATACATAGTTCAATGTGCTTTTTTCCAGAGTTGCTGGGTTCTTAATAATTGTTCTCAAAAATTTAAAACAACATCAGTAAGACAGAGAAAATGTTCCCTTTTAGCCTTTCAGACCTTCATTTTTCCCATTTGTAAAATATATAACTTTGTAAAATTTTAAAATCTGTAAAATCATGATAGCAGCCTATTGAAAGATAGACTTNAAAATCATGATAGCAGCCTATTGAAAGATAGACTTGTTGCTCAGGGATTGGTTTCCCATCAAAAGGTGAAACGAGCTGCCTCTGAAGAGGGGAGTTTGTTATTGAATACATTTGAACTTAATTTCCAATATTAACAGCCTTTTCCCTGCATAAACAGAATCAGGAATTAATCAAAGAATTTCCAAGTTAAATTCTTAGTTTTCCATATCAATAAGAGAAATTCTTCCAAACCCACAAGCTCCATATTTTCACTTTGTGTTGAAAGAGTGAAACTGGTAGCCAAACCTCAGTATGCTACACATTCAACAGAATAGCATCCGTTACATGGGTAATAAATTGCCTCCGGAGGAAGAATTTTCCAGCTCAAATGAGCTTCCAACAGCAAAGCGCAGGTGTTCCAAAACACTTCTTGGTTTAGATGTGGTGAAAGAATTTAACAGATGATAAATCATAACTATTACTTTAGGACAACTACCTAGTTTTTATTTCTAAATTACCCATTTGCATTACACCCCCTCATCTCTGTGTACTCAGTCTGAAACACTCCTTTCATTTACCAGCTTCACTGGCCACCCAGCGATTACAGAGAGCGTGTTCTGAGACAGAGAGAGAGATACAGGAGAGGAGCGCAGGAGTGCACAGCTGCCCACCACTAAAACCAGCACCCATGATTCATTTTCCAGAGTATGGCAGTCAGTTCAAATAACCATAAAACTGAAATGCAAATCCATTTCCCTCTTTTAGATATCTAAAATTATGTATCTAAATATTCTCACTGTGATACTAGCATGACAGCAAAATGAGGGTGTGCGATTGCAGGCTGTGCTGGCAGACCTGTGCTACCATCAGCGGGCAAGGACAGAAGATAGCCAAGAAGAATCGGTGGCTTGGCCTTTGGGACATGCTAGAAAGCAAAACACATGGCCAGGATTCTTGGAGAGTTTTTAGTGTAGTTATGAGCGTGTGCTAATATAGTGGACTTTTGCGTCTTCATTATTATTGTCATCCGTGCTACTGGATTTTGCTGGCAAGGTAATCCTACCCGTATAACAATGATACTTTTCTTTTCCTGCATAGATATACCAGAAACCGTCATCACCAGAGCTTGAAGTAGAATTCAGGATCTTACTTTGAACATCTCAATCACATTCTTTAACTTCTGTGAGGTTTCCTGGCATTAACAGATGCCACAATGTTTGGAAAGAAATTTTTGTGGCACCTTGTTGCTGAGTCGGCATTTCAGGTCGGGTTATACTCTGAACCTTTTTTTTACACAAGAAAATGAGCCTCTATCTACACTTCTGCTACCTTAGATTCCACATGTCTTGTCAAATTACCTTCAAATTCACACACTGGAACCATTCGTGTCTCTAAGGTGTAATAATAGCTCAGTAAGAGCAAAAATTTGTTCAGATGACTGCCCTTTGAGTTCCCAGATCAGAAACAAAAACATTTAAAATCAGCACTTTTTTAATGTACACAAATATATGTTTAGTTTAAAGAGAAAATAAGTTCACACTGCATGAAGTTTTTCAACATGCAGGTTTGAAATGAACTTTTCCTCCTCTCCAGCACATCTGCAGTTCCCCACATGCAGACACACAGCATACATTTTTGTTGAAACAGTAAAATGCAGTAAAGTAATATGAGAGAAATCATAGCCGCAAATGGCTTCTGTGGAGTCGCTGAGCTGTTTGAAAATAGCACTTCATCATATTTTCTTCTGAACAATTTTTGTTGTCTCCCACAAAGAAGACCGCCAAAGACCCCACGCTCAACAAGCAGTCCTCTTCGGAAAGCCAAGCTGCTCTTTGATGTACCAACCCTTCTCTGGGTAATCATAGTCTGGTTCAACGTGTTTGTTGATGAACGTTTCACAGATATATTTTGGTTTTACTGTTCCCTGGTTTATACCTCTTCTAAGACCTTGTGTGACACCAAGCCACCATCTGCTGGAACTCAACTTTTAACTCTTCCAGGTGCTTCTGCATTGGCCTAGGGTCGGCCAAGCACCGTGCTCTTTGCCCAGCTGCCATGCAAGTGAGAGGGGGGGGTGCACAAAATTTCGTAATCCAGCTACAGACCTGCTCAGCAGGAGGAGCTGCATTCATCTTTAAGCAGATGATATTACACTCCAATCTTCTATCTTACATGCATACTTGAAACCATCAGTTGCTACATTGCACAGCACAACCTTTACATTTAGGCTGCCCTTGCATTTCTTCTTACACTACTTCTGTACAGCTCCTCCAATGACTCTAACCACTCCCAGCCTCTGAATAGAGGAGACATTTTGCTGTAACAACTAATCTAGCATAGCATCCCATTCTGCCAGCCTTTTCTTTTCTTTAATAGGAATCCATTTTTCCTCGTTACTGCTGTGTGCAGCACTGCATAATAGAATCATAGAATCATAGAATTGTTGAGGTTGGAAGGG
>RSEF01000003.1:35759780-35785900 GCA_003993805.1 Himantopus leucocephalus | reverse complement strand
CTGTGCTTCAATTCAGGTTTACTCCACTGGCAGAAAAGGCATCAGAGGGAAAGGTTCCTCCACTGCAGGAAATCAGTAAGTGCTTTTGATGTCAGTGAGTTGCACTGATTTGCAGTGTGTACAAGATGTGCTCCAAATTTTGTTTTCCTTTTTGTTTTCATGTCACTGTTTCTGAAGACAGCAGAGACTGTCAATGAACCCAGCACCAGATCTGTCCCACTGGAGTAATATGTAGAGATGTTCTAGTCAGAGGGGTCAGAGCTTGTTTATCTGAAGTCTTCTTAAAAAAAAACAGAGTCATCCCTCCCTCTTAATCAGCTTTATATTTAAACAGGAGTATTGCAAAATTTGAAAATAACAGCCTGTGCAGGAATGCCATTCTTAGGCGCAGATCTCAGGAAATACATACTGTCTGCAGTCTTTGCTTTCAAAAGCTCTTTTCCAGGTTAATATCTTGTTATATTTCCTGTAGACTTTTCCCCTGCCCAGATAACCTCATCTTGTGTTTTCATCACCTCATGAGTTTTGTTTTGCTCTGAGTTGTCTTTTTGTCCCTGGCCTCCATTATACTTTTGTTAGGGGACATGTATGACCATTAGCTCGGTCGCACAGCTTCTGAGTTGACTGATTTGTACTATGTTTCTTATTAGAATCAAAATCTATCAAAACAAAATCAAAACCAATTAATAGGGAAAATGCCAGCAGATGGTGCTGAAGAACATGCAGCATNGTTAGGGGACATGTATGACCATTAGCTCAGTTGCACAGCTTCTAAGTTGACTGATTTGTACTGTTTCTTATTAGAATCAAAATCTATCAAATCAAAATCAAAACCAATTCAGCCAGGCTAGTCTGTAGGTTTACTATGTATGAACAGTCTCTTGGAGGATTTTACTTGTTTTCACTGTTCCTGTCAGTGTCTCAAGGGCTGTAGGTGATGCAATGCCCAAGTGGTGAATAGGGAAAATGCCAGCAGATGGTGCTGAAGAACATGCAGCATGTTCCCGAGTTTTGGTTGTTGCTCCCAGCAAGTGGCTGCTGATGTTCGGACCGCACACAGAAGAAAAAAGCAATCTGGATTTTCATCTTGCTGAAGCTGATTAGAAATCGTAGAATCATAGAATCATTTAGGTTGGAAAAGATCCTTAATATCATCAAGTCCAACCGTAAAACTAACGCTGCCACGTCTACCACTAAACCATGTCCTTAATGCTATTTTCTTGCAACATTGACCAAAGAACTTTCAGCAAAAGGGGAGAAAAACTTTGTCATGAAAGACATGCTATTTCCTACACTGTAGACCTCATGTTAGAACATCCTTTAAACTCTTCTTGCTTTAAAAAATCCACGTTTTCATATCCTGTCATGTTCTTCACTCAGCCACTGCTGCTTCCTTTTTCATTACTTCATGTTTCATTACAGGATATGAGACTGCTAAGTGTGGGGCAGCCACTGTGCACAAAATCATTTTGAGAGATTCACTTCTGCCAATCGGTGAGGAAATACAAGTCCACATTGGTCAGATCCCCATCCCTTCCCACTAAATTAACAGTGAAACTCCTAGGACATGGTCTCCCATATATGTACAACTTTCACTTTGTGACCTGGTCAAGGCTCGGGATACTCTGTAAGTTTTTATTCTGTACTGAGTTGAAAGAGACCTTCACTTTTCCAGAGAACAGAGAACACCACTTTCCTAACTTTTCTTCATTCAAAACCTAGAAGCCTATGTTTTGGATGGGAGTGAATGGAAAGGTGGGGAAGGAGCACACTTGAAATAACTTAGATTGGTGGTGGTTAAATACATAAATTTGTTGAATGTGATTGAGGCAGTTTAAATGAGTGACTCTTGCCTCATCTTTTACTGCATTAAATTTCGTAAGTAAGAGATTCAGGGGACCAATTTGTCTGCCTGTGTCTGTTTTTATCCCAATCCAAATCATTCTGAAATGAAGGATGCCAGAAATGCTGCCAATAAAATATTCAGCTCCATGAGACCTTTCTGTTGTCATTTAGAGCATAGTCTCATTTGGCAAATTTAGATCAGTTAATTTCAGAAAATTCCTCTCTGTCTGTCTGTCTGCCAGAGCTGGCCCCCCCACTGGGGAGACAGCACAAGGGAAAGTGTGTCATTACCTCCCTAACAACTCCCATACTGACTCAACAGCACAACTCCTCCTTCACCAGCACTTTAACGCATTACCCCAGGTTTATGATGTACTGCAGCTGAGACCAAGGCACATGTTTATTTCTGCTCCAGGGGTGACAATATCTGGCAGATTCCCCAAAAAACTGTCTTTGTAGTATAAAGATCTCGAAGGGCTGACAATTCCTAGGCAGTTTTCTGTGCTGCCTTCATTTCAGAAGACACATTCAGCTGTAGAAGTGAGGATTAAGAGGACAGATGCACAGCCAAGGAAACCTCTTGTTTAACTCCTCCATATGAGATGAACCAGCTCCACCAGCTCCTGCCTGCTGGACACAGGGCCGCACACAGCTCCTCTCCTGCTCCACCACCTGCACTGAGCATGCCATGAAGTACAGAGAGGTCTTAGTTGAGCCTCAGAGACGTATCTGCACTGCCCTGCTAGGAGATTTCTGGGTGCCAGGGCAGTGAGGGCACCTAATACTGGAATGCTCTATTTCAGCACTAAACCTGAAGGTCTTGGGTTATCTCCAGAGTGCTTGGGGGATGTAGCAGTGTTGCATGTGGCTCCTAGTGCTGTGGAGAATGGCACATTTCCCAGCTCAGAGCCTGCAGCCCTCCTGGAAAGGCTCCTCTAACGCTTGACAGTGATTTGTCTGCACCACCCACATCTGGCAGCCCCTCTATGTAGTTCTGCATCTGCAGTGTTCATACCGTTATCCTCCATCTTAGAGTCAAAAGGAGGGGAGGACTCATACAGGCCAAAGACCAGACCTACAGGCTAACAGCCTCCCACATTCCTCCCAGTTTTGCAACTGCTAAAATGCCTAGGATTTTTTGAAAAGATTTAATTTGTGCCTTGAAGAGAGGAAATCTCTATTTCAGCTTTTGTTTATTAAAAGTGACTTAACTTCTGTCAAAAATAGTCCTCTGGATGTATGAAAGTTTCTGTTTCTGCCCATTTTATAGTGCATAGTTTGTAAGAAAATTCTGCAGGGGCAAAAACCATGGTCTTGTCCAGAAGCTCAGCCCATTAATAAAGGACAAAGATGCACTGTACTCTGCCAGGCTAAAACACCAGACAAGCTGGAAGCCAATATGGAAATATTCATTTTTTTTTTTTTTTAGTAGAAATGCAAACTACTGCATTTCATTAAAAAGGAGGAGGATTTTAAACTAAATAACACATAGGTTTTCTAAAATGTGCATGTCATAATTTACAATGAAAATAATTTGGTTTGGGTCACTGTAGTCACTGAAGCAAAACTGTTATTAAAAAAATGAACGGATTTTCATTTATGGTGGCTCAGAGAAACATCTCTGGATAAAGCTCAATATATTATTGTTCTTAAATCTATGTATATGTGCTCTGATCATGTTCTCATTTTATAATTTATATAAAAACTCAGGTAAAAACATGGTGCAGTTTGGTGTTATTAAGGAGGAAAGGGTATTTTTGTTTGGGTTTTTTTTCCTTCAATGGATTTTAGAAGTTACCGTACTTTACCTAGGAAGATCTACTGAGAGCTTTTCTGATCTTTGGCAGTAACAAGAGATACAGAGAAACTGAGCCAATACTGTAAACTGAGAGTTACAACAGTAATCTGAGTCAAGTTATTAACTGTACTGGGTTGCATGTATTGCCATCAAAGAGCTACTGTTCAGAACAGCAGAGACAAAATCTGTGGGAATTCCCTGCATTGATCAGATCTCGGTAATCAGTTGGAAGTGATGACAAAATGCTTCCAAACCAAATGAGTCGTATTTCATATCTGCTTTCCACCGCTGGAAGTGACCAGATGATGGAGAACAGTGGCTATTGCAGTACAGAGCCAGGTAGGTTTGGCTTTTAGAGCATTTAGGACATCTTTAGAACTTCATCTCCAAATTCCACTTGCACTTCTGCATGTACACCCACAAACACACCTTGAAACGTGCTTGTGCAAACAGTCATGTATCCCCATATGAAAAACTTCTCAATAATACATGGAATGATGCTGGCTGCATGATTTGGCTTGAGTCATATAGCCAAATGGTCTAACACTGCACTAAAAAATAACCCATATACCTTTCTTACTGAAGGAAGTATCACCGAAATGGAGGATAATTTTCTTTTCATGGATTCAATAGTATCTTACCTGTTACACTGCAAGATGAGTGTACTTTTTAGTTTTAGCGCGTATTCTTCTATTATGTCTCAGGTACACTTCTGGGCTCAAAATAGGAGTGGGATCTTTCCAAAGATGATTTTAGTCCCTCTTCATTTCTCTCAGCAAGTTGATTATACATTTTGCTCTTTGACAAAAATCACTCTTGAAAACTGTCTGAAAGGTAAAAGTTATAGTTTCAGGTTAACATGTGTCAAACTGATTTGTCTACAAAAATGAAATAGGCATATGGAGTAAAAGAAGAGGATTTCCAGGCAACCAAGTGTCATGATAACTGAGTGACTTATAGTGTTATGCAATCTTAGAGGCACTAATGCACTGCAAGATAAAATCCCACCCTTCACAAGTCTCAGGAAATGCATATTATATGTGCTTCACAATCTCGGTCTGATTTAATGCTGATATTGTAAAGTGCCCTGTAATCTACGTCCAGGCTCCAACTGTACTTTAGGACTGACATCAAGGAAATTAGCATTAATTAGATAGAGGAAAGATGAAAGACTCTAGGAAGCATTTAAGACCCAGTAATCATGTTTCCTAAAGAGAGAGGCTGAGTGTGGTCAAATAAAGCTGCTGAGTGATTAGGTCAGAGGTTCCTGCATTGCAGGGGCCAAATGCGGTCAAAAACGCTGAGCAGTCAGAGCTGAGAGGGGAGGGCAGTTCCACACTCGCTATTTCCATCTGAACCTGTTCCCCCTTCGTCCCCTGGCTGTCCTTACCATAGCCACTGCCGTGGGCTGTGAATCAGAGGTACCCTCTCTGGCCCAGCTTGGCGTTCCTCAGAGGAATGCTTTGGTCATGCTTTATCTCTGAGGTGTCCAAAACCTGCAAAGTAAACAGTAGGAGGACTGAAAAAATTGCTTTTACTAGGGTTGTGTTCTAATGGTTTAAACTGAAGCATTTCTCTGTACTTAGTCCAGCTGCAGCCACTGGGCTATACGTAGCTGTACAGAATGGTGAACAAACTGAGCAGCAGTTCCCTGGAGCTGTGACTGCGTCAAGAGGGGAAGTTTACATGTACATGAAACAAGGCTTTTGTCAACACTTAATTCTGTAGGTTGTGCCTGCAGAGGTATACAAGCTCTCCTATCACCATAGAAATTATCAGCAAACTGGATGTATCCTGCAGAAAGGACTCCAAGGTTTAGCGAGGGTCAGAGGAAGGCAGTAGACCAGCAGTAACATTGAGAGCAGAAGAAAGGAGACAAATACCATTTACAGACTTTAAGATGGCTTGTGTGAAGTAAGTATCTCCTGCTGAATGTAATTGAGCTGAGCTGGAGATTTGTCTGAACAAAAAGATGTAAGGGTTTGGCTTTCAGGGCTCTGCCATGGCATTGGTTCCCAAAGTGTCCCCACACCATCTGTAAAGCTACTGCATTTCTGGCATGTGGTGTCATCGTGTGAGAAGGGCAGAGGTAAGATTGTGCTGTAGAAATGATGTGTGCATCACTTTCATATTCTTTGTTTTCCAAAGTTTTCTTTTGGAGCAATGCAATATATGCCATCTGCCTTACGGTGTGAGGAGCAGGATGTGCTACACTCTGAGATTAGAGTCTGAGGTTTCACGTCCAGAGCCGCACGTCGCTTGTGGAAACACTTCCACTTATCTGTTAGTGAATGTAAAATGCTGCACTTCTTACTTGGAAGCAATTTATCTTCACCTTCTCTTGGTGGAAGTGACCATGTAAACTCTAGGAAAATCCAGGCTGCAGACTTCAGGTTCAGATAGATCAAAATCAATCAGTAACTGATTAATTAAAAAGTATCCTTTATAATACAGGTTGGCTACTGAAAAGCTTTGTTCGCATTTACTCAAGTACATAAATTTATCATATTATTAATTGCCAGTGGGAAGACAATGTGCTCAGGAATTTGAAGTTTGATCCTCACTGCATCATTGAATCAGAATCTGCTGTCAGGTAAATCTGATCCACCCAAATTACTCCGTGCATAAAATGGAAGTCACTGCCATGTCAGGGAGGTGTTATGAGCATAAATTAGTGGATAATTGACAATCAGTAGATAATCAGTTGATAATTAGTGGATAATCAAGTGTGCTTTGAATCAAAAAATGCTAAGTATTATTATCAGTATTTACCTTTTCAGTAGGATATTGCTCAGCCTTCAATTTCTAACAGTTCACATAACTATATAATTTGATTTTAATATTTTAATGAAATTTTAATTCTGATTTTATTAGACAAATTTAAAAGAGCCCTCTAGCGGACATAGTCTTGTCTAACAACAAGAATGTGACCAACTTTGGCACCAGTCTTCAGAAATTAAAAAAAAACCTGTTCCCATTACAGTTTTAAGATCTGCTTCCTCCCACACCATGTGTGTTAAGCTAAAATACTGAGGCTGAGGCTGGGCGCACATCTGGGGCAATGCCTCTTCTTCTGGGTGGATTCAGTGGCATTCAGTGGAGTTCAGCTGAGGAATGTGGGTTTAGGGGTACTTCAGCTATTTGTGGGCTTGCAATTTTAGATCTGTATGAATGACTGTGACATGGTGGGTGACATATGCATACCAGCGCCAGCACAGAGTCCTCTCCAAATCAGTAGTAGTCAACTTATATGGCTCCTTGTAGGACTTCTCAATGAACAATATGTCTGATGGACAGGCTGTTTCGTACTTTTATGCTTTAATATGTCTTGTGCAACATATTAACATCCAAGTGTTGACAAACACTTTCAGACAGCAGAAATTGGTATCAGCTGTGGCTGGAGGAAGCAATCTTGCCCTGGCCTGAGCTACTAATGCCCTTGCCCTGATTATCCCCTACTTGGTGCCAATACACGTACGTGGGCAGCCACAGGGTGAGCTGGAGAACTGATCTGACTGAAAAACAATCATATCAGCATAAGCGAAGCCCCTCCACCACCAAAAGTGGGGACATGAGTCTGGGGTCCGCAGAAGGGGAAAGAAAGCAGCAGCAACTTAAAACATTTGTCCAACTAGAGCTGAAAAGATCTGGTTCAAATATGGGAAGTACCCAGCTGCAATTATCACAGGGCTCTTTGAAAGCCCACTTATCATGCTGAGAGCCATTGTTAGACAGATTCAGGTAGAAGACGTGTTTATCTTTTTATCAGAACACCTCCACTGAATTAGGAAGTACAGAATAAACACATCTTGTGCCAGAATCACCAATGCTGATTTCAGTACATGCAGGGAACTAATAACACTAAATGTGGACCACAGACAACTCAACAAGTTGTATGTTACTGCTGTTTAAAGACCCTTGAAATATATATATGTATGTATAAGTGCACACATACGTCTGTGTATGTGTGTATACGTGTGTGAAAACAAGTTACATGGTTAAAGGGTTTTAAAAGTATATGTACGGGGTCAAGTTTAAGGGAACAAGAAATATATTGCAAGGAGAAGGCATTTCTCAATATGATCATAAAACTCATTTATGATAATTCCATAAATCTGTATCCCCACAAGGGAAAGATGAGTGTCTAAGGAGGATTTGAATGATTTGTTTAGGTACTGCCAAATTAATGCAAGTCTTGCTGAAACACAGCAATCCTTCGATTGGCTCCAGTCAGCCTTGAATCAGGTCTTGAATTTTCAGGGGGCAGTAGGGGATGGGGGGCACAATTCATTGCAATTGCTGCTAATGTTGAAAGTTGCACTGATTTTTGTCCATCAGAGGAAGAAGGCAGCCACTTGTTTACCCATGTGTGTGTTCATAATTCACAATAAATATGCCTGAAATGTGGAGATTGTGATAATGTACTACTCGGATTCCATATTGAATATGTTTCAAGTATAGAGTTTATTGAAAAGTAGCAGATGTGCCGTAACATTCACATCTACTCTTCAGTTACTGTATTTTTCAAAATTGGGTGGTTTACCAATATTTGTATTTAACATAAGGGTACTACAAACATTTGTGTTTCTGAACTATACACAGTATCAGAAATCCTAGCTTACCCCTCCACCTATTTTCATGCTAAGCTCAGTGTATATGTCATTCTAGATACAAAGAGCTGGAAATATAGGATAGATTGTTTTGCTATTTAATCCTTTTTTCAGTCCACTATTCATTCCCTATTTCAGATTTCCTCACTATGCTTTTAAGTACATGCAAAAATGCAGCATCTATACTTACAATGACAAACTTCTTTTTGCAAACTAGACACTGATTTCGTGACAGTTTCTCAAGCCCTTTGTAGCCAGACTACTATATCTTTCCCCCTACATCACTTTAACTGTCCTTATATATAGCTGGCAGGGGAGGAAAGTTGGAAAATTTTAAATGATATTACAACAGCAGTACAGCTGCCAACATAGCCTTTCACTCTAAGTCCTATGTTATTTACTGTATTTCATAAAAAAACTAGTTCCTGTAATTCTGTGCTGCAAAAAGCATGAGCACATGGTAAGTTATAAAGACACAAAAAAGACAAGAAAAAAAAAATCATTTCTTTATTGTTAATACTGTGATTTGTAGGCTGACCTCAAGGCTTGACTCCTGTTCCACAAAATTTTGGGACTGGCAAGGCTAAATGAAGAAATACAGTACCTAACATGTTTAAACGGGATTAAATCTTCATATTGGCTATTGCTAATAGGTGTACGTGTAAATAGACACACCATATTCATGAGAAAACTTGCACTGATTAATTTAATGCACATATGGAATGATTTTTACTTGGAAACACTTTTGATTTGAGTAAAACTGCACAGAAACTGATGATATGTCAGAGAGATCTGTTGAATGTCCAGGGACATAGTGGGCTTTTAAGGAGAATGAAATATAATATCATGTGCTGTTTTTAGAGCAAGGTATGAGAGAGACTAGGTAGAAGGTCACACAAAGTGTATCTAACACTTTGTTTAAAAGTGTTTACAGACTTTTTGTTTAAAAGGATTAAAAACAGCATCAACATTTTTATTACTTAAAATCTTATGATTTTGGGAGAAACTATGGTATTATTTTTGGATGCCTGAGTTTTGCAATTGCATAAAATAAACCGCATGGTAAAACAGCTCCTGATAAAATTTTAATTGGTATGATCTATATATTATTCTGAGTTTACAGATCCCAAAGTAGCTTAGTTGGGAAGGGAGCTGGTGTGTTATAAGTGCAGTTATTATTTTAGATAAAACATTTTAGTCAAACAAACGGACTAAATTCTTTAGGACTTAAAATCTTGGCAAAAGATGATTCTCCTTTTTTAATGTTTATCTTTTTTACTATATTATATTATTTCTGGAAAAGAATGGATAGGGAGTGCTTTCTTGACTGAAAATTCAGAATGAAAGAGTTAATGAAGCAAAACCATGTAATGAGTACAAACACAATCACGATTAAAAGGTAAACATATATTTGACAAGCTCACATATATGGAAATGATACCAGCAGCCCTATCTATGTACAAATCTATCCCATACATCCATAAGCAAAAGACATTGCACAACCCAAAATGTAGGGCTTTTTTTTTTTTTTTTTTCCTTCAACTCTAGCTCACGGAGCACCAGATAAGCACATCTTCAGCGATGAGAAACCCACGGGGCAGCATGTGCATTTTGCATAGAGGGCTGCATTCCATTCATGCATTGAAATTAAAGCTAAATGGAAACTGGAGTTCCTCAGGGCAAGAACCATAACTTCTAATTACCAAAGGTAAAAGATAAACTGGAAAAAAAAAATATATTCTTTCAGATACAGCTAAAATTATGATGTGAGTCTTAGAAATATTTATCTTTCCTTCCATAAGTGAACATTCTTCTGGTAACTTGAAGTTTTTCTTGGACTGTTATTGCTGTTTCACAATGATCTAAGGCTTTATTTGTAGTCTTAGTGGTGCTTATGTAATTACATAAATCTAAAAAAATATAATGTCTGATTATTCTAAATTCCAGTTAAAATGAGTCAATTGAAACAGGAACTATACCTCAGTGTTTCAGTTACACTTCAGAGGGTCATATATTCATGTGCTCAGCGGGCCGCAGAATGAATGATCTTGTCATGGGAGATCATCAGGAGTTCTTTGAAATCCCAAATATAATTAAATGGCTAATGTCTATTCACAAATATATTAAGCCACAAAAGGCAGCAGCGTCCAAAATCTCTGGTAGTCCTGAAAAAACCCTAGAGCTGGGCCAAGCGAGAAATGAGACTACCTCTGCTGAGAGCTTGTCTTTGAGAAAGCACTCAGGAAAACCAAGGCTAATTAACTGAAAGTACGGAATTAAAGTTGATTAAATAGCTATTCTCATGCAATTGAGGCTAGGACCAGCTGAACTCTGCCGCAGATGCTTTATCTCTGTGTGGCACCACTATACGCACGTCTGGGATTTCCTAGACCTACTGCCCCTCCACAGAGTAATTCTGCAACACCAGCCCAGTGACCAAAGCTGGTTCTTCCTATAAGTGTCACACTGACTGCACAGGTCCAAAGTGGCTGTATAATGCATGTGGGATATATCCTATGCTTGCCAAAGCACCAGGCAGTGTGCGACTGAGGTATATATCCATACTGTGTGTCCAGACTTGGTGCTTATCTAGGACCTCTGTATAAAAGCCAGGTCCAAAACTGTCAGCTCATATGTCAACACAGGGCATATGCAAAACAGCATCTGACCTTTCACCAAGAACTAGTCTCTAGAAAGGCTGAAAATCCCAGACAAATATAGAAAGTGATCAAAATTTGCCCAGGCAAGATTTCCAGGCAGAAAGAGGGCACATGCTGGGAAACAGAAAGCAAACAACAAACCAGGGGACATGCCAGGAAGGGCTCTTTTGCTGTGTCATTCACAGCTGTTAATGCATGCTACTCCAGTTGGAAACAATGTAAATATAAATTTAAAAAGTCCTTCTGCAGAAGCATGTCTTCCTACTGACTAATCAAATCATGTAATCAAAAGTCTGTATTATATTATACATTAATGACCAGAGCTGGATCAAACTTAATTCAGATTCATTGCATAATTTTCCATGATTACAGTTCATCTTTTTCTGTTGCTCAGGTCAGAAAAGTCTTATTAAAGGTATACAACTATAATGTCTCTTGTTTATAATTAAAGGAAACCTTAGGAGGAATGGGATAAAACTCTCTCAGAAATTCTCTCAGTAGTTGTTCATAATGAAAACCAAACACCTTACAAGACACATGATAAAATATATAAAACATTTTAAAAATGCACAGTATTTAAAAGAAAACATAATTTTCCCTACTTTGACTAGAAGTGTAGTGTGTTGCCAATAGGATAAGCTGGATTTTGTAGGCGGAGTCCTTTGCAGAGCACAGCGGAGCTGACTCTAAACTTTTCCAGATTACAAACTGAGTAACAATAGCTTATGTTTAACAATAGCTCACGTCTTTTGCACATGCTTTCCCCTGTGCTCCATAAGAAACTCTTGTAGGTGAGAAGTCCCTAAGCTTTTGGCTGGCTGCCAGTCTCAGGATGTTCACTTTCTCTTTCAGTGTAGGCTAGAGGCAAAAATGGCAAAAAAATGCGGGAAAGCATTCAAGACAGCTCTTAGTACTGGGTCCTGCTCGCTAGTGTGTTATTGCATTCGGACTGCCAAGAAAAGAAACCAAGGCAGAAAGCTGAAGCAGATCAGAAATCACTGCATTTCCATACTGTAATATATACTGCCATGAGGAGTTTGGCTGCCATGCCTTTCTCCTTTGGAGAAAACATTCTCCATCTAGTAAGAATTTGCTGAATGTTGTATGCCTCCCTATTAATTTTGAATATCCGGGACAAGAAACGTGCACCTGCAGATCCCGATACGCAGCTGGAGCAACATTCCAGCAGGCTCCTGCGATGACTCATCAGCTCTGATCCAGTTTATCCCTCCAATTAATGAAAACAATAATATCTTCAAAGTCCAGTTTTAAGCCTTTTATCTAGAACCACTTGGTCATCGCTAAGAAATAATTAATTACTTCCTCTGATACACATGGAGATTGAGGACATTTTACAGAGAATGCTATAGAAGCATATTCATCTTCACTTGAAAGTTGATTTTCATGCCAGTGCTTTAGCTTAGTCTATATATTAAGGACTTGCTTTTAAACAAAAAGTACAATGTCATCTGCTTAATGCAGACTCTTTTATTTCCTCTTTTATTCATGAATTTATGAAATTATCCAAATATAAGGTAGAAGAAAATCTAGACATATATGTTTTGGAAAAGAAAATAGGTAATAAGTAATCACTGTCAAGCTAAGCTTTTGGTTTGCATATTCTTCAAACTAAACTATCAACAAACATAGGACAGACGTGAACACTACATCTTTTTGTATAAATATCTAAGATCCAGATATTATCGCTGATGTTTTTGCATTACAGCTCCCCTGATACCTGTGAAGTTTCCTTCTGATTTGCACTACACTTAATGAAAGCAGAATCAGCCCCTTAAAAGATCATCATGAGTCTATGATTCTATGATTATTTTATCAGAATTTGGCCCGTCAGCACATCCCTTTTTCTTCTTACCCTAATAGTAACAAATAGGAGCTCTGGGTAGAGGCCTTGAGCACCAGACTTTTAATTTGGAGAATGGTGAAGTGGTAAATTATCTCAGCCTTTCTCTTCCATTAATTAAGTAATACAAAATGCTGCATTATTTGATTATGCCATTTTCTTTATGAGACCTACCTTATGGAAATGAATACTAGTAGTCACCATTTGGTTGCTGGCAAAAAGCATACTAGCAAAAGACACAGTTACTATTAGAGTCTGTAGTCCCACAAAATCATGTGAAATTCTCTTTTCACTCTTTGAAACTTGGAAAAACAAACACAGTGAAAACACAGGACATGGATGAACTGTGAGGAAGAACAAACAACCCTGATAAAAGTTACACAATTATTGGGTAACTGCAGAGAGACTTAAGAGAAACACACAAATCTGTGCAGCCAGCCACAGATTTAATCTGGTCCCAGTTTACCCTTCGAGATGCCCACAGCAGAGCCTCATGGCAGCTGATCACACTGTGGGTTTCTGCCAAATCCACCCTCCAACTCCGCAGCAAATCCCTTGCTTTGCTCCTGGCAGATCCTTACCCCACGGCCAGAAGAACGCTAGCACCTGAGGCTGCGTCCTCTCCTGCTCAAAACACCCCAGGGCTGCACATCATAGAATCGTAGAATGGTTTAGGTTGGAAGGGACCTTGAAGATCATCGAGTTCCAACCCCCCTGCCGTGGGCAGGGACACCTCTCACTAGACCAGGTTGCTCAAAGCCCCATCCAGCCTGGCCTTGAACACCTCCAGGGATGGGGAGGTGCAAAGAGTGCTTGAGCGAGCGGCAATCAGGCTATGCCCTGTTCCTGCCTTCCCACTGTCCCCCTCTCACCAATCTGCCCCTAATTACAGGTAACAACTGTGGAGGGAGAGAAAGGCTGATTACTAGAGGGTCATTACTGCTGGAAGGTCAAAAAACACCATATGGATGCTGTGAGAAGAGCTTGGATGTGAGATGCAAACAAGGGTGAGGTGTGGCTCGTGTTTTGAACCTAGAGAGGGGTGACTCTCACGGTCAAACCAATCTATCGCTGTAGAACCAGCCTGAGGCCTGTCCAAACTGGTGGATCCAGAAGCACTTCCCATCCCCTAGGTGAGGACAGCCCAGCCACTTCCCAGTTGCATACTGGAGGTAAACTCAGACACACACTGTCTCCTCCCTGCCTGGGTTTCTGCAGGAAGCAACATGGCAATTGAGAGGAGAGCTGCCATGTGCTCAGGGCCAGGCCTTGCTGGTGCTGTGACGAGGCCAGGATCCTCACTGGATGCTAAAGTGGGCATCTGCCCTCAGCCTAGACACAGCCTGGATGTGCCAGCTGCATCTACAAGGGATACCTGTGTTCCACAGGGGATGGGAAAGATCCTTGAAAAACAATGGGGCGAGGTTCATTTGTAGCAGCTATCAGCCCAGGGTGATCTAATGGTGCTGCAATTTCACGTCCTCACATTCCTCAATTCAAACCTACCATGAGCTAATCGATGATCCATTTGTCTCCCCATTGGATAGCAAATAATAGGGGTTTAGATGCCAAATAGGAATGCAGCACAACAGGGGAAGTTTAAAGCTCCTATTTATTTGGGACTTCCCCATATTGAGATCAGCAGCAATAGGAGGGCCAACTGAGCAGGAAGGATATTATGGGCTATTGCCTGCTCTTCGCAATCAATTCCTTTCAAATCCGTGCAGGATGTAGCCTTGTCATCCTGTTTGAAAACATTCTTCGCGTGTTGGAGTTTTCAATACTAAAAGAAAAGGTGGCTAAAGGGTTTCTTATGGTCACAGGGATCAAGAGACACATATATTTGTGAGGATGAGCGTCACAGAATAACCCTTTATATCATCCTGCTGGCTCACTGCACCTGTGCAGGCATTGTGTTTTTTAGGAAGTGTTTCAGTTTACAATATCCTGTACTGCTCAGCTGAAGCCACAGCTATTTACAGCAAATGGCAGTACTACTCCAAAAAGAGAAGTCCTGGAATGTAGAAGTTCAGTGTTTCTTGATCCTTCTCCGGTGTCAACTGTCATGTCCTCACCCACAGAAATGCTTATTTAGCTGTAGGTAATTCAGTTCAGGTCAGTATTTTTCTCTCCAGGCAATATTTTCCTTTCAGGTAATTCCTGTTGAGGAAAGTAAAACTTTCTTACCCTGCAGAAAAGGAATCCCCCAAACCATAAGGCATGCATAATGTCATTGGCTCTATGTTCTTGTAAGTCAGTTTGATGTCCAGGCAGGACTTTCTGTTAAGGGCACATTTTGCCAAATCTCAGCAGCAAAGTACCAGCAAGTTCCATGGGAACTCATAATGAACTATAAAGCCCACCTGTTTGCATGCTGCATCATTTTAGTACATTCCTTTAATGGCACTTTCCTTCCTACGTTTTTATTTACATTTAACTTTTAAGAGACTGCATATTTCAAAATTAATTTCCCTAGGTGTTAATAATGTTCATTTGTTAATATTGTGCGGATTTATTTATTCTAAATAACAGCGTAATTTAAAATTAGCTATAACTAACTTGCTAGTCAACATGCTCCGAACTTGTAAATCTTATTAGGCGTATTGCCAGGCAGAGAGCTACCTGAAGTCAACAAACTTTCCTTTGAACTCAAGTGAACCGTAAGATAACCTCTCCCAGGCAAAATCCCTGGGACTGCTCCACAGCACGGAGTGCTGGCCATGATGATTGGCTTTACAGAATAAATGTTTAATTTGGAAGCTTGTATTTTAAAAATCCAACTGTTTTTTGGATAATGTAGCATTGATGTGTGTAAGCCTTTTAAATATGACCCCCTTATTACTTGTGGGTCAGTGTGTGTGGAGGGATGGGTGGGCTCTGTGGGGCCTGTGAGCTGCCACCAAACACTCTGGAAGCTTTTTAAGGGGGTAGACCTATACTCTGAAAGGCTGTACATCACAAAATAGGTTTTTGACAGAATTAAGTTAGAAGGGTTTGTCAGCACTTGTCACGTTTCACAGCTCAGAAATGCAGTTCCGCACAGAGAGGGTGTTATTAACCAGCATGCAATTTCTGCAGGATGTCATGAATCACAGGTCGCGGGACATCCTTCTGAAAGGCTCCATAAATTCTGAGTCACTTTTAAAACAAACACTACACAATGGCAAGCAAGGCCAAACTAAGGTAAATATGAAAACACTGAGATGCAGAAATAGGATTCCTTCCTCTGTCTCCTCCCAGCTGATACCTCCCTCCCTTCTCCAAGCCACTAGAAATGCTGAAGGCTCTGGCATCCCTTCAGGAAGGATGGCCTCTGCATCTCCACGTGCACATCCTACCAAATCAGAGCCTGAGTAAACCTTTATTCAGGGCTTCAGAACTGGTCAACTATGCGTAAATGCTGAGTAAGACACGTCCCTTTCTTGATAGAATCCACTAAGGAATTTATTGTAATCTGCTCTGGCATTTTTTTTCAGTGATGCATTTTTAAGTCAGTTTTTTGTAGTTGGAGGTGTCATGAGAGAGTCATCACATGACATTTTTCTGTGATGCCAAGGTTTTTTTTCCAAAAGATGTGTCTGTACGGTATAAAATATACAACTGAGATTTGCGTGTCAGTTAGGAGTCCAGTTTAAAATGGAATAGGCTGAGTAGAAAAGACATGTCTTCAAGCATAGAAATGCAAGATAGCTGCCTGTGGCTGGAAATACCCTAGCTTTAAGCTGATGTGCCTCCAATATTAAACTGAAGATTGATGAATCTACCTGAAATATTTGTAAGGAACTCAAAGTTGATGAGAAAAAAAAGACACTCCCACTTCTTACAAATCAGATCAAAATGGAGGAAAAATAGATATCTGAAAGTAATTTCACGTTTTTCTAGTTCTTTCAGTTTACTTTTCAATTTACTTGAACAGACAACTAGAAGTCAAACATAAAGATGCATGCAAAGGATTTTCTAAGTATTCAGACAGGCTGAATAAGCAAATGGTTGGAAAGTAGTGTGTTCTTCTGCTCCCTGTGCAGTGCTAGTTCAGATCCAGCAAGGTTTGTTAGATTCCATATTGTCTGCTCTTACAGGAGGGCTTGTAACAAACTTTGGGGCTTTTTTTTTTTTAATTCCATTGTCAGATGGTATCAACATAAAAGTATAATCAGGTTTGGGTTAACACCTACTTCTATGTAGCAACCTGAAAATTTAGACCAAATAGAAGGAGCTGTTCTTAGAGGTTTCAAGCACTGGCTGCTGCAAGTAATGGAAATCTTATAACAAAAGCACTTTGTGTGTTTCTAGTAAACTGGCAGATGTTACTAACTGACTCTATTTGTTCCACTCCAGTAGTTTTTACAGACATAAGTGCAAGTGTAATACACCTATAGTAAACATTAAAAAAAAAAAAGGTGTCAACATTAAACATACCAGACCCCAAATAAAAACCTATAAGTATTGTGGTTACTTAAGAAAAACAAATTATGTCATTCAGCAGAAAGACTGTTGATTAAGGTTTGGTGCGCACCTTTCTTCTCTAAAATATGTGTTCCAGCCATACCAATTTTCTTAAGAGGTTAGTCACATAGAATAATTTAGCTAAAATAGAATGGGATTTAAAATATTCAGTGAGTGTCAAAAATCCCCCAAACCGTAAGCACCTGGTTCTGGACTAAGCTAGTGCAGGCAAAATTCCTACTGAATTAAGTGGGAGTTTTCTTTCTCTAGGCTTTAATTACATTAACAGGGCACTTTTTGCCTGTTGTCGATGGCCAGTTTGTAGGCTGTTAAAGCATTTAAAAAGATTAGCCCAGTTGCTTCCCAAACGATCATGTAGGATGACAACATATTTATATACATGTGGGATCACGAGGAAGGGAGAGGCGTTAATAACAGTTATATTCTTCAGATGAAAGTATTTTTGTCTGGGGAAAAAAAAACCTCTATCACAAGCAAATGAATTTTTCCAGTATCGTCATATTATTACCCTATGCAATTTGATCAGTGTTTTAATCACATACAGTATGTTGTTTGTTTAGCCAGATGTCAGGTCATCTAATTATGTAACAGGAGCACAGGTAAAAACATTACCATAATTGATGTGAGTATTATGAAAATTAAAACATATATAACAGTTATATCTTTGTTATTAGATTTCCAGACATTTTTCTGCAAATGCACTAGGTATCCTACAAAATTGAGGTATCTTTAAAAGATGTATTTCAGATTTTATCATGCTAACCATTTTTAAGCTTTCCCTATATTTTGTTCCCACTAATACTTTTCAGTCTAAAATAAATCATTAAATCTTTACCATGTGTAAGAAAAAGGTGTGAACCTGCATTTCCTGGATAGCTACTTCCATCTTTCTCACTTTGCGGACTCCTAAAAATTTTCCTGTGTAGATGTAAAGCTACTGACAATGAGAACATTTTTCTTATTTACCTTTCAGTAGCCCCTCAGAAGTGGGCACCAGGGGCCCACAGACAACAGGTTCAGTACCAGTGCTTCAAAAGTAAAGTAGCAGCTTGCTTCTCTTAACTGCTCCTGGGACACCGGGCAACGGGAAAAGGTCAGACCTCTACAATCTTGGTGGTTTTAGTGGTTTCAAGCTTGGTTGGTGAATTGTGTAAGTTGTAAACTAGAGAATATTTGTGGGACTGTGGTAATTTTACAAATGTTGCATTTTAAATGCAGATTTAGTTGATATCGATGCAGAGGATAGACATAGCTAATCACCTTTGTGAGAATGGATAACTCTCCAGTGTTTATGGAGTCTATGGTAGAGGCAGACATGGTCCCAATCTACAGGGCACAGGACAGGGACCGCACAGCTGTGGTAACATCAGGAGATGCAGAAATGCACACTGTAGTAAATATATAGTAAAGACATGTCTGTGCGAAGCATATTACTTCAAGTGATGCCTGCATGTGATTTCACACCAGCATAATGCCGTTGATCTTAATAGTTACTCTTGACTTAGAGTAGAATCAGCTGAGAATCCATTTCATAGTATTTAAACAATGTGTGAAGGCCGATGCAAGAAAAGATAAATCATTCCTTTGTTTCCAGCAAGAACAGGGTCTCAGAAATATATTCGTTACAAAGAAAATAGATAACGGCTGATTTTTAGCTCAGGTCTGTGTACACGAACAGCAGAGCTATGCTGAAGTATATCTGTTCTGGTACTATATTCAGTTATGGGACGTACCGTGATATCTGAGGTTATATTTACTGGTTTTAACTGCATGCTCAATTGCATCATTCTGTGGTGTCCTGTGGGAAAACTGGTCTGTCGTTTGTGAGTACCTGTACAGATGAGACTTTGTGCCATAAACATAGTAAACTACTTTCAGCTTGGCATGCTGAAGTTTTCTCTCTGCAACCTCTATACCTCTATTCCAATCAGTGGTAAGGCATGAGTCCAACTTGGAGCACTGATCTGTCCCAGCTGCTGGCATTAAGGCAACTTTCATTTTGGAACCAGGAGGTAAATGCAAGACACGAGATATGTTTGAAAGCATTTTGTCAGTGACTTGTTGTTCGCCAGCAGCATGCCTGGCTAACAACAATGTGCAGACACAGGGCCAGCCGATATACAGATTTTGAGAGCTGTGAAATCCCATAATGCTGATCAGTGGTGCTGTGGTAAGGCTGCAAGCAGAGAGCAATGAAATAGCCCTGTCTTGCAGACCAGAAGGGATGTCAGAAGGGCCAGACCTACAGGAAGAGGCAGGTCCCATGAAGCTGTTGGAAGAGCTTGCCCCTTCGCTTGTCCAGTAAAGATAACCCCTTAAGGAATCTGTAAAAAAACCCCAAACAAACAGAAGATCTTCTGATCCTCTAAATACATCCCATCCAAATCCAAAAATGAAGAAAAATCGAAGCTACATTACAGCTAGAGTTGTCCCATCATCCAGGTAGGACACTGTGGTCTACAGGTATTTGCTGTCTTTGGAGCAGGATTAATACCCAGCCAAGAGAGTGTGCAAAGACCCAAAGGAGAGCACTGGCTTGCTAAGCTCTCTTTTCTTATGTGAGCCAGTGGGGCTTGGGTGATGGGGAGAAGGAGCTCTGTAGTAGGCAATACTGGGGAAACGCAACCTTCTGCAAGGGCACACACAACAACAGCCTCCTGGGAGAAACTCCAGCTGCCTCCCCCTGCAACCTCTTCCTTCCAGCACTAAAAGCTGGAATAGAGCTCTAAGTCTCATCAGGGTCAAAAATAAGAATGTGACCAAATTTGGTTTGACCTGTTGGATTCACAGTGTGTTTACAAAAGAGTGTCATGGAAGTGAAGCTTGGGGAGCAATTGTTTAGCTTAGCAGCAATGGTACGAGGAATGTGAGATGCGTATGTGATATCTGGATTCAGGACTGAAATCTACACTGTTACCTTTGCTTTATCCTTCGTGAACTCTCATTTTCAGTAAGTGAAGGTCATGTAAAATGACTCTTTACCAGCCCACATCCACACCCAGCCGACTTCAGCATTTCCTAATTAGGTTATATTCAATCTTTATAATGTGCTTGTAATAGATGTGGTACTGTAGCGTAATCTCAACTGATATTATTCACTTCCCAGGAATGTACAGCTGAAGCTGCTCTGCAGGCTCTGACTGCAAACAATGGGTGTGCAGCTGACAAATAAAAGTAGCTATTTTACATGCCCTGGTCTATTTGGATGCTATTGTTTAAGCGATGTCTGCTGAACAGGTATTCACATTAGAAAAACAAGCACAATTACAATTTTCTGATGTGGCAGCTATTTTTGAAACTCATTAAAGCTTGCTAGTGCTTTTCCCATGCAATGAAAAACTGGAATTGCCTGTTGTAATATTGGCTGGCAGTTATGAATGGTTTCAGCTCACATTTTATAATGAAGAAATGAGCTCATGCTATGTAATTGCGGGCTATCCCCAAGAATATTTTTATTCAGTGTTATTGTCAGACTAAATTAAAACCGCCAAAGAGCCTGATTCCTCAAGATGCCAGGTGCTCTCAACTCCCACAGTAGTTAATGGAAGGGAAGTATACTCAGCAGTTTCAGAATTAGTCCCTAAATGCTGATAGTGATGTGCAAATGTTCATATTAAGCAAGACAACATTTTCCAGAGCTCTCATTGTTCTTTCACTCTTCTTTTTCTTTGTAAAGTGAGCAATCATTACTAAAAGTAATATTTATTCCATGCTGTGTCCATTTATTACATTTATATGAGCTACTGCAATATACTTTCAAGTGACTTTTGGTTTACTTTTCCCCTTCTAAGCTTAAAACAGCCATTAACTTCCTTTTATTAAAAATTAATTAGTGATGTATTTAAAGCTGCTGGTGATCATAGACAGTGGCATTAATCTGGCACTAGAGACTTGTTTGCATCCCCTCCAGTCAAATGCTGTGGAATTTTTGTCCTCTTTTCCCTGGGGAGTTCCGCAGAGAAAAGTGCTCTGAGCTTAGGGGACCCAGAGAGAGCAGATGACAAAAGAAAGGAAAAGCCCTTTGGGGCAGTATGTGAACTGCCACCTCCTTTCACCAGCGACTCACCAATTCCACTCTCCCAGGCAGTACTGGGCAGCCTGGGAAGACTGGGGGGGGGGGGGGGAGGGGGGGGGGGGGGGGGGTGAGGGAGCNTGATGCCTGCACACGCATATGCTTCCATTTTGCGTTTCATAATGCAGTAGGAAAAGGCAGACTACGAAAGCCAAATCTTGTGCAGTATTTGAATAATAATAATAAAAAAAATTAGAAGTCAAACATCCATCATTAATATGTTCAAGGTCAAGCAAAAGCCTTGCTCAAACTGCAGGTCAATTAGTCCTTCTTTCTCCCCTGGGTCCAAAGTGTTATCACCGTGGAGGATAATGAGTTAAAGCCAAGTAAGGTCCTCTGGAGCTCAGAGGTCATGGAATGAGAGTCAAAAAAATGTGTTCCAAATATTATAAGTCTTTCAACACCGTTTTCTAGGTATTCTGTTAAATATCCCACTGGGAAGCTTCTTTTCGTCAAACCTAACCACATTTCTTTGGACTTTCTTCTGTGAGTGATTTCAAATATATAAAGAATTTAGATGAAAAACAGATCTGTATTTTTTCATTGTTTAAAAAATGGTAGTAAATGCTCACTTCTCAGAAGAGTGATAGTGATTTTATTTATAGAAATTCCCAAAGTGACAGTTACAGAAATAATCTGTGGCAAACAAGTTGCAGTCAGATCATACTCTTTCTTTCCAATGCTGCATAATAATTTCCATGAAAAGAAGCTGTATTATGTAGCCCTGATCATTGTTTTGGCTCGGCAAGAGCAAACAGCAAGGAAAAACTGTAAGGTTGGGGAAAATAACAGCCTCCAATCAGGATTGTTATAAAAATGATGGTCTCACTGTTCTGCGGGCTCAGAGAAGAAAGCAGACTAATTTGCACCAAAGAGAGATGCAAGTTGTGTATTTGTTGGGAAAATAGAAAAAAGTCCATTGGGAAAATGGCAAAAATACGGGTAGTGAAAAGAAGAGACTACGGAGCTACCTCAGGAGGTTGTGAATTTTCAATCAGTGGATGATTTTTGGAACAGAGGATAAATGAACACATGTAGGAATAGCTAGGTGTGTGTGGTTGCCCAACTTGCCCACAGTGCCACAGGGACCTGGGAGGGACTGTGAAAGGTGGCTGAGGAGACAAATTAGTATGCACTATGTAGCAGCCTGTTTCAGGGAACTCTAAAGAGGCTGTGTGTCCTCTGGAAAAGAGCATGGCGAGGTCCAGAGATTTTGGAAGGTTTTAGAAGTTAAGTGCTTGGTCCTGCATCAGGGCACAACGTGGAGGAGATGAACCCTAAGTCCCTTCTGACCCTACAGTTCTGTCATCCTATGAAGTAACTTATCAGAACTGTTGTGTGTTTAAGTATGTGTGCATTGGTAATCCACAGGAATTATTAAAAAAGAGACAAATATTTAGACTATTCCTATAGAGTATTGCTAAACACTATTTAGCAATAGTATTTCAGAATGCAGTCTTCAGGAACACTGGAAAATAGCATTAGCTTTTGAAAAAGGTTTTAGTAACATTTTCTTGTTTATGATGGTAGTATGAAGAATGTTTACATTAAATAGTTTAACTTCTTAGCTTCCAGAGCTTCTGTTAATCATGTGTACTTTAAGGATCATAAAACCTTTGTCAAAATACAACTTTTAAACAGACAATTTCAAAACATAACATACTGCTTAACAATCCTCACTAAACTCATGATCTAGCTCCAGCTGAAAGAAATGCAAAAGCACTATGGACTTGAGTTGGGCATATGTAAATAAAACCAATATTATGGTGAATAGAAGTCATTCCTGATTCAGCAAAGCACTTAAACAGATACTTACATTCTCTAGCTATCACAGGGACCTAAGTATTCAAGTATTCAAGCATGTCTACCATTTAGGAATCTTAAGACCATGCTTTAAATTCCAGTTTTAGTTCCTAATGAAAGAGGTTTGAAATGACAGGAGAGACAGCATAAATCTATGGTGGAAAGAGACCAAACAGTGGAGGATCCCATCACTCCTTCCTGGTGATCAATTCATAATCTGTATGTTATTAATAATGCTGATACTTTAACTGCTAAGAAGTTGAAGAAATTTAGAATTGAGGTTCTCCTAGTCACCTTGGTTCTGCCTCTGGCCCCTACGTTTCTGTCTTCCAGGTTTTCCCATAACACACTAAGCTGGGGAACGGATCAGCATTTTTTTCTGCAGAGAAACTGAAACTTTTCTCTAACACGTCACTGCCTCAAAACACTAACTGTATTTATGTGTACACATTACACTTTCCTATTAATACGTCTTTTGCTTCTTCAGAAGCGAACAAACCAGTAACATTATGGCCTATAACGGTACACGTGGGCGCAGTGCAGGGTAAAGAACACACTCCTTGTACTGAGGAATGCAGCCTGCCTTTGATAACTTTGGGATGACTAACACAGGATTGGAAAAGGTAAGAGCGATGATACGTGAACAGCAGAAATGGCATGGCTGTGGCTTCAGGATGAATAGGCTTTTAGGGCTAAAGAGAAGCAGGTCATCTCCCCACCACAGTGAAAACAAGCATGGATCTCAGAAGGGATAAAGACAAAGGACAACTGAAGAGGAAGAGCTGGAGCAGGTGCCGCACGTCAGAGGTGCAGGAGGTCATGATATGAAAGAGCACAAGAGAGAAACTTGAGTTAAACCAACTGTGGTGCAGTACAGTGGCACACAGGGGTTTGAAACCCAGCTCTGAAAAAGAAGAACCAGGGAAAGTATTCAGAAGAGGTAGAGATGTGTGACATGACTGGGACGAGCTTTTGAGTTTGCCAGCCTCTTATTATAGCAAATGTATCCCTGTGTCTGTCTGTTTTGTCCTCAGAAATGGTTGTGTGGATTTTCTTCAGCTTCAGCACATGGAGCCACACACATGCATGCCCACACACATGTCTTTTCTGAACTAAAAAGAAGTATGAGCAATATCATCCCTCGAATGTCCCTTTTAAAAAGTTTTAAACCAATTAAATTAGATTCCTAAATGAGAAAGTAGTTTCAAGGGTAGAGCTGGTAGATTAAAGGTAGCGTGGAGTGCATTCACGTGGGATAAATAATTGAATAATTGCAAAGTTGGAAATGTATCCAAAGAAGCCAGGATTTATTACAGAATTCTTTTTGTCTTTTGCTTACACAAACTTTATAATAGCTGTTTTCTCTGACTGTCCTTTTGCATAAACTGGGAGCAGCCTCTGGGTTGCTCTCAAATTTACTTTGGCTTCTGCAATAGCAATTAAGAATTACTGGAACTGTGCAGACTCTGGCCATGCCATCAATACCATCGGAGGCCGGGGCACAGAGCCATCCTGGTCCCTTGGGCAGCGGCGAGGCTGCTCCCTCCAACCACCTGCTCGGTGGGTGCCTGCTCCCAGCTGGGGGCTGCACGCTGGGCAGGGGAAGGACTGTTTGCATGAAGTCCTTGCTCCAACGGAGCGAGCAACTTCACCCTCAGCTATTAAACTGATATATAGAGGGCTTGAGTTTGCTTGTTTTGTTTTGTTTTGTTTTTTTAAAAAAACATGTTATGTAAATCAAATGGCTAAAAGGATTTTCACAGAACTGAAAATACTTCAGCAATGAGAAATTTCATGTGAAAGGGCAGTATTTTCTACATAAGTTTTATTTCAGATAGCAGGATCGGCGTATAAACTGCTATGTACGACCTGATGTTTCCTGCCCAGAGACATCACGCTACATGTGGAAGGGCATGCCGAATATTACAGTCTTGATACCTTGAAATGAAAACGTTCTCTGAATTTTGGCACTGTATTTACAGAAAAGAAAATAATATTGCCCTGTGGTAAAGTGCTTTAGCATTAAAGTGCTCCAATGCTAACAATGCAAAGAGAGCAAAGGGGAAAATTCTCTCACCCAGATGTGGGTATGTAAACATATTTTAAACTAAGTATACATTTATATACAATGCATCCACTGTTTACACTTATTTTAAAATGCCATACGTAATTAAAATTATGCAAATATTTATAAAAATACCTTAGCCTGGGTAAGGTATGTACCACACTTAATATTTCAGTAAATGCACATGCAGTGCCTGTACGGCAGTGCCAAACGTAACATTTTGAAAAATGACCCTTCGGTAAAACTGTCAGACGTGGAGTGCTGAGTTCAGGTACCTGCCAACAGAAACCTCTGGGAGGATGTCACTGGGAGAAGTGAAACAATACCGGGGTCTCTATCTGGATTAACCGAGGAACTTGTAAAAAATTTAACATCAGCTCAGTATTTATGAGCTTCCTAGTCAGTAATCTGCTGGACTGCCAACGGCTATTTTGAGCCCTTCTCCCGTTCTGGGCAAGGCACTTTCACTTGTATAAAACAGATGGGCAGGTGCCCTGAAATCTGTCATTAAAGGGCTGTTGGCCCCGGCGGGTGCCGCGGAGGCGATGCTGGATGCTCCGCGCCCCGCGCAGCACCTCCGCGCCGCTGCCCGGCCCCGGCCCCGCCGCTGGGGGGGAGGAGACGCCCCTGCGCCCCGCCAGCTCTCGCAGCGTTTGCCGTTTACCTGCAAATCGCAGCCCGTGGAGTCGTGAAAGCCTTGAGCGCCCCTTAGAAACGCGTCAATAATGGAGGAAAGGCGGAATGAATGAGCGCGGCGGGCGGCGCTGCGGAGCGCGGGCTGAAGGGCTCACCCGCTGAGGGAGCGGGGCGCCGAGGAGGTGAGGGGGACGGAGGGTTTGGGTGGAAAACCATCAGCTTTTGAGCACCTCTCCGAGCCGGCCGCGCTCGGGAGAGCTTGCCCACCCGAGGGCTTCAGAGGGGCACTGCCGGTGGGGGGGG
>RSEF01000003.1:35664981-35759775 GCA_003993805.1 Himantopus leucocephalus | reverse complement strand
AAAAAAAAAAAAAAAAAGCCGGGGGGGGACGGACACGGACCCCTTTATTGTAGCTGTGGTTGTCACTCGCCTCCCCCTGCCCGCCTCCCAGGCGGCGCTCCGCGGTGCCAGGATTTCCCTGCAGCCCGCAGCCCCGCCGGCAGCGCCGCCTCCCCGCGGCTCCCGCTCGCCGCCCGCGGCCCCGCGCCGCGCCCCCGGCACACGGGGCGCCGCCGCCCGCGCGCTGACGGGCGCTCACAGGTGCCGCGCTCGCCCCGAATCGCGGAGGGGCGGTCCCGCTGCCCTCCCGGCTACCGGCTACCGGCGGCGGGGAGGGAGGGAAGGGGGAGCGGCGGGGGAGCAGCCGGCAGCGCCGTAAGTCGGGGCGCGGAGGCGGGGGGGGGGGGGGGGGGGGGGGGGGATNTCTTCCCCGCGGAGCGGCGGCGGGGCCGCACCGCGCCCGCTCGGGGGGCAGGGAGGGAGCCGGGGAGGGAGGGGAGGCATTTCGGGGTGGGCAGGGAGAGTATCCATTAATCCTCGTGTTTGGCTGCCCGGGGGATTTATGCCGGAGCAATCGCGTTGCTATAGACCGTCTCGGGGTGTTTCTACATCCCTGAAATTCCCAGCTGAAATTCGCCCTTTATAATCGGTTTAAATTTTCTTCCCGGCGTATTTTGACACGCCTGATTTTGTGCCCTGTCTCGGAGGCAGAAGGCATATACCTACATCGCCCCGAAACCGCGCGGGCATTTTTGTGTGTGTGTGTGCGGGGTGCCCCCCTTTTGCTGCGCCTTTCTTGCCGGCCTTTAAAAATAACCGTGCGCTTGAACGCGCCGCCGCTGCCTGCACAGCTGGGGCTGGGGCTGCACAGCTGGGGCTGGGGCTGCACAGCTGGGGCAAACACAGGGCTGGGGGAGAGGCAAGGGCCCGGTGTGATGCCGGGTGTGGAACAGAGAGTTCAAGTCGGGAACTCAAAATAAGAATTTGTATTGGATTGCGGGTGAAGAAATGCGGGCGGCAGATTGATAAGAGGGACTTCATTTATTTTCAGTTGAAATTAAAAAGACACCAAAATAAAGGAAGTAATTAATTTAGGACTTGCGTCACTGTAGATTGTTGTTATGTTTTAAAACTAGGAAGAGGGCTTATTGTGAAATGTTTAATGTAACAAATATGATCCTGATCTCTTACTTTCTTTTGAAAAATATTTGGGGGACGGAGGCAAGGAGAGCTTCCGGGAGTGAAATTACTCCTACATAGACCATTATTTTCAGTTACATATAGGTTATAAGTATGTAACGTTGTTCAGCAAAGTCTAGGGGAAAAAATCAGACGCTTTAAGCTATGAAAATCTAAAGCTGAACAATTCTTAAGACATACAGCACCAGAAATCTTACAATCCATGTGCCATGGTTCAGATGTTTAGAGGAATGACAGAGATACCAAAAAAGGCATCACGATACTCAGCGCAATTCCAGGAGCAGAATTTTCTCCTTCCCTACAGAAAAGGAAAGCACATTTCTGGAAGCAAGAAGTGACAGATGTGGCATCTCAGCAGCTGGCTAAACATAAAAGCATGTATCAGCAGGTGATTACTGTCTCAAGGATTTATTTTTAAAGTGTCTTGTACTGAAAGGGTCCAGCCTTTTTTAGCGTTAAGATTTACTTTAGCTCTATGGCATGTTAAAAATAGTCTTTCAGCAGAAGCATTCAGAAAAGTAAGAGAAAACTCCTATGTTTAAGGCACTCCTTGCTTTGAACATTTGTTTTTTATTACAGCATGCAGAGGAGAGGAACTGAGCAGGTCCTTTGGTCAGTAGGATAGTACTGAAGGGAATGATTTTTCCTGGCTTCAGCATAAGCCAACCGTATTCTGGAAGGAAACAATGGGGCCTGTCTCCTCCTTAGATTAAAGATAATCACAGTTACTTCTCTCGGGCGCACCTTGTGCATTCACAGAAGTGAAAATCAGGCTGCAGAAACTACCTCTGTGGTTCTGCCTCTCTTCTGTGATCGGTAAGGCCAGCCAGAATCACCAGGAGGTGGTCTGGGTGAATTTTGGAAAGAGATGAACATCACCTAAGAGGCAGCCCAGAGCCACTCTTTCCCTGGGGCAGCGTGGCTCTGCAGCGTCCCTATTTGGCTGCTGTGGCTAAATGTCACATTGACTTCAAAGAGGCATCTAAAACTGTTCCAAACCACTTATATCAGCTTTACTGTAACCAGAGAAAGCCATGGTTCATGGCAAAACATGTTTTGCTCTCAGCTTTTCATAATTAGGTATGCTGCTTTGGTTTAAAGTCTTCTAAGCTAGATGACTTCTTATAGAAGAAATTCTGGTCCTCTGCCCAAGTCTTGAGAAATAGTTTGGGGTAGGAGAGGGAACTGGGATTTAAAAACAAATTTCCCTCTGCCATGCAGAATTTGCTGTCAAATTCTCCTTCGCCTCTTGCCAGTGAGGCTGCTTCCCGGGGGCTCAGTGGTGCTCTCTGACCAGTTCTTCCTCCTGTTTCCTTGCCCTCTTTGACAGAATTGCTGTGGTCACCTGGTGCCCTATTTTGGCCTTTCATAATGATGTAAAACACCACGGGCTTTCACCCTAAGGCATGCAGATGTTACTTTTTGAAAGAAAAAAAGGCCAAACGAACAAACAAAACAAACAAAAAGCATAACTTTTTTTTTCCCCTTATCCTGATCAAGGCAGAGTAAATATATTTTCTCAAGATCTGAACCATCTCGGGGAGAACTGGCTGCCTCTCCCTCCCCCAGTGGTAAAACTGAACTAATTGAGTTGTCTGAGCCTAATAGGTGCAGCCATGCTGCAGAGACATGGTATCCTCATGGGTACAGCGCTTACAGGGGTGGCAGTCGGCTGGAGGTGTATCCTGTGGTTGGTTGATTTGTTTGGTTTTTTGTGTGATAGCAAGGTGAATTTCCCAAATAACTCAAGTCTGAACTTAAATGGGGATATGGGAAGAGTTGTATTCAGGTGTTGGATGGAGGACTGTTTTTAAATGATTTCCTCTCACTGCGAAACAGACCAGCTACTAGTCAGTGAAAGCAGTTAGCTGGTGCTGGTGGATGTATATGGTAGAGCAGTAAGAGCAGATTTGAAGCACCACCTAGGCAGGGGAGGGTTTTGTGTGAAGAAGGATGGCAGAACAAGGCACAACTACCAAGTACAAGCTTAGGTAAAGTTGATGCTGAAGAAGAGGTCTATTTGTAGTGCTCTGTTAAATAACAAAGGTGACACTCATGAAGATAAGCATTGCTTACAATGTTTTACAATGTTCTGTACTTACATTCACAATGTTATTGAGCAAAGATACTGATCCAGCGTGGTGAATGCTGGGGAGATGAGTGTAAGAGGAGCAGCTGGAACTGTCTGACAAGAAGACTAGTTTCCTCATAGTTTAAGGGTTAAATCAAGATGCAGTAAAGCTTCAGAAAACACACTGCCAAGATAAAATGAGATGATTACAAATGGACAGAGTTGGCCAGGGTGACAAGATATATTTATACCTTTTCTTGGGTTTCATTGACATTTATGGAATAGTCAGGTGTAAAAACAAAATGTTTGTCTTGGGGTTCTGCCACTACTTAAGTCCACAGTTAATAATTTTTGTAAGCAACAGTGAGATTTTTCTTTTGAGAGAGTAGTGAACTGTTGAATGTGTTTTACACCTTTTTGTTTGTATTATGTTTGGTTTTTTTTTTTAAAGGGGGGAGATAAGCCATTTGCAGGCCATTTACAGGCTGAGCCTCCACGACTAGCATATTTTAATAACTAAAGCTCTGAAAATGTGAAAGAGATAGTTGAATACTCAAACAAAATTGTATCTTCATGATCACAGTAGCTTTTTATGTGACACCATTTTACTGAAATGTATGTTTAACAAAAGTAATTTGAAATACTGTTATACTTATCTTTGAAATTATCCAAGTTGCACAATACTCTTAAGACTTGATGACTAGTACCTCATGAATGCCAGGGAGCCACATTAAGGGTTTCAACCCCCCACTATGTGTGGGACAAGAACATACAACTTAACTATGTAAATGTTGTGTTAATGTTGTTTACTTGCACTGAATAATAGAAGAAAGCTCCCCAAGTCTGATACACTGCTTTGATTTCTATCATAAAGGTTAACAGGGAACAAGTTAGATAAGAAATTAAATGGACTGATATAGTGAGTTATTGTGCTGGGGCTCATTCTGAATGAGCTAAGTGAACTTTTCTGTGGTTACGTGTAAACAGCAGCTGACCCGTAGAGATACAAGTGCTGATGATGAGCTGTGGTCACTGAAACTAGGTATGACTTGCTTAGTTAGGTCTGCAAACTTGTTTAGATGCACTTAGATGGAAATTAATTTTCTTTTAAGTCATCCGTAGAGAACTTTCTAAAAATAAATACTTCACGTCTTTGCTGGAAAGATCTAAAATGTAGGGCTTGGTGCATATTTTTTTTTTTTTTTGTTCTATCCTTTTGAAGTACTAGAGATTTCAAGTCCGGTTCTCACTGTTTTGCTGTAGAAATTTTATGTGTATCTGAATATTTGTGTTGTGCCTTAAACAAAGGAAACAGGTGTTGAGTCTTTGCTCCAAATGCTGGGTTTTTTTCATATTAGAATATTAGACACTACCATAGAAATAGGAAAAAAAAAAAGGCAAACTGTTAGTCTGTTGGTTTTGGAGTTTTTTTTCAGTTAACTTTTAAAAAAGTCTGTACAGTAAAATCAAGCAAACCCAAAAACTTAAAACCTGTTCTGCTGGCAAAAGCAAGTATCTGTAAGTTGGGAAATGCCTGTAGAAAATGGTCATACATATATAAATGCATTATGGTCACATTATTTCTCATAGTCCTGTTGCCTGAAACATTATACGGGCTGAATGAGGTGAAAAGTAGCAAGAAGAGAGAATCTGTTTGAAATTCTGGGCTAAAACTGATGGTCCTGCTCTGTCATAGTTCTTTTGGGTGGTGCTGGGCAACATTGTAATGCAGATAATGAAGGAACCAAATAATGGTTGCACAAGTAATATAATCTTGGGATTTCCTAACTTTGTATTCTTTGACTTTGCAACCTTAGTGTTCCACATATGATATTTCTAATTATGGGGTTCAGAATTCTCAGTGATACTCTGCAAGGAAGATCAAAGGTGCTTTGCTGCCACCACAGTCAGCATCTATGAAGCATTTCTCCAAAGTAGTTGTGAAACTAGCTTTCTAGCCAGCAGAGCTCTCTGTCATGATCTTCACAAGGAGAAACACTGATACCTGTAAGAGTATGAGTAATATGTTGCAAATCTCCAGCAGGAAGCAAAGAAGCTGTGTAGTCTTTAGTGTTTCCCTTCTTTTAAGGATGTGTGGCTCCTACAAATAATGTTAGGGGTTAGCCCAACTTAAGGAAGACTTGAACAGTGGGAGAGCTATGTGGTGAGTGAAAGAGGGTCAAGGAAAGAATAGTGCCATTGATTGTCCTGCATGTCAGATGCAGCTCACATGTTCCTGCGCCAGATACAAAAGATTACTGCTCTTCATCAAGTTTAAGCCGGTTCTTTGCTTGCTCGTGGCTTTTTAGCAGATAAGCTTGGAAGAATAACCACAGTTCGTAAGAGGGTAAGATGCAGTGTATCAGGGGGTCTTTTCTGCTTGGATGTTTAAAAAATAGATGGGAATGTGGAGGTAAAGAATGGAGCAGTGTGTCCATGCATAGGCTGCATGGCATATGGAATTGTATTTTACTTCAGTTCAAACACTTGGAGTGGAAAGGTGAAATAGGAGGGAGGCGATGCTCACAGCAGTTACACTTCTGTTGCAAAGCTAACAGTATTCCCTGTCCCAAAAGATGCAAAAACTGAAGACCTGTTTTTTGTGAGATTTTGGTGTTGTCATTTTATGTCTGCATAATTCTTAATATACTAGATACCTGGCTTGCGATTAGGGCCTCTGATGCTACAATAATACAAATTTGTAGTAATACATTGCTCAGTTTGGTCATCTTGACCAGAATTGAATTGTAGAATCTAGTCAGTTTGAAGAAAACCTTAAATGAAAAGGTTAGGTTGTTAATGTTATCGTATCTGCTCTAACTTGTTTCTTATTAACAATACGCAAAGTAATTAGTGGCATGGACAAGTCATACAGGCTGAATAGAAAAATCTATTGTTAGGAACAAGATAGTGGACCGAGCAGACTAGTAATCTGTATGGCAGTTGCTCTATTCCTGTATGTCCCTTCCCCGCTCACACGGTATGATTTTAGTGGGGAGGGAGGCTATATTTCTTCTGATTTCGTCTATATGCAGCCTCAGGCATGATGAATACCCATCTCAGTCTCCAAAGGCTTTTAGATAAGATCCATGAAGGTCAACAGCAAAGACAACAAGGTCATCCATTTTATGGCAGAGTGGGCTGTACAGCTCTCTTAAAAATACATATTTCTAGTGCCAAAGAAGAAAAGTTACAATAGCAAGAGCCAAAGTGGGTTAGGAATCTGTAGGAGTTCCTAAAGGAATTTGTAAGGACAAAAATAAAACCCACCTCTTCAAAGAAAAGTGATGAACAATCAAGTAGTTCATGCTGCAGACAGCTTTCAGATTTTTGTCTGAGAAGCAATTTCACTTTTAGTTGCAGTAGTTATTTTGCCTTGAGACTACAACAGTGCCTCTACTTTGGCAGAGGAATATGCATTGTAAATAAGGTATTTTGTGGCACGGTATAACAGTTGGATTGCTGGGATGTGCTCTGACAACCTTATAGGAGGAAAAGACAGGAGTAGCATCTAATGAAGCAACAGCAGAGAAGTTGGAAGCTTTTTGACACTACCTTTGGTAAGAACAGTATATCCATTGAAATGTAAATCTTCATGCGTATTCAAGTAAGCTCTGAAAATACAAAGAGAGAATCTGCATAAAACTGAAGAATGTGTAAGGAAAGAAGCAGGCTTCAATGCTCAAATGAGCAATCTAAATATGAAATTAACTCCAGTTGCCAAATTCCAGCTAGTTTTTCTGCATCAAGATTCCTTGAGTGTCTTTCTCCCTTGCATCTATGCATAAGAGTCTGTCCCCTTCCCCACTTCCACTGTCCTCCATCTCCTGGTTCCACATCCCTAGCTCTTATACAGAGGTTCTGTCCTTCCTCTGAATTTGGGTTGATGGTTATTCCATCCTGCCGAGTTGTTTGTGGGGATAGAGCAATGTAAGCAGGAGAGGTGGTATTTTTAATAGAGAGGGGATTTTGGAAGACTTTAGCTGGCAGACACTAAGATACTGAATCTTGCGAAAATTATACAATTAAAACACCTTAAAATTGACTGTCCTGTTAATTCACAGTGACAGGAAAAGACACATTCCCAGATACAAATTTCAATGTCAGGACTAGCTTTAAAAGTACAAGAGTGCCAGAACTTTTTAGCAAGGCTGTGGATTTTGATGGGTGGTGTAGGCATAGGAGTAAAGGGCATTACAGTAGAGCAGGGGAGTAGAAATACATAATTTTGTTTTGTCTCATTAGAGAAACAGTTTAACAGCTTCAGTTAAAATTCTCCCACCTCTTTCTAATCCTCCAAATAAAAAAACAGATTGCTGCAGATGAAGTATAGAAAGTGTTGGCTTGAATGGCAAAGTCTGATATTTATAAACAACTCTGAAAATGAGCTTTCAAATGGAAGCTTCCAAGACATCTGAAGGGTAGGTGGACATGTTAAAAAGGCATAATCTAAGAAATTGTGTGTATTCGCTCTGTATTAAACAGTGTGGTATCTGCGGAGGTAGGAGCAGCTGTCTATGTGTTCGTGCTTGTGTGTACATTAAAGAACCTTGACTGAAATGGTACCAGATGACTTTTCAGGTGCTCTGATTCAGTGTGTTCTTTCAGTCCATCTGGTGAGGTAGCTGTCAGTAGTCACTGGGCTTCCTGAATTGCAAAGTTTGTAGTTCTTGGGTTAATACCCTGAAAGTACAAATGTGGTCCCAAACTCAAGTTTTACAGCAGTAACAATATATAGGAGATGTGGCTTGAAAAGAAATGATAGTTATAGAGTATTGTCTAATCCAAGAACTATGCTAATTTCTCTCGAGTAAAAGTGAATGAAGCCACATCTTATTTTTTCATTGTGCTTTTCTTCAAAACTGAGTATCTGAAGTTGAACACTGGATTCTGCTCTGTGATGGAGTTGAGATACTCTTGTTAGGAAGTTGTACTTTTAAAATGTTTAGTTTTCCTTGTTTACTTTGAATAGGTTAAATTGCTGTGAAATGTGTGCCCTTCTGCTTGCACAGCATCGGAGGAGAACCAGCTTTTAAACCTTGCAGATCTCAAACTGTTCATGGCAGTTTGACAGGGAAGAATTTATTCAGTTCTCCATGCAAGGTTTGAAGTAGTGTCAAACATAGATATCTATAGATATATTTTTTTTTCTATTTCATGTGGAAAGACAAGAACTTTCCAAACACAACAGTCTGGATGAGAGCTCTGTTTTGATAACTTCCAGGAGATTTGCCCTTTCAACCTTCATAATCATCTTGATGGCCAAGAAAACATAATCTGTGGACAAAAAGGCTCTAGTTTAGCATGGCTTTCCCTAGATAAAAATGCTTTCCAAAATATTTAATTCTTAAGAGAAATGTAATGTATTTAGGGAAAAATACTGTTCATATCTTGAATGATAAAAGCCAGAACAGACCATTGGGAACCTCTCTATGACGAGCTGTAGGCCTTTCCGGAATCGTTACCCAGTTCTGTGTCAGTATGACTCCTGGCTCTGCCTGAATTTCTTGAGTTAGACAATGGGCAGTTTTTAGGTTTTTCTTTTTTTTTTTAAAATAAAAATCCAAATAATAGAGAATCTACCACAAACCTTGGTAAATTGTTCTTGCTATTACAAGAAGGTACATCTTCTTTCTTGCCTTGCTTTGTCTAGCTTTAGTCTAGCAAACACAGGTGATTGTATCAGTCTTGTGGCTCTTCTGAAACTATCTTTTGTTTAGTGGCATCCTCCTGGAATTGTGGCTACTGTGACTGGACATGGTGATGGCCAATGATGCGAGAGCCTTTTTCACAGCAACACCAAATACAGAATTACTGGACCTCCCCTTTCCCTTGTCAGTGCCCTCTTATGCATCAGGGAATTGCAGTAGCTCCTTGTGACTACTGCACAAGAGGATGAGGTTCAGCTGATAATCTCTTCTGACCTG
This sequence comes from Himantopus leucocephalus, assembly GCA_003993805.1. Taxonomy (NCBI): domain Eukaryota; kingdom Metazoa; phylum Chordata; class Aves; order Charadriiformes; family Recurvirostridae; genus Himantopus; species Himantopus leucocephalus. Next base: position 35,750,598 of record RSEF01000003.1, on the reverse strand, counting down.
CAAAACTCTTATTACTGTTTCTGACCACAGTCTTCCCTCCTGAAAGTATGGCCTATGTGATTTAGTCTTAAATTTAAATCTTGAATGCATGACTTTGGCTACTGTTAAAACTCAAGTGGCTTGCTGATGTTCAGATATCAGCTAATCAAGATCGCTCTCTTCCTCTCATTTCCATTATCTACCCGTTAATTTTCCTCTCCTCCCTCGATCCCCAGTCACTGCAAGTCATTCTAGGGTAATTCGCCAACTTAAATGGATGATTGAAGGCAAAGAGTTTAAGAGTATCCACTGACAATGCAAGTTGAATGTCCTTCTGCTGAGCAGAAAGCCCACACGATTCCTAATGCCCATAGGAAAAAATGCCACAACTTCTGTTTGTAACATCAGTCTGATTTGGGAGCAACACTACCTTTTACGGCATACAGAGGGGGAGAAACACCTATGAAATCAGGCGTGTTAAGCTGGTGTATAAGAAGTCATAATTGATCTACTCTGAGATTCCATGACAGGAAAAAAAATCAAATTATTGTTTTGGCTTTGAGTAGATCCGGGCAGAAGAGGAGCTGTGTGTATCGGGTGTTGTCCAGACCTATCCTTCCATTGCAGATGCACTGGTTTTGTTATCTTGTCATCTATTTAGTAAAGCAAGAGTCCTGATTCTGATCCGATTTGCAGTAGTTATAGCCTCCAATAATTACACTGATTTAATTACAGCTAACAGAGAGAGAGAGATGTGGACCAAGTGGACTCAAAAAATGAATCTTGGCTGTTTTTTAAGCTATCTGAAAAGTGTCATTAGTAGCCATCAACTGCTACAGTGTTTCAACATGTTAATTTTGTTTCATTCTTGCATTTAATATTGGAATATTCTAGGAAAAAGAACCTTGTACTTCCTGGGATGAGGGGTTGTTTCTTTCCAAATCCAGCATGGGTACCAAGATAGTCATTATATTGGTAAACTCTTTGTTGCACTCTGCTGAGAGCATGAATGCTAAGTTTGACGAAGGAGCAAATGGCTTTTTCCAGGTGCCTAGTGAATGACAGCCTTTCAATGGAAAGCCCAAGAAGAGTATTTAGGTGTCTGGAGAAACACATAAGAAAATTTTCTGTATCTTCTCCTGCATAAGAAAGGTGACTAGCCAGAGATATGAAGAGAATTTCATTATTTATTTGCTTAATCAAGTTCTAAAGCAGTACTTGGTTCGTCTTGTTGGATAGTAAGTCACTGGGAATGTAACAGCCAAAAAGTACGGCAGATAAAGAGTCTCTCTGGATTTTTCAGGTAATCACATTATTTTTTATTTTTAAAATTGAGATTTCACTTTAAGATGTGATGCTCTTTCAGCCTGTGTTGGCATCCTGGGTGAAACTGCCTGCCTTGTTTCAGTCAGTCTGAAACACTCACTTTGCGAGGTGTGAACTTTCTTAATCAGCAGCCACTAACCTGGGAACCTGGTGACTACTAGAAGTTAACTGTTCTACTGCAAGCTGCTAATGTGTTGTATTTGGAGAATTTTGGCTTCCTGATTAGGTGTAGATTTTTTTCTCTTTTCATTGTTGTTTGGGCTTTTCTTCTCTTCCCATGCTAAATTGTCTCTGCCTTCCCACTTTTGTTCTCTGAATTGAATGGATTATGGTCTTTTCAGGAATGGCAAGAGTTTAATAGCAGTGTCTACGGCAGGATTTCTGTTTAAGAAAGTACATATATATAATTTGAATTATTGTAGGATAACCGTATTTAGCATTCTGTGTTCTGAGAGAACTTAAGCAAACAAAACAACAACATCCCAGTTTCCCCAAGGATGTGGTTTAACTTAAGATGCATAGGACTACAGCAATAGAGGTGTTGGTGAACTATTTCTAACATGGATCTTTGTAGCTGTTAGTGAACAATTTAATGACTTCCTCCAGTAAGGATTTCCCTGGGCTCCTTCCTCGGAGCCCAAGTATGCTGCCCCACTGCTTCTGCAGCCAGAAGGAGCATACCTCCGATGAATCCAGGTAGCGCCCACGTACAGAGGAAAAGAAGGAATGTGAGTTTGGTAATATCATCTTCCTTCTAGAAGTTACTGTACATGCCTTTTGCTGGGACTGTGTTTCAAAGTATTTTGGTTAGGATATTCCTATTCTTTCCCATGTGAGCTATATCCAGAGAGTCTGTGGAACAGGACCTACATTATCCATTAATTTCTTCCTGTCCAGTACTGAAGCAGCAACACGAAGATGTTGATGCCTTCCTTGAATGCAAATTCCCTCTTAAATTTCTTGAGTGTACTGTCGCTGGCCACGTGCTCTTCTGTAATTCAGGGAGCTAAAGTGTGCTGCTTTCTTGTGTTTCTACAGAAGCTATCTCTGTTAAAAGAAACAGTACGGACTTTTACAAGAGAAAAGAGCGCCACACTGTGCCTTAAATTAATGCAATCCTGATGCATTTTTACAGTATTATATGGGGGATTTTTTTTCTGGATATGGTTTGGATTTGCACTCAGGATAGAGAAATTGACCTCAGTTTCTACTCCCCTTGCTTAAACTAAGGAGATTGGGAATACCTGGCCACTTACTTCTGTGGCTTGGATTCTGACCATCTTTACGTTGTTTTTGTTTTCTGAGTTGTTGGTGGGTTTGTTTTTTTTTGTCATAATTGTTGTGTTTTGGGGTTTTTGTTTGTTTGGTTTTGGCTTTGGGGGTTTTTGGGTTGTTTTTTCTAGTGTTTGAGCAGAGGTTTTTGTCAGCACTGCAATGCTGTCCTGGGCTCTACAATGTGTGACCTTTTCTTAAATTTCCAAAGGATGGTAAACCACACTAAGCAACGTATCACTTCTCCCGTGACTTGAATTCTGACTCCCTAGAGCTTACAAGAGCCATTAGAAATTTGCTTTAAATAGCCTTCAGTAAAGGCAGAAGTTCATCTTACCTACTTATTAAAGGATTAAGTAAATAAACGTGCCCTTTGCACAGGAAAGTTGGTCCCCGAATTATGTTCTCTTATTTGTCTGCCTACACCCTGCTGCCTTCCATACCAGCTGTATGAATCGGTACATGAACAACTTGCAGCATGCGGTAACAGCTTGTTCTTGGTCAAGAGAAAGGTGCGTCCATGCCCAACGGGATTGCTGCACCTCATTTCTGTGCTGTTAGATTTGTATAAATAAGACATGTGATGACCAAGCAGAGGTATAACAGTCTATCAGCAAGTGTCACAATGCAGTAAGGCCTTGGTATATATGTGCTGTGTTCCAGAACCAGCCTCTCTCAACTCCGAAGTAGTTAGTGCAACCTAGATAAAGCAAAAGCTTAGTATATTTAGCTGGTGTTGGTTTAGTCAGACCTAAACATAACTTGTACCTTGTGCAACTGATTGTTTCGCCTACCTGTCCTCCAGTACTCTGCAACATGATAGGGGCAGAATGTCTGAGATTTCTAAGAGGTAAGCTGAGGCATTGCTAAAAAGCCAGGTTGTTCAAGTTGAATTTGGCTGTCAGACAACTGGTATAGGTCTCCTCAATGACCTGGGAGTAGAGTGCCACTGCTGATCAGTCTTCATTCTGTGGACAATGGTTTTGGCAATAGATTATATATTTAATGATCAACTGCAGGATCTCTCTCCCTTTTGATCTCCCTTGTCAAAGAAGCATAAGGAACACAGTGACTGGTGCTGAGGAGCATGTTTAGCAGTTAGTTGGCATATGCAAAGAGGAGTGAAAGGGACCTGCAAATGCAGGGCTCTGCTTCTGGCGTAGCAGGGAGGGAGAAGAGTTGACTCAGTGATCCTAAAGATCTTTTCTAACCTAAATGATTCTATGATTCTATTTGGCTGGTGAGGGCTGCAGGGAGGTGCAGCTGGGTGTTGTCATGCCTGTTACCTAATGTCTAGCCTAGTTTCTATTGAAATATCTGATTAATTTGGGGGTTTTCATTAATGTGGGTTTTGGAACAAATTAAATTTGACCAAGGTCCCAACAAGGATCTGAAATTTGTTTTCTGCTGAAGAACTCTTTATACAAATGAACACCAATTTGCATCATTAAGCACACGCTTCACTCAGGCTGCCCAACAGGATTGAACACTGAGACAGAAATTGCCTCTTGCAGTGCCTTTCTTACAAGGTGACAGCCACTTAGGCTCAGCTCGTGCTTTGGCACTTTTGTGTGTGTTCTTTTACGGCCTTTCTGGGGAGGCGGTAGTTGTTTTATAGCAGTCTGAGTTTTCTGTGATGCTCTTTAAAAGGGCCCTGTATCTTGTGTTTCTTTAGACACTGACTAGCAATTGGATACTCCCCTCCCTCTCCCTACACACCCCGAGGATTTACAGTGTTTTAAGGTGTGTGAGAGGGTTTGTTCAGGTAGGAAAACTCATCATAAAAAGTTGTAATTTGTTTCTCGCAACAAAGGCAAGTTGTTGTTTTGATTGAGTGTGGTATTACGCCACTGTGTTTGTCAGTGTCAATTTATGCCAGGCTTTAAATAGGATACTCTGCAATGAGTTTGTATTCTGGTAGTCTGTAATCCTTTCAGGCTAGCTAACATTAACGAGCGGCAGCATTACTGTAGCTGGTTTTCTTTTGATCATGCACAGCCCTAGTCAGGAAATGGGTGAGGAGCATGAGTCATGATTACATTACCCTAATGTGACTGCCTACTAGAAGTTTTCTTTTTGCCGCCAATACGCTTTCCCTTGACACTACTTCTGAAAACAAAATGTCCATTTTGGAGCACTTTGAAATATTGACCTTTAAACAGAGGGATTTATGTTCTCTTGCCGTCTCAAGGCAAAGTTCTAAGCAGGAGCTCCTGCAGAGTGCAGAGAGAACACAAATGTCTGCAAAATGCTTTTCCAGAAAGCTGCAAAGGACAGGACTTGACTTGCAGTACACTAGGTCTGCTTGGGTTCACTGAATACAGCACGTTTCCCTGACCCATTTAATTATTCTGTCACGTTGCTTGCACATGCAAGCTCAAGGTCCAGTCTTCTCTATATACAGATGCTGTCATCTCACTCACCATTCAGCTTAAGCTGTGTCTTAGAGCTATACTTATCTTTTGAATTATGGCTGCAGTAATGGGAAGATAGGTGCTGAGTACTAGTGAGGTAAAACCCTGAGTGTTAAGAAGGTAGCTTTAGTGGGATTTGAGACAGCAGTGTCTCAGACAGTTTAATTAAATACATGGGGTTTAGAGTTTGAAAGAAATAACAGCTGCTAATCAGTAAACTAGCTTTAGTACTGAATTACCACTGTGCCACTCTGAATATTCAGACAGTATACCTCTGTACAAGTGCTGAGTATATTAATTTCTTTCAAATTAAACTGATTAACTCTGCCTGGTTTTAAGAGCAGTAGTGAAATACGACTGTTGGCACAGAGACTGAATGCACTCTGATACTACTTGATATATTCCAGAAAAAAGAAATCTGATCAATCTAGTACAAGCAACTCAAGTTAACAGAAGTAAGTGTCTGTGGCAGAGAGCTCTCCGGAGGAAGCGGGGACTCCTGTGCCTGCTGTCCAGTGTGATGCGTCCCTATCAGCTGGGGTACGTCGCCGGTGTCACTTATTCCTCCAGAATCTTACCTCTGCTCAAATGTTGCCTTCAAATAGTGGAGTTGTTCTGTTAGGAGTATAGTATAAACTCACAGTGAAGATGTAATTTCTATTTTTTTCCTTTTGTTTCATGTAAGGGTGATAAAACAGTTACTTTAGTTGTATTAACAATCTAGTTTGAATTGCATATAGAAAACAAAAATTTAGAAGTCATATTTACTCCATGATTTCATCCCCATTCCTTAAAGAGGGCGAGTTGGACCAAAAAAGAAATTCAGTGAAGATTTCTGTAATCCACTGAAGAATTTCCTTTCTTCTATCTACCCCAACCCCATGCTCTTTGATCTCTTCCTGATGGCCATTCAACTCTCTGAAGCAGGCAGAACTGCAACAGAGCAGAGGGTTCATCCTTTTTCTATGTAATAAAACAAATAAGCCCTGTGCAACTTTATATTTTTCTGTAGCTTTGTACGTCTACCTCATTGTTAGCCTTTGCATATAGAGGGCTCTCTGGCCTTCAAGTTTGTTTTAAACCTAGTTTATCAGCCACTTCAGGATGGTAAATACTCATTTCAAGTGAAATGCTTTGAGAATTGAATAATAGGAGAACTGGTGATTATAATATGCCTATGTGTGCTTCAAGGAGATGATAAAGAATATTTGACTTAGAGATGAAGAGTATTTGAGAAATGGAGGTGGGGAGTTCAGGGTAGTGTGGTTTTTTTTTGGTTTGGGTTTTTTATTATTATTTTTGATTGGGATCTTGCAAGATGCTTTTATTTTAAATTGTCTTTTGTCAGGAGCTACCAGTTAAGGAAATGTTAAGCTAGGGATTCTTTAAAAAAAAAAAAAAGTAATAACAGTATCATAACTATAGTTGGAAAAACTTCTTCATTTCAACATGACAGCAGCATTGGGAACCCTAAGGCAGAAGCCAGTGGAGCTACCAAGCCATTTTTGCATCAGAAGTTAATAAAATCTGCATGTAATTCCATGGACATTTTTTCTTGCAGAAGAGCTGGTTAAGAATTGCCCATCCCTTCTGCCAGAACTCATTGCTCTCTAATGATGTTTCATGAGACAGCTGAGCTATTCAAGTGACTTGTTGCAGCTGAAAGTAGCAGTCTCATTCCTAGTCTTGTGATTTTTACACCCCTTTCCTAGTTAGTTTTCACTCAGTTCAGTGTGATGAACTGGCTTAGAAGGGGTCAAGTGTGCGCACACAGTAGGGGCGAAGAGGAGAATGCCTTTCTGACACCAACAGTTATATTGGGCTTGAACTTTCTTGAAGCATTGCCATCAGTCACACTGCAGCTGTTGGTAAGCCTTTACTGTAAACTGAGTCAGTGGGGAGAATTGCTGCTGTGATGGGTTTGCAGTGTGGCTTGTAGATCTGCCTGCCCACAGAAGGTACAAGGAACTGTAGTGCAGAACTGGGAACCAGCAGTGAGGAGTGAGGAATCCAGGGTGGGAACTTCTTAAATCGGCTTTGAGGGCAGAGCTGGGTTGGGGAACTACACCCTCTGTGTCAAAAGAGAAAGCCATCTATGCTAACCTGCTCAGAATTACAAAGGGTGTGGATTTGTAATCCGCTTAAACTGATATGAGTGCTGGCTGACATCAAAATGGGCAGTACTGCCTGCCTCAATCCACATCTTCCCAAGTTCTTCCATATGGCAACACCAGCACTTACGTGAACATGCCTTGAGCTGCATCAGGCAGCTGCTTTGGCTAAAAACTGTTCCTTTCTTCTCCCTCAGCAGATGAGATTTCAACCAGAGCAGTTAGCCAATCTTTTAGGTGGCACATAGTTCAGGTTATGGTTTGTTGTGGGGTTTTTGTCCCATTTTGCAATGGTTTTCCTTCAGACAAAGAGAATGTATGGATGAGTTTTTAAGTCTCTCCATCTTGTGGCTTAGGAGTTTATGGTCCCCAGCTATTTGCTTATTTGGTCTCCTGGCTTTGTAGGAGGAAATGTGTGACTGTGCTTCAGTGCACAGTCTGTCTGACGTAGCATAATCTCACCCTCACCAGCTGCATGAGTTAAAGTGCTAGACTTTGTACTGACATGTACCTATGCCTAAATCTGCATGGTCTTGCACTCACCCAATTTTTGAAAGCCAATGATAAAACTGAACTATATGGTATTAAATCTGTATGTATGAATGTACCAGTCAACAAAGCTAAGGCGAAGGTAATAAAGAGGGACTTGTTTCAGTTCATGGAGCCAAACAACAGAATACAGTGAGGTCATTACATTCCTGTCTCTGGAGAAGAGAAGAAAAGAAAAAAGGTTTTTATTATCCTAGAAAAGATGCTAACTTTGCAAAGCTGAAAGCAAGCTGTGACTGAAACATGGAAGGTGAAAAAGTTTTTTCTTGATTGAAAAAAAATGGGAATTATTTAAGACATTCTAATGAGTGGTCAAAAGCACAACTGCAAAAACAGACTCTGTGAGGCATTTGACTTAATATTGCATCACAGACAGATTTTTAAAACATTAGTTCTCTGCACGTATTATAAACATTTAGAATCTCAGAGGAAATGTCAGAAAAAAGTCAGCATCAAAGAGGGGTGTATTTCTATTGAAATAATGCAGAAATCTTTTTATACAGCTTTGGGCTGCATAGTATTTTTATAAGCAGCCTGCAAATAAGTGTAAAATTGTTGCGGTACAAATTTGCAGGCGATGGAGATTGGTGAGGAAGTATATCGATGAGGAGGAAGCCGGAGAAATCGCAACTGATTTATTGATTGACAGCTTGACCACATTCAAATAAAATGTTTTCTCTTTCTGAAATATGGCCTTCCTTTTTATCTTAAAAAATATAAATCCAGTTTATTTGCTGGAGAATGATAGCTTGGAAAGCCTTTTTTTTTTCTGTTTTCCTAAGGAACAGAGTCTTACTGGACAAACAGTGTAATATAAGCACCACCATTGGCTGTGCTGGCAAAATTTGTTGATTAAATTAATATATCTATATCTTCATCCTAAAAAATAGAAGGGGATGCCCACTCTAAACCAAGAAATGGCAGTGATAACAAATTTTGACTTTTGCCAATATTCTGCTTGGAGAACTCATTTTTGTTATACCATCACAAGAACTCTAAATGGTTTGTAATATAATGCTACCCTGTAAATACAGGAAAATTCCTGTTGTAAGATGGTGAGGATAAAAGGAGAAATATGATCTTGTTTATAAACAAGGCAGCAACGATGGGAAGAAAGAAGCGATTTTTATCTTTGTATATGCTGTTAGGGAGAATAATATTGAAATGTTGTCACTAATTCTGATCTGCTCTGAAAAGGATGTTGGAAAATTGGAGAGGGTTCAAAGGAGAGAGAGACGTATTTGAAGGCTTAAAATTACTCCCCCACCATCACCACATGAGGAATTCCCCCTGTTCACTTCCATCAAAAAGGATGACAGAGAAACTACTTGGTTAGTATTCAAGTACCTTAACAGGGATGAATGTTACTGGTTGATAAAGGGCCTTTGTACTCTCTCAGACTGATACAGAACAAAATAACTGGAGACTGGGGCCAGTTTCTCAAATTAGACAGTAGCCCCAAATTAGATAACTTCAGCAGCTCCTGTTTGAAGCATACAATGAACTGTGAAAATGTTTTTTTTTAATTTTCAAACCAGATTGTCTTTCCTTTATTTCCTTTTTTTTAGAAGCTAAAATGAAAACTCATAAATAGGTGAAATACCTCATTCATTTTGATACAATGCACAAGTACTTTAATGGTTTAAAATTGAAGGTGTTCCCTGGTTAATATGATTTACTCCGGCTTGATCCATTTGAAAAGGTACTATGCAGGGAAAGGTGGCAAGATTTAAAGGAGTCAACAATCAAAAATCATTTCAGGAACATGGTTTTTCTTTGTTCATTAACCTATGTTTTAGTGGGGGGAGGGAAAGAGGAGGGTGCTGGAGAAATGAAATACCTGGAGAGAAAGACACTGTATGCAGCCTGTCCCTGTCTGTGCTCATGCTTAATGACAATTAACGTTTCTTCAGGTGGACTTCTCACAGCTAGTGTACTATTTATCTTTGATTTACCTGGGAAGAAGTGTTTATAACAAGGGAGATGAAAATGTGTCCTCATGATTTTTCTTACATTTACCTTTCACTTTCCCTTCCAAATATGACTGATAATGAATTAATTCTTTTGTTTGTTTGGCTTTTTTAAAAATTAGTTCTCCCTAGCTAGTGTATAGCTGAAGTTTTCCAAGCCTTCCGTGTCATTCATTATGATATCTGTATTTAGCCACTGTTAATCTGGAGAGATCTATCAGGTGGAACTCTGCAGGGCTATCTTCCTTCTCTGTTAAGACACAATATTTTCATGAATGATTTGAATGTGTGCTTATTAGATCCACAGATGATGCTAAACCTGTATGCTGCAGAGGCCAAGATTAAAACTCCAAGTGATCCTGACCATTTGAATTTTTTGAAATGAATAGAATGCAATGCAGTGAGTACGGAGGCTGTGCTACAGAGGCATAGTCAAGAACAAGATGTAGAATAACTGGTTAGACAGCAGTTCTTAGCTAAAGGAGCTAGGTTTTTAGTGGACCACAAACTAAACATAAGCTAACAATGTTGTGATGCTGAAAGAAAAATGCAGACACTCTATTAAGAGAGAAATTGATGCCTCAGCTTAAATATTGTGTTTGCTTTTGGGCATATTTAAAGAAAGACTTGAGCCAAGGGGAGGAAGACCAGAAAAGGAGGTTGGCGGGAAGTTATCTGAGCTCCAGAAAACATGACCCGTGTTGAAAGACAGAAGTATTTGAATTGTTTAATCTGAAGAAGAAAGGGCTGAAAGGAGATGTAGAATGCATAAAATAATGAACTGTATTCATCAGGACCCACATTGGAGCAGGCAAGACTTTAGGTACATCTTCTCTGATGACTGGTCTCTGTGAAGTAAATTAATGTGTGCAGTCTGCACCTGTAGGGAATTCTAAGAGGCAGATGGACAAATATCTTCCAGGACTAGCAGAAAGCATCTGAGTCTTTGCAGGATGATGGAGAAATGAATGAACTGCATCACAGGGTCCTCTCTTGACCCATGTTTCTGTAGCTGTGGGAAGGATTGGGGATTTGTTTTTGTTTCGTTTTCTAAAAAGTGTATGTGACAATGGGATAAAAGAGGTTAGATTTGATCTAGGAAAGTAGGTTGAGTGCAGTTTGAGAAAATTAGTTGAACTGAAGTGCGATTAGCCTGATTGTTTTTGCAAAGTAATTAAATGCATAGCTTTAATCAGAAAGAAGCAAATTCTTTGATGGAGGCAGAAACAAAGGGGTGAGGACTTCTAATCTGATCAGGGAAGTTGACTTTAATACAGAGGAATTCAAAGATTGGGCCTCTTATAAACAAGGTAAATTTAAATGAACAATCTGGAGGGAGAAGCGTTACCACCTGATTTGATTAAAGCTACTCAGAAGGCGGTGGCTCCGTAAGCAGAGGCTCACTGGTGGCCTGGTGTGGAAGTGGACAGGCTTGTGGCCTCTCGTCTTCAGAGGCTGGCAATTGATAGGGACACCTAAGTCCACAGGAACATGAGAGGTAAGCTCTATGGTGCATCATCTGCTGCTTTTCTTGTACCTGAAGACTTGGTTATACTGGGAGTTTGTTTTACAAGCGTTCAGGAATCATGACTGCACGATTTCAAGCCTCTGTTACAAAACCAGTAAAAACGTGGTTTGTACTGATGTTTCAGGCATAGTGAAAGTAACAACATTGACAAGGACATTGACAGTTTGTTTGTACTGCTGAAAGCTACTGGTAGCTACCTAAAATGAACGCCTAAAGCCTAATTCTTCTATTCTTGCAGACACTTCATTGTATAGAAAAGTTGCAGCAGCTTATTGCACAGTTTGTGTCTGTCTTTTGCTGGGTTACTGTATTCTCATTTGGATATTTCAATAATGTACAGACTCTGTTTTTTCCTAGTGACTCGCTCCACAAGGTAATTCAATGCTATTTTAAACAATGCTTTGGAAATGGGTTTCTCTAAAGTTTACACTCTTCTAGCCAATGATGTGTAAGGCACAGCCCTTGCAAGGGATTGTCCTGTAGAAAGCCCACAGGCTTCCCAGAGTGCACACTTGCTTCTGGTCTTGCCCACTGTAAATAGGATTTTTTTTCTGCCATTTGGTGAGGGGTCTAGAGCACAAGTCTTATGAGGAGAGGCTGAAGGAACTGGGGTTGTTTAGCTTGGAGAAAAGGAGGCTGAGCGGAGACCTTCTCGCTCTCTACAACTACCTGAAAGGAGGTTGTAGCAAGATGGGGGTCGGTCTCTTCTCCCGATTAATAGGCGATAAGACAAGAGGAAATGGCCTCCAGTTGCTCCAGGGAAGGTTTAGATTGGGTATCAGGAAAAATTTCTTCACTTAAAGGATTATCAAACGTCGGAACATGCTGCCCAGGGAAGTGGTGGAATCACCATCCTGGGAGGTGTTTAAAAGAAGAGTAAGTGTTGCTTAGGGAGGGACATGGTTTAGTAGTGGTTTTGTTAGCGTTAGATTGATGGTTGGACTGAATGATCTTAAAGGTCCCTACCAACCTAGACAATTCTATGATTCTATGATTTCTTTCCCTAGGACACTGCTTAAGGATCTAGGTCTCCAGGGATTTGCACACAAATAAAATTTTGTACCTTGACCCTTGTCTCTGGCTTTGTAAGCTTAGCTGTTGAGATATTTACTGATAGTCTGTCCTTTGAAAACAGGGTGTGGAATAAACTAACGCATCCATGGAAAACTTTGAGCTCTGTGGAAGGTGATGATTACTGAGTGGACAGAAGGTTTGAAAGGCGGATTGAGAAGTGCCTCTGAAAATATTAGTCTTTGTTACCAAGCAAAACACTTATATGAGGGTGTGAAGTGATAGGAATGAAAATGAGCAAGTGTTACAACCAAACTAAAACTTTACTTTTCACTGGGCTGAAGTTTCCCTGGCTTGGCTCATGCTTGGATCTTGTTAGGAGAGGGATATCTCTTCAACTGGAAGAAAAATCCTTTCATGTTGTTTTTCTCTTAAGGTCTTCCACTGTAGGCTGGCAGTCTGGGACTGTGGACTTTTGGTTGTGCATTTGGTTTTATGATAATTTCTCATTCAGCTTTCCAGCTTGGCTATACATTCACTTAGTTACTGAGTTGAAATTAGTCAAAACAGGGACTCTCTTAGCAGCAAGATCAGAAAAAAAGTCTTATTTTAAGACAAGGTGAACTTTACTATGTGGCCTGGTATTGAGATTGGAGTGTGTTCTGTTCCTTCTCTTAGCCCGTGTGTACTGGTGATTTCATTAAATCTTGCTGAGTGCAGGGAGTGTGTAAGGTCCTTGTGAAAATTTTGTGGACTAATTTTTTTAGTTTTGAAGGAGTTGAGCTGGAGGCTTAGTCTCGTTAAGCCTTTCTTCATTTGCCAAAGTTGGATTTTTTTTTTTCTTACTAAAAGAACTACTTGGTCTTTTTAAACCACATTATATATCGATATAGGTTCTTCCTTGTTTAATTGTAAATGAAATATGAGTAACAACAGTATTTTAGGCTAAGTGAATATTTCCAGATTTATGACATTTCAGCTGTAGCTTAAAATCTGTACTCCTTTGGGCAGTAGTTGATGAAGAGGGACAGGTATGCAGAAACAAAGTACAGTTGCTCTGAAGCCTATGTTATGCTGTGTGTGGAAAGCCTGTCCATTGAGGAGGGAACTTTTATCTTTTCTGTTTACAAGGTGTACTTTGCAGATTTTCAATACAGTGGCTAGTGAAATCTGCAGCAAGGGTAGCCTTTGGTTTCAGCAGAGAAAACGATGCTTGCAGTAAGCGTGTAATCATTAAAGTTCTTATCTTCAAATGTAAAGCCTCTTGCACTGGCCATATGGAAGGCAAGGCCTTTGCAATTGCAGGGACTGCTGTACAGAGAGGGATTATAATTCCTGACACGGAGTCTCTTGCAGCATCCTCTGAGGTAGTGTGGTTTTACACTGCCCCTTACTGGGGCTCTACCATAGTGCAAGAACTAAAGGAGATCTGGATGCCCAAGTTTGCTCTGTTTCAGGTTTTTGTGTTGGTTTTTTTTTTTCCTCCCGAGCTATCAGTTAAATAAAACACAGTGCTCTTCTTGTGTGTCAAAATGGATTATTTATATTAAAAGTTATTTTACACTTGATTTTAGTATTTCTTGATGTTCAGATATTTCGTTGTGTCCTTCAGGTTTCCTTGAAATCCCCTTATGGAGTTTGGGTGATAATGGCTTTTGATACACATCCAAACTGGTAGAAGCCATGAAAGCTTTGACTAGACAAGGATTTGTCTTTTGTTTTTAAACTAGTGACCAACAGGCATGACTTTGGACCACATTGATACTACATTGACATTAATTCCAGATTAAAACATCTGAAAGAATGAGGAATTAGGATCACAGGGAATTCAGCCTGTTAATCCTGGGAAATGAGATAGAGCTGTGTTCATTAGATAAACATAAAACAACCTCACCGTTAGACTTTGTTTGCCAAGAAGAGTCTTCTCTAGAGTTGAGGACATTTTGTTTACCTAAGTGGATTGCTTGGGTAGAATCATCATTGGGGAGAAACAATGCAGTGAATTTTTCAGTTTCAAACTGAAAGGTAACCGAGTTGACTAATCAGTTCTGTTCCCAGGGCGTGAGGCACAAGTAGAGGTCTTATTGAGGACTTACTTTTGTGTCTTATGGTACTGACATGGAGTTAAGTTGGAGTTTTGGTATGTAATGGGACTCTCCTAGTATTCTGTAGATCCTAATGAATTACCATTTTGTTGTGTAGAAGGAAGCTTTTGAAGCGCTCTTAACTGATTGATGCAATCAATTGTATTTTCAAAATTGAGCTTAAAAGTATAAAATGTCCTCATAAATTATTGAACATTGAGCTTATTTTGTATGACAGATTTCATCTGTTTATATCTGTACTTTTTGGGGACAGCTTTTCAACAATATCCGAAGTGCAGTAGATATCTGGTGGGAATCAAAAAACCAAAATACTAACCTGGCTAGTTTCCCAGTTCCCCTTGTGATGCACAGATAAGTACCCCACTGTAAAAACTAATTACTCAGGTTAAAGCATTTGTGAAAATGCTTAAATACTTCTTGACATTCTGGCTGTATAGCCATAGAGTACAAAGTTTTAAAACTGGCGATTCTTAGTGGGCTTAATTTGAGGAAGGAAAATATCTGCTGGGGCATGGATAAAAGGCAGCAAAAGTAGCCCTTGTTACAGACACTTATTGCATAGAACAGTCTTTCCGTGCAAAACCTGCAAGCTCCTTTACAGAGTGAGGGTGGTGATGGACAGAGTGTGGGGGATTTGTTTCTCAGTATTCTGGTGGGGAGGAGTGACCTGTGATGCTCTGGTGGTCCATGGACTTAGTAGGGGAAAGTTCAAAAATGTCCAGGAGAAAAATACATTTATTCTGAGATTGCTCAAGAGTCAGAAACTGGTACTATAAGGAAGAAATACACCACTAAAGCATTAATGAAGAGTGTTTTTCCATGACTTACTGGCCCAGTAGCCTGTTAGCCCTTGTGGGCTGCTTTATCAGACTTTTCAGAGACCACATTCTAATAGGATGACTTGGTTTGCAAACACTGTTTCATTTGGTTGCGCAGAGCAACTCTGAGTCACCATGGCCTCATGGCCTACATAATTCATGAGCTAGTCCATAACTAATTGCTATGGAGAATTCCTGTAGTCTAAAGATTGTAGTCACAAGAATCTGTCTTTTCTAAGACACGTGAATTTGCATGTTTCTAACTAATTGTAAAGACCTGGACTAGCACTTTTTTCAAGTACCTAAAACTATCCTTTTAAATGGGCACAATTATCAAAAATGTTATTGGTGACAGTTTGTGAGAGTTCCAGCACTGAATGGCGGTATTTGAAGTTCTCTAATCCAAGGTGGTCTACTCCATTTCCAAAACGGTTTCCTGAATGACTCTGTCAATCTTCCTGGGGCTACCAAAAGATTAATGTTGTTGAATTTTATAAATGTGTTTCTGCATGTGCTGTCAAAGGCCAGGATTTTGAATGCCAGAATAAGGAGAAGAAAGATTAAGATAGTGATATCTATCAAATGAATTGTGCTCAGCAGCCGTGTCTAAGAAACTCTGACTTCAAAAAAAGCTATGAAGTCAGAGAAAGGTTAGCTAGCCCTTGTTAATTTAAACTCTTTTATCCTGCCTAGTGAAGGGAAGCAACATCATAAAGCTAATCTGCAGGCTGGAACTGTCAGTACCTTTACTAATTTTATTTAAAAAAAAAAAACACAACAAAAACAAGACTGAATGAACCGTGAAAAATAAATTAATGATAACCTGATTTTGTATTCCATGCAGGTTTTCTCAAGTTCTGGACGTAGCAGGGCATTTGGTTGCTAACTGACCTGAAACTTGTGTTCTACCTTGGAAAGATCTGCAGTGGGAGACATTCACCTTCACATACCCCCACTGTGGTTCAAGATGATGATGTAACACTGATAACGCTGAAGATCTCCCAAGAATAACTGACTTTGTAAGAGGCTTCTTCTCCCCTTCCTTTTTTTTTTTTTTTAATAACTTCCTCTCTCAGAAGCTACAAGCAAGATGCCAGCCAAGACACCCATCTACTTGAAAGCTGCTAACAATAAGAAAGGGAAGAAATTCAAACTAAGGGATATCCTATCTCCTGATATGATCAGTCCACCACTTGGAGATTTTCGTCACACCATACACATTGGAAAAGAGGGACAACATGATGTTTTTGGAGACATTTCCTTTTTGCAGGGCAACTATGAGCTATTGCCTGGAAATGAAGGAGAAACCAGAGTTAGCCAGTCTGGTGGCCACAATGAATTCTTAAGGGCAAACAGCACTTCTGAATCCATGTTTACAGAAACTCCATCACCAGTGCTCAAAAATGCTATTTCCCTTCCTGCCATTGGGGGTTCTCAAGCCCTTACACTGCCCTTATTGTCACCAGTGACGTTTAATTCAAAGCAAGAATCCATCAGGTCATCAAGAAATCCTAGGCTTAGCTGTGAGCCAGTAATAGAAGAAAAATTGCAGGAAAAAGGTAAACAGATGGAAGATGGAGAAACATACAAAGATGATATATGGGAGCAAAATGGTTCTTCTTCGCATTTTACTAACGGTAGAGACAGTCACTCATCCAGCTTTTCTGAACGATGCACTGATTGGCAAACAGTTGATTTATTTGATGACAGTCGACTTTCATGTGAACTAACCAAGACAAAGACTAAGTCAGAAGAATCCCTTTCAGATCTTGCAGGCTCTCTTCTCTCATTACAACTTGACTTGGGACCTTCACTTTTGGATGAGGTCCTCAATGTAATGGACAAGAATAAATCTTAGAACTGGTACTCCCTTGCTTCTTTATAAGCGATTCACTTAAACAAAAACAAACAAAAAAAAACATAGTTCAAAAGTAGAGACACTTAAAAATCAGCTGTATTTGCAGTTGTTTGACGGGTTTTCTAAAAATATTCTTAAAAGACTATTTTTTTACCTATTGTTTTTCATGATTTTTATTACACTAAATTCTCATAGCAGGAAGGTAAATTTTAATAACAGTTTTCAGTAAATATAAAATGTTTTTAAGTACCAGTATTAACGATCAGAAACTTAAGAAATGGAGTTTGAGTATGATACCGATTGTGACATTTGGTTAGTTCACCTCTACGGGCTTCTGAATAGATGAGAATCTCTAAAGTGTCAGAAAGGAGACTGATATTAATTATTCACTCTTATAAATTATTACGACATCACTTTACATGTAGGCCTCTTTCTAGAACCTTGTGTTTGAGGGTTTGATAGTGTTTTTCTTCATTTTCCATAGTACCACTTCTGTTATACCTTCACTGTAACTAGTTTCTCAGTCTTATACTACAGCTCTGTATTCAGATGTGAACAATTTGAAGGCTTTTTCAGCTTGAATACCTAGTCCAGAGTCTCAGCTGCTTTAAATGAGTATGCACAAATTTACACAAGCTGAGGCTTGGGCCTGACATTGTATATGAAATGATATGTTGTAAACAGGTAACACATGCAAGTATTATGGTTAAATTATTTTAAAAGTTGAAGTATATTTTGTGTGTGCATATTGGCATTTTACTGCAGAGCCTACACATACCGTATCTCATCAAAATAGTTGCTTGGCATTATTGGTGCTCTTCTGAAAATTGTACATTTGTGTGTTTGAAAAGAAATATGTATTGATACTCCTTGCTTTTTTTCTTCATTTATTGCCACACATGCTTAAAATTGCAGCCGATTATATTAATTTTTGCAGAAGGCACTGGTTATTCACAATGCTTGTGATGTGTGCTGCAACAGCCAATGTTTTGGGAAATGTGGATCCTTTAATACAGTACATACATGGATTGCATAGATATCTTGTGCAATACAATAAAAAAACCCCTTAAAATTGCTATGTCTTTGTGACTCAGTACATAGCCTCAACAAACCACAAAGTTTTGTTTTCTTCTGTAATGAAACAGACTGCAGTAGAGTTGCAGAAATATGGGACCAAGGGGCAGATCAATTCTACTATCTTAATTTAGTTGACTTCTCCAATTTGGATTACTTCCTGAGGTTTTCAGGGCAAAGTCCAAGCAGGTAGGACCCTCTGGGATATACACTGATTTTAAGTAATTGGACATAAGAGAGTAATACTTTGGTCCTAGTGAAGCTAATGGCAAAGTTCCAGCAGCTTTCACTGAAGTCTTGGTAAAATCCTGACACAGTTTGTAGACTGTTCTTCATTAGATAACCACATTTATCTGTATCTTCCTATCAGAACATGTAAGTCATGGATGGTTTAATATATATTATATTTATCCTTAAAATTTCTAGGGAGTCAATGCCAACTAATTTCACTCCTTCAGTGTGTTTTAGGAACAGAGTCATTACCCCTGTTTCCGATTAAGCCCTTATAGTATTGTGCATTAATGAGACATGCAGCTACAGTCTCCCGTATTATTCCTGTGAATGAGGAACTGAGATCTAGAATAGCCAAGAACTGTGTTTAATTTTAAGATAATGGTTAATTGCCTTTGACTTCATATTCTGTGCATAAGCCTGGATCAAATTTCCAATGCATTCATCATCCAAGAAGAATGGTGGTTCTGTGACTATCGTGCTTTTTGTATTTTAGAAAGCAGGTTCAAGGCTCTGCTTGGCCACATGTTTATTATGGGACCTAAGGATTTAGAGCCTAATGAGAATTTAGGCCAAAACTTTCACTGGAAAAATCTGTCAGTCATGAGCATAGGGGAAATTTGGGTGAAACGAGGAATTAGACATCTTCTGTGTAGACCGGCTTCAAATACCATGATTAAATATACCATTAAAATACCATTAAATGTATTTGCTGAATGAAAAGTCACTATCTTGCAGGACTCTTCAAGTAAGTATTCTCTAGAAAACAGAAACAGATTCTTACAGCAGCTATTGCAGAAGTGTTATTTTTGCTTTGTTGTGTTTTATACTTGATTTCCTGGCTAAGTCTGCTGAAAAATGTCTCACTATTGCAGGAGAGTTTGGTCTGTGTTGTCCTTCCTATGTGATTGCTCTTCTAAATTTGTAAATCCTTAGGTCTTGTGATGAGGGTGGGTGGTCAGAACTAAAATAGTAACTATTGCTGCAGGCAAAAAGCTATTATGTTGTGGAGGAAAACCTTTGCTTAAGTCAAGAAGAGGACTTTTCCATTGGCAAAGTAGATTTCATCTTTCTTTAAAGCCTTATTACTTCCCTCAGAGACTGGACCCCTGAACTGTTCAGATCTTACGTGTAAAGACCTAGAAGATGCAAAGTTGAAATGTGCTCAGCTTCTGTTCTGATATGGTCTTCTGTAAAATACCGCATTGCATAATTTGATCTGCATCTCATCTGTCACAATGCAGCTTGTCAGATCAAAACCTTGAATTTCTGGTTTGTGAGAGGTTCTGCCTTCCTGAAGCCTTGATAAAACTCTTGACAGAAATTAGACTTTCCAAGGGGGAGTTACATGGCAATTTCCTGAAAAGCAAGATACTGCTGCGTGTTGACCTTCTGGCTGGAACAGAGGACTGGAAGGAGTTGCCTTGGATATCACATCAATTTTCTCTGGCCACGGGGAAAAGTATGCTAACTATACAACTGCCCCGAAAGTTCCATGAATGCTTCACAAGTCTTCCAGTACGCCAGAAAACACTTCCCTGTCTCTTCTACTAACTGAAGAAGTACAGCGAAGACCTAAAGATGTAATCTAAATGCGCCAAAGAAAGCAGAAGCCATAAAGCATATATACACCTAGTTCCTGCATGAGTATTTGCTAAATTTCTCATCTGTACAATCCTACAAGCTGGGCTATGCACAATACAGTACACAAACCTACCAGGAAGTCCAATAATCATCCAACTAAAGAACCCTTGGGCCCCTGTCCCAGTTCCCCTGCCAACTTAACTGAGGTGTTCAGTATTGTGCTGAGGATGTCAGTGGAAGGTAAAGAGCAGATCAAATGCTGGGAAGTATGCAACCCTACGTTGATCTCTATATTTTTTATTTTTATTTTTTTCCTCCTAACAAAGACCAAATCCAATACCTTAGAGGAAACTGCAAAGCAAAACAAACTTCCAGGCTAGATAACAACTGAAGGATAGAAAACAGCCTGACAAGGAGGCTAGCAGAAACCCTGAGACAGGGGTTTGATGGAAACACAGTTTGTCCAAACACACAGTTCTTTTGAAAGTCCCTTGTATAGCTGCATCAAGTAATTAATGACTTCCACAGCAACCTTACTGTTCTCCTCACATTGTCAAAGCTACGTTATGTTAATAAAAATTGTTTATCATTGTCATTTGTTTGAATTCACACTCTTGAAACTTCAATGTACAGAAGGCATCCATTTCATTTCACCTGTTTACCCGTACCACTACGAAGTGTATACAAGACAGAACCATCTGGATTTGCTGGCAAATGGGTATAAATAACTTTACAGTATGTCAACATGACAGAAGAGGGCAGAAAATCTAAAAAAAAAATAAAAATCTGAAGACAGTCATAATACCTTGTTAAGGATGATTTTACTTTTTAGACCTTTTTCATTTTTGCTTTTATTGGTGTTAACAAGGAAGCTAGTTATCAGGGTTAGGGCTGAAGGACATTCTCTAATTTGTGTAGGAAATTCTCAACAAGCAACAATGAAGGGCTTAGGCCAAGTTTCAGAAAAACATAGGAGGTATATCAGTTCAAAATATTTTTTTATTCCTGCTAGAATTAGTGAGAGAAGGGACAATTCGGGTGGCTGCCTTTTACAGAATGTCAGTCATGACCAGAATCAGAAGCAGCTGTTTGATATGTCAAATATAAATAACCCAGATGCAAGCCTAGCAGGGAAGGTGTTGGACCTGGCATATAGAGGCCAAATAAAGTTTGGATGATGCAAGAAGAAGCTAAGAAAGATACACACTGGACTTTATTCCAAGGAAAGTAATTAATGGTTGTTGTAAGCAAATTAATTAAATTAGCAGTGACCTAACTGTTCTGCTTGCATCTATTTGCTTTTTGTATGAACACACAGTACATTAGTACATCTGTTTCGAATAAATGCCTTCATTTTATGTGTTTTTTTAAGGGGTTTCCTGACTCCAAATGTAAGGCTGGATCCATCACTAACTGCTTCTCTCTAGGTAGTGCTAGAAAATCAAGGAATTACCTAATACTTTTTGCTTACTTTTGAATATTGTAAGCTATTTTCTCCCTATAACAATTATAAAAGGACTGATTTTTTCCTGGTATAAATTAACATCACTCCAATAAAATCACGGATTCTAATTTATATCAGAGTATTCCTGGAGAGAAATAAATTTCCCAGAATATTTACACCAGAGAGAATATCCTTTTTCACAGTTACATTGCAGTATGACCCTACATGTTCTTCAAAGTATTTCTTTTCCTCATCCTCTAAGACAATTCTTTCTTAGCTTGTGCTCAGAGAAACTAGGACTTTAGCTTTGTGGATGGGTGACTTTTAGCCTGTGCTATGTTTCCCTTGTTTAAGATATTGACCTTATCACTCTCTACAACTACCTGAAAGGAGGTTGTAGAGAGATGGGGACTGACCTCTTCTCCCTAGTGACAAGTGACAGGACGAGAGGAAACAGGTTCAAGTTGAGCCAGGCAAGGTTTAGATTGGATATTAGGAAAAATTTCTTCACTGAAAGGGTTATCCAACATTGGAATAGGCTGCCCAGGGAGGTGGTGGATTCGCCATCCCTGGAGGTGTTTAAAGAAAGGGTAGACATGGTACTTGGGGATCTGGTTTAGATGTGGTTTTGTCAGGTTAGGATAATGGTTGGACTTGATGACCTTAAAGGTCCCTTCCAACCTTAACAATTCTATGATTCTATTCACATATTTAGGAACCTTTCTTCTATTAGAACCTCCTTTCAGGGTGCCACGTGAGCTGTGGCAGAGGTGAAGACCAGCACTCCTATGGCATCGTTAGGGCAGGGACTGAAGGCCCTGGGCTGAGCTTAAATGGGGCTCCTGAGCCCATGGACTGGGGTGGGATCCCACCTGAAAACCCTGAGACCTCTGGCAGATTTTTGCAGGTAATACTTTTGACCTGAGAGATGAAGCTTAATTTTATCTTCAGTACGTCATAAACGCTCACAGAAGCCATCTAATATGCTGTTAGATTTTATCTAGTACAAATGAAGGAGCCTTGGGCTGTTCCCTGTTTGCTACGTAGGATGGAACCATCCAGCAAAGAAAATTCAAACCCATTTGCTCATTTAGAAAACTGCGAATGCCATTCCAGGGCACCTAACTGTTGTATTAAAAAATGACGCAGTTTTACAAGACAAAGTGCTGAACAATAAAATTACTTCTCAAGAAGAAAGTTGCTCCCACATATTGCAGAGGTAGCTATATTTTGGTAAAATTCACACCAAGTTAGATACCACATGTCAGCAGTTAGCCAAGTGGATTTTTTGCCAGTCCCTTCTTGCCTCCTTTCAGCTCTAAGTGCTTTGAGGTCACAGTCCCCAGATATTCCCCAGCGACAGTCACATTACACTATAAGATACTGTCTCATCCACTTTTGAAAGATCAGTGGACCCGGGCCTCTCCTTACTTCTTGCCAGACTCCTCCATTATGTACAAAGTCAGCTCAGTTGCACCTAATGGAAGCAAGTCAGGCCCAGACCCAACATAGAGACAGAACTAGCCATAGTTGAAACCACACGCTCAGGGGTTATGGTCCCTAGGATTTATCTGTTGCAATGTGTCAACCGGAGTATGGCAGACCGGCTGAGAGTCCTGGGAGAAGACACCCAGGAATGGGCCCGTCACTGGGAATGTGAAGAATAACGCCATCTGTTGTGCCAAACGCATATCCTGAAGACCTAGACAATGGCTAGCCCTTCAAGATTCACCCTCCGGAAAGTCATGGGGAATAGCAGCTGTCCTCAGTGTGCAAATGTATTAGCTCTACTGACAATTTTGTTCTTGGTCAAGAGAATCAAAATTTTAAATGCTTGGAGTCCCAAAAAGCTATCATTGCCATCTATTTTATAATGTAATAACTGGATGGCTTATTTGTTTTCTAATATTTACTCTCTTTATAGGAAATAGAATTCCAGCCATTGCTTTCTGTTTCTGAATGATACTGTAGGATGTTAGCCCTGCCTCTCAGGGCTTCTACCTATTCCTTTTTGACAAAACACTCTGTTGCAGTACAGAAACGTTTCTGGGGATATATTCTCTTTTCCTCCACCTTAATTTCTAGTAAATTTTATCTAGTGGGTTGGAAAAATTGTGAGAATATACTTACTCATAATACTTCTATTTCCTCTCCTGGCAGATACACATATCTGCAGTTCATAGTTCATGTATTTATGTTTGATCATCAAGCATTTTCTAAATTCAGAAAAGCTTCACGTCACTTGTTATTTTAACCAAACTGCTCTTCACTAGAAAAATGCAGATGGAGACAGCAACTTAACAAGCTGACTGTAAATGTTGACATTCTGCATCCACAGGGTTGCAAGAGCTTTCACTGCATTTGGCTTATGAAATTACTTTTGAATGTAAGCCACAAATATGCTAAATGTTAACTAGGATTCTATAGTGAGCCCTATATCCTGTGGTAATGTTGGAGAAATCCTAACCATGCTAAGGATGTGCACACTGAGGAATGCCATTTCTCATACTGGAAGTAACATGCTTTCCAACATTGATAGCTGTGCTTGGACTGGTACCGTGAAGGGAGTTTTCCCTAGCATTGCCAGGGCAGACAACCAAGCTAATAGGAAGAACAAAGGGAAAGGGAAAGGGAAAGGGAAAGGGAAAGGGAAAGGGAAAGGGAAAGGGAAAGGGAAAGGGAAAGGGAAAGGGAAAGGGAAAGGGAAAGGGAAAGATTCCTCTGACTACAGCATTAAGACTGAACTTCTAGGCTCTCTTGGCTCTAGCGCAGACTTGAACGGCGGGCATGAATTTGGGCAAATCATGTTATATCTCCACAGCTGAGACTGACATCTCTAGAATAAGAAAGATAATATTGTGCTTCTATCAACTTTTGTCTGTTCTGTCAAATTAGATGAAAATAATCGCAGGTAAATCATTTGGAGTGCAGTGCTTAGCCTAAGAGCATTAGCTGGGGTGTCTGAGTACTGTTATATAGAACTGCAGTGCTTTACTAGATTATACACAACATGGTATTGTAAATATATATGCTTAACAGACTGTATTAGGTTTCAATGATAGATGCCTTAAAATCATATTTTCTATAAACTCCGTAAAAAACTATATCATTTGAAGAAAAAATCTAGGTTTTGCCTTCAATTTGAAGCATAATCAGTCATAAGGTGATATGATTATATGACTTAGAAAAGAGGGCAAGACGGGATAGTTACGGCTTCAGGAAATCTAATATTCAGAGATTACCAGCAAGGCATCTGATTTATTTGTTTGACTATTATTGTTTGTCTTTTTGGAACTGTGCTCGGGAGCAAGGACTGTCTCATCCTATGTCTGGAGAGCAGTTAGAATAACCTAGCTGTCACCAGAGTTCAAGAAATTATTTAACACATGTCCAGCAACAGAGGGATATTCACTGTGCCACGACACGTAAGCAGAGATGTCAGACAGAGGTCAAATTTGTGCAGAATCAGTTAAGTGTGAACAGGTGCAACCAGACCACCATGAAATAACTCTTTGGTTAAGTCGTTCTAAATGAGGCATGAGATGCTCTACCCCAGAGGTATTTGTAACCCTAAACCATCCTGTAGCCACGGTGTATCTGACACTATTCCTAAAGCAAACAAGCAGGAGAAACGGACAACCTTAATTACTGCCGCATCATGAAAAATATTTATCCTGTTTATATTGTGGATTGCTCCCTGATGTGGGAGTAATCAAAGGATATTTTCCTTTCCTACTGTTATTGAATGAAAGGACAAAAACTGTAAGTAGTCCGCATGTGGGGTGGCATCCTTTCACCTGATCATTTCATCAGGGTGGGAAAGAGTCATATAGTAAGAGGATTATTTTGCATTTCATGCAACAAAACAACACGTAGCTGTCCCACAATCTGCAGGAGGCTGTGCCATTGCAGTGAGGGGCCCAAAATTGAACACAGTACTGAAGGTGGGGTCTCACCAGTGCCGAGTACAGGGGGATGATCACTTCCCGAGCCCTGCTCACCACGCTATTCCTGATACAGGCCAGGATGCCATTGGCCTTCTTGGCCACCTGGGCACACTGCTGGCTCATATTCAGCCAGCTGTCCACCAACACCCCCAGGTCCTTCTCTGCTGGGCAGCTTTTGAGCCACTCCGCCCCAAGCCTGTAGCACTGCATGGGGTTGTTGTGACCCAAGTGCAGGGCCCGGCACTTGGCCAATGAATCATGGTTTTTAAGAGCTTTCACGTCTTTGGGAACAGGGAGAAATCCTGTTGTGTGGATTCTCTCTTATCTAGAAAAGGCTCCTTTCATGACACAGCCTTTTCTGCATTGGGGGTGTGAGGATAGGCATAGTAAAAGGGTCTTTCTCTGCTGCCCAGCTGCTTATTTTCATCACGTTTGTAGCCAGCAGAACTAAACCATTTACCTGTCCATCAACTCTGACTGAAACAGGGCAAGGTTTTCAAAAGTACTTCAGGATCTTGCACACATACAAACCCATAGTGAGATTTCCAAACTGCTTTTCTTTAGAAAGCCAGGATATTTGTGTATTTTCTGAAGTCTAGGAAGTCAGGCAAAGTATAAATTGATGCTCAATTTGACTTAGTGTTTTGATATTCAGATGTGTGCTAAGTGCAAATAAATTTAAATACTATGGAGTCCAATTTTGGATTGTTTGTTCATTGTTTCTTAACACATCTTTTAATCTGCTGTGGACAAGTCTATCTCTCCTTTTTAGGAAATGTCTTGAAGACACAATTGAGACTATCTCATAAAAAGTTCATCACTCTCAGGCAGAGATATGTACGATTGGGCTTGTGCATGGCTATTTTTTGGATTCTGTGAACTGTTTCCTTTTAGGGGAGAATCTATTGACAGGGCAAAGTTCCACCAGTCTTTGTTCAACGGAGGTAGATAATATACTGTTGTTTGCATTCTATACCTGCTTGTTCATATTCATTATACTTTCTACTAGAATTAAATTTATATTAAAATTATTAGGTGATAGATGCCAGCTTTTCAGATCAGATAGGTCTTTTCATTTACGTAAGCAAAAAGTCTGCGCATGATGGCGTCAAAGTAGGGAGGACACACAATCTGAAATATGGAACTTATACATTTTCTTTCTAAAACCCATGCAATAATACATTCCATCACATTTCCTGATTAAAGCTACATTTCTTTTGAATGTGTTTTCCTGTCCAGTTAAAGTGCTTTTCTAGTTACAAATGTGTGTATGATGTAGGAAGGTTCAAAACCATATGAAGCTTTTTTCACAGTTAGAAAGCTCTGTTACAGGGAAATATCCTTACAAATTCCAACTGAATAATCCAAGTGTTCACAACCTAAGCTGCAAAAGAATACCTTGAAAAGCAAAATATGACACAGTTTTGGTGTTTTTCCTTCTTTCCACAATGTAAGATGTTGCTTTAAATAGAATTTCACTCACGTTCTATAAAACTCAGTGATGTCTGGACTTAATAAAGAAGAGGAAGAGAAGAAACAAAGAGATATTTCAAATTCATCCATAAAGCTGTAACAATTTACACCTGTGAGGGATTCTCAGAGTACCAATTAGGCTTGAGGAAATTAGGATTTCTCTACTTTAAAACTGCTTAACAAACTGAAAGCTGTAGATCTGACCTGAGGATAAGTGCAGTCCATGGTGCTCTGTGAATTTTCGTGTTGAATATCCTTCAGATCATTTTTACAGTGAAGCAGGGTTTAGCTCCTGTGGAATGAAGGAAGAATTATCACTCAGATCTGAGCAGTTGTCAGAAAGCATTCAGAAAATAGAGCCGTCTGTAGGAAGATATATGAGTTTATAACACTCCGGTGGTTCTGGGTTTGCCCCCTTCCTCTTCCCCCCAGTTCCTTGCAACAAGAACACAGTAAAGTACGAAGCATGTCTTTCTTCTGGCCACCACCTCTTGACAAGTATAGAGCACAAGAAATATATGCATAAATGAGTGCTGAGTTGGGATATCCTTCACAGAATCCCCAGTTATATTTCCAGTAATGCACATGTGGCCTTGGAAGTTTCCCATTCAGCCCAGTTTAGACCATGGATGTGAAATGTAACCATGACAGGATCTGACCCTGGAATAACATGATACAGTGTTCCTCAGAAAGAATCAGGTATCTCTTGAACTCATAGATAATCACCGCTCATTTTCTATGGTAACTTATTCCTGATGTTTATCTTGGGGGAATTTCAAGATGATCTCATAAATCTTCTTCATCTCATCCATTTATAGGATTGTTTTCCCCTTCTCTTATTTGCACTGCTAGATCCAACTGGCCCAAACCCTCTCTACAGTAACTGCTTTACAACAGAGATCATTTTTTTATTGTGTTTTATAAATAAATAGTTTAGATCTTTGGGTAAGATTACCCATTAGCTGAATATGCTGAAAGAGAATAACACACTTTTACAGTCTGCCTGCAAGTACTTACTGTACTAGATGAACAGTTTCTTCTGATCAGACAAAATATAATGAGGAATTTTAAACCAGCAAATCTAAACCTGGTCATAAAGAGATGTGGCTCTAATGCTTTGCTTCTAATTGTCCTTTTAAGACTTGTGAAGAGGAGTCAGTCATTTTAAGACAAGCCACACACCCAACCAAGGCCTTGCTGTGTTCCATGGAAATGCAGCAGCCCAGCGGACACCTCTGCATCCCTCTTCAGCAATAGGACAGGTAAAAGACAGATTGTCTTTAGAGACCCTTTTTATCTGTTCTGACCAGAGGATCAGAAGGACTTCCATCGATAGCATGAGAATACAAGGTCATGATGAAAGTCTAAGAAGTTATGTATAGTCTCCAGTTGTAGTACAACAGAAAGAGAATTCTAGGAACAGTCATAAGCCTGCTCATATCTAAAGGCAAAGTCTTTTTGACAAGTTATTTATTAATACAGCACCGCAAAAATTAAAGTAGCTCTGAAATTATTTTTCTAAGGTCCTAATATGTCTAAGAACACATATCCTAGAAGAAACTGCTCTAGGAAATAGTGAGGAATCCTTCATTAAAGTTAGACACCTGCTTGTGTTTCTCAAAAAAGTTTTAAAAATGAGCATTTTATAACAGTTATGAAAATCACAACCACACGTTTTCCTCACTTGCTCGTTCTCCCCAGTTGTAGAAATAATGAAAAGATCACTAAAATCAGAATGTGTCTACATGCCTATAAAGCTTACTGTAGGAAATCAAGCAAATGAGTTTTATATTTAGTTAAGAATGCAGTGAGATCTGAAGCTCAGCCTTAGTTCTACAAGCAACATATTCCAAATGTAGTAAAGCCAAGTCCCTGTCTCTCTTGCTCGTGAGGGAGCCTGGACTCATTTCATTGTTCTTGTGGAATGCAGCTGCTGTGTGAAGGTCCTGCTCACAGCTGGAGAGGCAATGGCTGGAGTTATTTCAGCGCATGTTTGTTTGCAGACTAGGTCTTAAAAAGATAAAACTGCATTAAGTATCACAGTTATCAAGACCAGTCTCCCACATCACAGCTAGTCCCATGACATAGACCCTTTCATAGCTCGGTCAAACTCCATCTTAAACCCTTTGTTTCCACTGCTGCTGTCATAGCTCCAGCATTTCACTCTTGCAGCAACCTTCTCCTTGTTTTGCCAGTCTAAAATCATTAAGGGTCAGTTTGTAGCCAGTCAGTGCTGTGTTTTACCCTAAATAGTTTTTGCTCCTAGTGTTTACCTCTCTTCACCAGTGTATTTGTTGACAGCATTCATTTTCTCCCTTCATCTTAATTTTGCTAGACTAAACAAGCTGCTCTATTTAAATCTCTTAAAAGGCCTTTCATTCCCTAACGATCCTTCCAGTTCTTTTCTGCAAACATTCCAGTTTAAGTTCATCCTTCCTGTACACAGATGATTATGCAGTTTCCCAAAAGTAGTTTCACTAGTGCTGGGACTTCCCAATTCGTACTGGAAAAGCCTGCTAGAGTCTTGGGCCTTGATTAGCATTAGTGATTCCCTATATTCTGCGTGAAATGAGAACCCACTACAGACTGCAAAGCAGTGAAGTGAGATGCTAGTGCTGGCTTTTGTTGCTAAGTAGAAAGCCTGCCATGCAGTGAACCAGTTAGAGGCTACATTAGTGTATGTGTTTTTATTCTTAGCTAAGTGTTATGGTAACATACCCCTGAATTCCTGGACTTAGAGATCACTGTGGTCAGGCCTACTTCTGAAAGGGAAGTCCAGCCTTAGGCGTAAGTAGACATTATTTGGATAGTTAATAGCACTGAAATTCTTGAAAAAGCCTAAAAGTTGTTAAGCACTTGTGTGAATTAGACGTTTTTCCACAGTACTTCCCTCTTCTTCCTACAAGGCCATCTCTGTGTCCCCCTCACTTCCAGCTGGCTGTTCTCAAAGCAATGGTTGATTCAGCTTTGACAGAAAGCTGGAGGGTTGTGCCATGAGCATTTGAAAGGAAGACCCTGTAGACCTGGATACTATCCACCCACTATTAGTACTGTACGCTGCCTTGCCACCTACCCTTATGCACCATGACCCAGACTGAAGCAGCAAAACAGTTGATTCTTTGCAGGTCTGTTATGGAGCATGGAGCTATTGTCACCAGTAAATCCTCATGAAGTAAAAGGGTGCACCTGAGCTACACCCTTCCAGCACATTTGTGGTGGCAAGAAATCTTGGAGAGTTTTCATGCAGTTTCTATCTCATCCTTTATTGATAAGGTGTTGTAGGGTCCCACAAGTCTGTGAAGGCTGGAATCTGATATAGCTCTTAACCCTTCTAGAAACAGTGGCTATGAATGTATTGTGTGGATATGATTCTCCTTTTCTAAGACAATGTCTCAT
Organism: Himantopus leucocephalus; assembly: GCA_003993805.1. Taxonomy (NCBI): domain Eukaryota; kingdom Metazoa; phylum Chordata; class Aves; order Charadriiformes; family Recurvirostridae; genus Himantopus; species Himantopus leucocephalus. The sequence goes on along the minus strand of RSEF01000003.1, from coordinate 35,720,508 downwards.
TTTTTCATTGTGAAGGGGGAAAAAAATCCATCTTAAGTGTATCAGACAGATCTAGTTGCAAAATCTGGTGAAACCTTGGTGTAATTTAAAGTAATGGCAAAACTCCTTTTGACTTTTCTGGGGCTCAGATGGCCTGGATGTTAACCTTGAGGCATAATATCACAGCTTCTATTTCTTATCCTCTTTGGTAAAGCCAAAAATTCTGCACATGACTTACTTTTAATGGATTTTAATAGCTGTAATGCAAATATTATTGCAGAGAAGGTGAATTATAGCAAAATATTACAATCGAGCAAGAGATCCTTAGCTGCTGAGAATTGTCACAGCTTAGCTGAAATCACATTATGTTAGCAAAGAATGTTCCCCACACATTTGAAATACAGGAATAGTGAAGGTGTTAGGAACTTTAAACATGTGGGAAGCAACTTAATGATTCACTTTGATTTAGTGTTGGGAAGCCCCAGCTTTATGCATTGCAGAAGTTCTCCAGACTATGTTAGAGACACTGAATAACATATTTGAATGTAAAATATATCAACTTTGAAAGAAATGAAGCCATTGTTATATATTACTGGCTGCAAGCACAGACCCACAAGCAAAGAAGTAATGTGGAAAAATTACTGGAAACTCATATTTAAAATATGATACCTTCCAAAGTAATTTCTACAAGAAGTAAGAATTAATGCATTGTGAACAAAACAGTGTTTTCACTATAAACTTTTAAAAAGGAAAAATGTTCAGCACAAAACATCTGCAGTTAAATCTCTGATGATTTCTGCTTTTTCTTTCTTAAGTGCTAATAATTTATCAAGAACCTCAAGGGTTTTCAGAAGAATAACTCCATGCTCACTCATTTTGAAGCAACTCTGGGTTTTTCCTTTTGTTTTCAATTTGTTCTAGTCACATTCTTTCTGAGTGGGAAAAATAAACCAAGTATTTCTAAGATATAAATAGTTTAGGATGAGATGAGTAATTTAGTGAGAAGAAACCAGAGTTGATTGGTGATAGATCTAAGTGACATTACAATGAAATTTCATTCTTTCCTACTAGCTCAGCATCTAGGAGGTGATGATTTTATGAAACAATGCTCCATAAAAATACAATGTATCGCAGAACATTATTATACCTCCTCCCAAAATAAAAAGTAACAACAAAAAATAAATAGGAAAATTACCTTTTCATTTACAAAAGACATATGTGGCATATTAGGTCATTTCAATAGTTTTTCCAGGTGTTCTTGCTGCAATTTTGGACCTTCAGAGACCAGCCACCCCCACACTAAATAAGCCTTACTTTTCTCCAGCTGTCACCAGCTCTCACTCACTCTCACACCAGCAGCCATTGTAGCACCTGCCTGCTGTGGAACCTGCTCCTTCTCAGCAGTAGGAACAGTAGCTGGTAAGGAGGAGGCACATTTTTCACAGTTTGGCACCCTTCTTATTACACCTTTAATATTTTCTTCTTCTTCCCCCAATGCGTAAGAGTAAAAAGCAAAAGACTGTCAAGAAATCAGATAGTTTATGCCTACTGTCTACTCCAAAGTTGTTAATGCTCACTTTCCTGTAATAGAATCAGTAAATAGATGTAAATACATGTAAAATGTAAATACATGTATTTGTTTTATTGAATTAATTAGTCATTTAGAGAAGTTATTTTAATCTCTCTTTAAAGAATTCTAAACAGGCAATCATTGAAATGAAACTCATTGGCTCTACATTGTCTTGCCATACTCCATTTTTACTTTTACTTTCCTGTAGACTGAGTATCAACGTGACTATCATGGTGAAATAAAAGAGCTTAAATGAACTGAAAAGAAATTATTAAGGCTTCCTGGATCCTCTTTTGGCACCCACCTACTTAATGTGCTTAAAATTTCCTTTAATGTGAAAGATCTGTGCTATACAAGTATATGTTGCAAGCCACTTTACATCACTGACTATTTTAAAGGTTAAAGACCAAAAACTCAGTCCTAATTTAAAGGAGCAGGTGCCAAGTGAAGAATATAACACACCATTGTTACTGAGGGAGTCACACTCATTGCACCTGGTAGGAGAATGAAGTTCATTGATAAAAACTGTATGCCCTTCCTCCATATTGTACAACAGTTTTGTAAAGTTAGGTTCAGGGAACAGGGGAAGGGCTTATTGTTTGTTATTCCTAGATGAGCCATAGATTGCTAGGGGAGCCTTATCTACGCTAGTTTTACTGCTACAAGTTTTTACAGAATTTCCTTAGTGCAGATGAACATGCTTATTCAAATACGGCTTATCCTAGAAGCTGTATTAGCTATTCCAGTGTAATGCATTTACATTGTTGTGTAATGCATTTACATGTTGGGTGTCCACCCAACAGCCTTTCCTGCATATAACTATTTTGGTAAAACAGTACACTTCTAATCAAAACAGTAATAACAGTAAAACTTTTCAAAGTATATCAGATTTGAATGACCTTTTGATTCTCAATAGTCCCGCAGTGGAAACTTCTCTCTCTTCCTTTTTTAGGAAACACTGGTCAAGATTAATTTATCTCATAGAAAGATCATCACAGGGAAACAATAGATTGGACAATAGAGGTCTTGCGACCTCAGTCACACAACTGATGTGAATGTCAAATCTATTGATACAAAAGTCAATGTGAAAAAACATAAAATTATCAAAACTGGGAATGCTGGAAGGTTAAATGTAAAAATAGTCATTTTAAGCTCTAAACAAAGCCAAATATTTGTTCTACTTAGAAGCACCATTGAAACTATTCAGTAACACAGGAGCACTATCTGGGGTAAAGCAAGCTCAGGTTCATTTATACTACCTCCTGTTATTGTAAAAGAATACTGTTAGAGAATATACAGATGATCCTAATTTTAGAATGACTACCTGCTGAACTTGTAATGGAAGGATTATGCCTAGCTGGAGAGCTGTTCTTTGGGAAAGCTTGTGCTCTCCTTGGATTTCTGCTGGTAGTAAGGTATCATCTTGCCATTCACAGCAACATTTTCCTTCTCATCTGAAATGAAGGTGACTGCAAAGGAAAAGGGAAAAATTGTGAGGTTACCAACTTTTGTCAGTAGGAGAAAGTACAGTAGTTGAAAAGGGCCTTGTAAATGGTTTTCCATGCTCTGTCCTGACAAAGACTCCACAGCTTGTGCTTCTCTTTTGCCTTAGTAGCAGAAATATTGCATATGTGTCAACTAGTCCATCCCACAGGCTCACTGAAGCAAAAGTGGTCTCCTTAGCAACAGACTTTGAGACACAAGGAGGAAATTCCCCAGTCTCTCTGACCTGGAGGCTTGAACCCTCCCTCTGGGGACCAGCTGCCGTCTTTTGTCTCTAGCTTCATTTTTAAAACATTTTAGCTTTGATCTGTGTTTATATGGACAAAAAGAATCTGTATAAAATAAATGAGGAAAGTTCAGCTGTATAAACCTGCAGGCTGCCTCAGCAAGAGTCGGAAGCAACAACACTGAAGATAGAAATCTTCAGCATATTCCATTGACATATAGAGACAACTAAACTGGCACTACTGCTGTCTTCAGTAGTTCTTACAAACAAGGTGAAGTACGTGCTTCCACATGGATAGACAGCAAAGGCCACTTACATTCTCTTTTCTGTGCAGACCTATAGTTTTATTGGACCTGACTTCAACACCAGTCCTGCAAATTTAACTTGTGTTTAATTTCAAATATATAAGAAATCTATTGATGCTAGGTGACATTTATAAAGCATTGCAAAACTAGGGTAACTATCATATCTGCCTGTTACATCCATGTCAGCCTACTGCAATATGAGGAACTATGTTAATATGCCAGTTCTGCTGCTGCTGGCTTTTTATGTGGAAAAAGTTACTAGGCCATTGAATTACCACTTTTCTGCAGCTGTAGTGCAAAAAGAGCCTGAGAAAGCAAGTATAAATCAAAAAATTCGCACTCTCATGCTCTGGGAAAGCCATTTAAGGAATAGGACTGAATCCCACCTGTATCTATTCAGTTAGCTCCCAGCTGGTAAAAAAAGAAGTGGCATTAAGAGCAGTTGATGCTGCTGCTCATAGAAAAGCTCTAGTCCAAGCAATGCTGACAGGGTTATGGTCCTGGCTGAGTGACCAAACAGGCTGAGGGTACCTCCTAACGAAGTGACAGTAGAAGTTTTGATGTAGGGTCCTAGCTGTTGCCTTTTGCTAGGATTTCTCTCAATATTGAGCTGTCTGCCACTAGTAAATGGATACTTCAGAAAAAGAATTATATGCTATCTCTAGTCAGAGTTTTAATGATGCATTGTACTGGCTTTCAATGAGGAAGCCTGGTCCAATGCCAGGTTTGATGGAAAGCTCTTGTGCATATACATGTTTATACTCTGGTTTGCTTTCTGCCTCAGCAAGTGACTGAGTGAGCCAATGCCCCAGATCAAGTTTGTTTCCCTTGGTGGGAGCACAGCAGTAACATTCAGTGTGCTACATCTCTCATTCTGCTATTGCTTCGCTGCCTGAGAAGACCTACAGAACATGCTAGTTTATGGACCAGCTTTAACTCCATTTCTTCCTTCACTGTTATTCATGAGGTAGGAACACAAGGCGGCTTACGCAAATATTCCACTGTGTAAATCAGTCTGGCCCTAAAACTGGATGCTGAAATGCAACTTGTAAGTAAGCACATCTAAAACTGATATCGAGGTGGAATTACTGCTCTGTTCTAAAACGGTTTTGTTAAGAGTGCAAACAAGTTAATGTTAGCTTGAAACATTTTCATCTGTTACTTTACTTGTAAGAAAAAGAAAACATGCTGGTAGTGGTAGCAAACATCAGAGCTAAGCAATTTCATAGGGTGATTATACAGCAGAGTTCTGGAAACCTTCTGTCTACTGCAGCTTCTAGATATTAACACAAGCAGACTAAACATTTGTACCCTGTTTGTACTGCCATCTGACAAATGAAGGTAATTAATAGGCAGCTATAAGGTGGCAGAGTCTGGAAAATACCAAAACTTGTCATCCTGAAATGCATAGCACTGATGCCAGAATATTGATTTAACTGCATTACTGTTGCTAAATAATCTTGTACAGTTTTATGTTATGTATTTATGGTTACAGCTTATTATTTTTTCCTGTTTCTTTTCTATCAAATTTTCCCTCTAAACATTTATAGCTAGCTAAACATTAGACAAAGAAATATCCCATATCAAGTACAGCTATTCAAGTCAACTGGTAACAGGACTTGACACTTGTCAGTTTTTTTTGAAGTTAGGTTTCAATTCTCCTTTTTTTGTAACATGGACTCTGCTAGTGGATAATTACAAAGAATGTACTTAGTGAAATTTAAATCAATGACATCTGTGTGTTGGCTCTTTGGGGAAATTGCCAATGTAGGCAAAAAAAGATTTTCCAATTACTCATTTGGAAGTGGCCAATACTAAAAGGAACTGGAAGGCAAAGATGCATCACTGTATATGACTTGCATTACTCCGGACTGATTACTTTCCCTAAAATCCATAGTCATGTAAGGTGAACTATCTGTGTTTGGCCTTAACTGTAGAGTATCCTCCAAATTCACAGTTCTCTGCAGGCCACTTGGGGCATCTACTGTTCAGTGGAACCAGGGAAGGAAAACACTAGCTTAAGCTTTCAAGTCAACTTTGTTAGAAAATGTACTGCTTGCCTGGAAGATTATCAGCCTATGGCTTGTTAGGTGCAGAGGGTGATAATCGTGGTTTGTAGTAAAAAGCAATGGCTGTAATGGTCTGGCCTGACCTGACCTCCTGCCTATACTATCTGGAAATTTCCATGGTTACCTCAAAAACTTCATTAGAAAATATCTTTTTGTAAAGGCAGCCAATTCAAATTTAAGGAGTGCAAAACATGCTGAGTTTTCCATGCCTGCGGTAAACTGCTCCAGTAGTTACATAACTCAGTGTTAAAAATATATTTTATTTCCTGTTTAAAATTTACTGATTTAAATTTCAACAAATGCATTTTGCTATGCCTGTGTTTTTATACTAGAAACTCTTCAGTCTACCTTCAGCACTGATAAAAAACATTCTGTCTGTGGGGTGGGAAGAGGGATAAGAGCAAAGCTAGCTAAAAAGCAATGGGTTGGCTGTCTCCAGTTTTCCAGGAGAGGCATAAAAAGATACGTTTCATTAGTTGCTAAATCTTTTCACACCCAAGAGAGCTTTCCAAGATTATGCCAATATGAACACATTGTTAGATCATGTTATTAGACTAATCCATATGCAGATTTTAATGCTTTCTTCTGCACAATGTTTTTCTCATGGTTTTATTATGTGATTTTTAAGAAAAATATTCACATCCCACTTTAGAAAAGTTACAGGCATTTGTATGAGTGCATTGGCTTGCACAGGGGAAGCAGACATTACTCTCTGGAATGATGTTTCTTTGAACAAAATCTTGAGGATGTGCACATCTAGGCATTGTGGCAGGTTCTATTTTTCATTCATGAAAGTTGCTCAGGCTGCGTTTCAGCCATTGTAGCATAATGGTAAAATCAGTTCCTAAATATTTTAAAAGTAATAACTGTCCTAGGAATTTTTTTTTGTCTTAGAAAGGAGAAAACTTATTGCTGGTAGCCCTTGTGAGCAGTGAGAGGAGCAGTGATGGCTGCTTGAGCAGGTCCCAAAATGGTGCCGGCACTCCATTGGCACGTACCAGTGACTGAGGGGAAAGGCCTGACAATGCCAGGGTGATATCCCTGGGTTTCAGAGTTAAAATAAAACAAAGACTGAAATTCAATAAACTGATCAAACACAGCTGAGAGGAGAAAATTGCTCCTCCCTCCTCTTCTCACTCCTCCTGCTGCTGGCTGCGCACCTCCTTTATCACACCTGCTCTGCCACACTCTGGGCCCTGCTGTGATCAAATTTAACTCATTAGTATGGCAGAAACCTATTCAGTTTTTCATTGTGGGGTTTTGAGGTGGGCTTTTTTGCCATTTTTAGCTGATGGAATTGGCACGTAAGAAGGGCTCTGGCAAGCACCAGCCAGAGGGTGAGGAGGGGAGAGGAGGCAGGTGAGCGCGCACCCCCCCTTTGGCAGCAGTGATCGGCCTGCTGTGCCTTTTGAAATCATACTCTTGAGTTTTTAATGGGAGCGAAATAAATACACGTGATACCTTGAAACGAAGAGACTTGTTGCTGGTCCCGAAGGCAGCAGTGCGGTGGGAGCCTGAAGAAGCTGGGGCTGCCCGAAACAAGGCGATGGGGAGAGCGGGGGGCTTCTCTCAGGGCTCCCGCTCTTTCTGTGAGGGCCCTGAGTGTATCTCTCACCCTTCCTGCGCCCTGAGGTGAAGCAGAGGCAGCTCCGAAGCAGCCCTGCACAAGGAGGCAGCCGGCCGGTGCAGAGGCCACCCGGACATGGGTGGCTGCCCCCGAGGGCCTGGGCACAGCGCCCTGGGGAGAGGAGCCTGACCCTCTGCCCCAGCAGCTGAGAAGGTGAAGGCTGGGTGAAGGACCAGGCCGGCATAAATCGGTTGTAGTGAGGTGGAGGTAGGTCTCTTATCCCAAGTAACAGGCGATAGGACAAGAGGAAATGGCCTCAAGTTGCCCCAGGGGAGGTTTAGGTTGGATATTAGGAAAAATTTCTTCACAGAAAGGGTTGTCAGGCATTGGAACAGGCTGCCCAGGGAAGTGGTTGAGTCACCGTCTCTGGAGGTATTTAAAAGATGTGTAGATGTAGTGCTGAGGGACATGGTTTAGTGGTAACTTGGCAGTGCTACATTAACAGTTGGACTTGATGATCTTAAAGGTCTTTTCCAACCAAAACGATTCTATGATTCTATAAATCTGGGGGTTTTCCCACTACAGACAGCGAGTGGCGGCTGAGGGCGGAAGGGCAGCCCCGGACCTTGGCAACATCAGGAGGAGAAGCAGGAGCTCCTGTGAGACAACGTGGCGGTAAAAGTCTTTAAAGTAATTTTTTAAAAATTGCTTTCAATTTGCATTGTCCTTTCCTTAATTTGCTTTTGAACGCTGCGGATGTTTACCCACACCCGGGGACAGTGAGGGGAAGGCATTGTTCCTGAGGGACAGCATGACCGGAGGAATGAGGGCCCTGCCGCACAGCTCACGCGGGCGAAGCAGCGGGTCCTGCTGTGGCACCGCTGGCCAGGGTGGCACCGCCGGCCTGGGTGCCCCGATGGGCCCAGGTGCCCCAGCACGACCCTGTGCGGCATGGATGCCCCTTTGGCCCAGCCAGGGGGCCCAGGCATGAGCCCACCACTGCCCCACATCCAGGCCTGGCTGCTGCCTCAGGGCTGAGGTGTGACAGCAGTGAGAGCTGCTGCCTTTTACCCAAATAAGATGATTTTTCATATAGCAAAATGCCCAGATTTTTGTGGCGGGTGCACACGCACATCGGATCTGTGAATGGATGTTTGAAAGGTGTACTTGGTTAAGACTTTGTGACTGGTAAAGTGACAGCCCTAATGCCAGGTAGGATTTGAGGTACTTTGGCAGCATGTCTGGATTTTAATGATAGATTCAGCTAAATGTAAAGAAATTTTAGAAATTGATTCAGACTTTAGACGGTTATTTTTATCTTATGTTTATCATATTGACCTGCTGCGTTAAAAAATAGCAGTTATTACAAGAAATACATAGTTGTATAACTTGTAAATTACTCCAAAAAATATCCCATGCTATACATGTAGCTATCACAGAAAGATTGTCAGATTGGATTGTGAAAATAGAAATTATTTGCAGAAATTGCAGTTCGCTTTTCTGTGTGTCTTCTTGGTTTTGTTCTGTTGCTGTTGCATGCTTAAATTGAAGATCTACCTTCCTGAGCATTTTTTATTCTCTCCCTACTCTCTTTTGTGCCGTTACTTATTTTGTGTCAGTCTGGTGTTGCTTCCATTAACTTAACGTTTTTGAGGTAAAAAAACTGTATCATCATTCACTGTTTCTTGATATTGTCATAATTCTGTCACTGGGCATATTAAGATTGAGTAATCATATTTAAAAGTGTCTACAACCACAATTTTGTTGCAGCAGAGGAAAAATCATAATTATAATAGCCTACATAAATACTTTGATACAGTACAGTAGCTGTAAGTCGTGTAAAATCACGGAATCACGGAATCACGGAATTTTCAGAGTTGGAAGGGACCTCTAGAGATCATCTAGTCCAACTCCCCTGCCAAAGCAGGATTGCCTAGAGCACATTACTCAGGACTGCATCCAGGCGAGACTTGAAGATCTCCAGAGAAGGGGACTCCACAACCTCCCTGGGCAGCCTGTTCCAGTGCTCTGTCACCCTCACCGTAAAGAAGTTTTTCCGTATATTTGAACGGAACCTCCTATGTTCCAGCTTGTGCCCATTGCCCCTCGTCCTGTCATTGGGAACCACTGAAAAGAGTCTGGCTCCATCCTCCTTCAACCCACCCTTAAGATACTTGTACGCTATAATAAGGTCTAAAATGGCTGCTATTCAGTTGTGTGGGTCTGGTGACAAAACAAACCATGAAAATAAAGTTGACTAAAACCAGAAATGAGAGAGAATAGTATTCTTATGCCAGTTTAGATAAGGCAGACAAAAAGATGTGGTTTTGCTTATAGATTTAAGTCCTCACCCTTCCTGAAGTCCTGAGGTAGTCAGTGCCCTTTTCACCAGGCTGCTGCTGCTCTAGCAGTGCACGTTTCACTAGTATTTGCAGACCACCTCCATATGGTTTCTAATGACTTTTAAAAGTAGAATACTGAAGAGCTATACTTGAAATCCAAATTTATCTCTGTTAAATAGAAAATGAACATTATAAACCCAAGAGCTGCTAGTAAGCAGAGATTAGCTAACATTTATTTTAAATATTATTTTCAAAGCAGTGGCAATTTTTTTATTTCTAGATTGAGGAGTAACATGACTACATTAGGATGTTTTATATTGACAAAGTAATGATAGCACCCTTGGCTGGAAAGACAGTGAAGAAAAAGACCAGGTTGATGCTGAGTCGGGGCTGTTGTAGCAAGTCAAACAACTTTGTGAGGTGTTGCCAGGCCTGCCTGAACAAGGCTCATGTGAACTTGGTTTGTCTTGGTAATCACAGGAGCTAAAAATTGTTAATTCTTTTCATTTGTTCAGTTATGTTCTCAAGCTTTAGCTCAAGGTTTTCAAGGTTTGCAATCGTGATGGATATAAACATAAGCGAAAGGAATGTAAAAGTGCAGATATTACCATATAGCAAATGACTTTAGGACTTAAAGCACACTTGAAGTATGGAAGGACTTACAGTAAAAGTTATGACAGTTGGCAGTGTGGGTGAATGGCCTGTTCAATTAAAAGTCTTTTGCAATGACAGGAAAGAGTCTCCACGTCTTTACCTGTGTCTGTTGTTCTTAGCTATTACTGCTATCACCAGGTGGGTAATGTAGCATATGGCAGGGAAAACGATTCTAAAGAAATGTGGGTTGTAAATGGCTATCGCTTCTACAAAATGTTGCTACAAAATATTGCTACAGGAGCAGCACCTGTGCACAAAGTCCTGCACATGCATCAGTTTCTGGGCTGGGGCACAAACTGTTGTGTGTACCCTTACCAATGTTTTTGTAGCCTTTTCCATGTGCTAAGTGTGTCTCTAGAATACTTCATCTTTCACAGCCTGACATAAGTCTTAATTTACTATTCACTTGCTCTTCTAATTGTTTGGAAACAAAATGTGGTCATCAACATAGTTATTTTAATGCTATGTACTTCTATACTCATTCTGTGGTTTTAAAAGGTTCAGTAAATGATGTCAAATAGTCTCCGATTCCCATCTCAGATTTGTGCCTGTTTGTTACATGAGTGCAGTGTGCAACAAAACAGAGAGACTATGATTTGTCTCTTGCCCTTAGTGGAGTAAATAAAGGATAAAAATATTTGCAATCTAACCACTTGGTACATACATGCATTTAAAAACACAAACACATCTTCTAGTCAAGAAAGTTCCTCGGCCCCAGTTCGTAGGAACTGAGGGGAGAAAGGAGGGAAAGATATAGCAGGGTGTTTATCACGTCATGCCTGCCCTGCTTTTGTGTTCTTCTGTAGGAATCCACTACCCAGTGCTGGCAGAGGCGGCTTTCTGTGCTAAGGGGACAGTGGATCTGGCCCAATATGGCCATACTTGTGCTTAAAGATTGAGAGCATTCTGTCCCTCAACAATACATTTCACAGTACCAGAATAAATACTGACTGCACAGTAAACCTGAAAGAGTTAAGTTCAATTCAGCTTCTTTTACAAACTCTTTCTTAAAGGCTTTTCTGTTTGCTCATCTCCACTGGATCTTAAACAGAGACATTGTGTTGCTATGGAAAATAGTGAGCAAGCAATAACAAATGCTTCCTTACATAGAAGCAAAGCACCCTGTTAACCATCAGCCATGCAGACATGACCGAGAGTGGAAAAGAAAACGTGAGGAAAAATATGAAACCAGTTCCAGCTTTCATTGTGTCCTTAAGTGAAATACGACCTCATTTTCTTCTTTCAGCACAGTGGCATNCGCATAGTGGCATTCATGTGATCCTGGAGAAGAGGGTCATTTGCTGATAGCAATTTCATTATTCAAGGATACCTGCCACAGTCATGAGTACCAGTCTGAAACAAGAGATTTTGAAAGGCCTTGCCTGAGTTACACTTCACATATGCACATCTTACACTGAGCCAAAAAGAATAAGGGATTTTTTCTTAGTCCCAAGAAATTTCTTCATGAGACGTATGTGGGAATATAATATCCTCAATCCAGTCAGACTTCATCCTGCCTCCAGACTCAGAAAGCATTGGAGAAATATAAATCAGAAAAATTTGACATTGGCCTTGATCTTTGCTTTGCCACCTAAGATGCTTTCCAGGGTCAGTCTTGAAATTCAACACACCACCATTCTGTTGGAAGAAAGCAAAATTTGCACAGTAGAGCTATTTTATTTTTAAAAATATGACTGTTATAGCTTAATTTTTTTAAATGGTCACATAGGACCCAACCTATTTTTAAACAACTGAATCTTTTCATTCTAAAGTCTCTGCCTTTTTTCCATCCATCTGCAGTTTTTCTTTTATAACGTTCTTGACTAAGCAAAGTTAAAGTCAATACTTGTACAGGGTACTGAAGTTGACGTTGTAGGTCTTTGTTTCAAGAGGCAATTTGTGTTGTGACAGGCTAAGAACAAACCAGTTACGCTGTTATTACTGAAGACAGGCAAAACTAGGCCAAATTCTGTAGGACTTACTCAAGCAAAACTCCATAAGAAATTTTGCTTCAGTTCATCTAAGAACAGTTGGAAATGGAGTTTAGCAGTTCCATATTTTTCACAGTGTACTCTAAAAAAACCAGATCATCCTTTTTTCAGCCACTGCTCATGCATGGTTCAAAAAAGTCTCATTCAAATGCAATGCAAATGTAAAAACTCAGCTAAAAATATACATCAGAAATTCCTTCAATGTAAAGTTTCATTTATATTTGGGATGAAACCTAGTAAATAGAAGATTCCCCACTAGCTGAAATTAAGCTAATTTGTGTTAACAATGGATGGTGAATAAGATGGTCTGAAAAATGCTCACTGCCTTGTGAACTTAATCTGCAGCAGTAATTGCACCACGTCAGTGTCCCTGAATCAGCAACATATCTATTTTGTTTCCTTAGTCTTTTTCTAGTTCTAGATGCTCATGTAAACAGCTAGCCGACTTTTATAATTTCTTAGAGGCAGCATTACTTTGTAAGGAGTGCAGTTATCCACCCATGCACATCAACTTTTTTTGGTAACACATATCCATTTCATCTACATTTTCCAAGGTCTTTAACTTATTCAAAGAACACTCAGGCTTTATGTGGAGTGCAGCATCCACAATGCTTATTTTTTTACCTAATTTTTAGCTGCATTGCCTGAAGCAGATGAGGTCTTGTGATGTGCCCATGATTATGTTTTGAGTCAGTATATGAAACAGGATTCATAAAAGACTTTTACTAAGCTTTAGTCACCGCTCTGTCTGTAAACAGAAATGTTTTCAGTGAGTGTTTAGATTGAGTTCAAGTTTATAAGCTTGACTCCTTTAATTCGGTTTCCTGCACCAGAAAAATAAATTAATCATCATTACTTACCAGGAAGGTAATGTACCTGCAACATAACAAGGTGATCCTGCAGAGAAAGTAACATAGACTTCTCTGGACATCAAAAACACGCAATAATATTTTACTTCTCCCTTGGTAGGGAATCAAAGAGAGCCTTGGGTACTCCAGTTCAAACCACATCACAGCTGAAATGTCCAAAGAGAATCTAAAGTTTCAGATTCAACCACTGCTATGTAAAACAATGCCACAGGAACATTCCCATGTCAAAACCACAATTTTTATAGCCAGCTGAATAGCTCTTTCAGGCAATGAGCAATCAGTTCAAATATATACCTTATTCCAATTAAAACAGAGATCCACTGTATATCTGTTCATGGAGAGTACTTAGCCTAGACTCTAATCTCTAGAACTTGGCATAATTTGAAGGCACTCAAGAGAACAAACACTCAAATTACAGACTGTTAAAATAGGAAATATGCTGGAGTTCTACTGGCACACTTTGTTGGACACTTCTCCAGTTATGCTTCTGTCCAAATATAACTGCTTTGTGTATTAGTTTGAAAGGCATTAAGGGTCACGTTTTCTATACATGAACTGAGATGAGGCCTCCAGATCTAACTTGCAAAAATAAAACAGGTGGGAGGCCTCAAGAGTATGCTCCCTAATCATGTGTATGGAAAGCTCTTCTATGGGTATACCATGATGGTTATAGGGACAGAGCTAGCTTTACATGGAGGAGGGGTAGGGATCAGATCTCTGTCTTCTGTTGATGTCTTGAGCTGCTTCATACTTTTCTCCTTTTACAGCCTAATGTCTCAGGAGGTTACCCTCGTTATCCCAAAAAAACGGTTCATCTCCAGATGGGAACAAAGCAGGCCAGAATAATGGTAGTGTCTCCTTCAGTCCCTGGAAAAGCTGAACGCATGTGAAGACAGCTCACATCCATAATAACTCGTGCAAGCTTTCTCCTTCTTTCTCTCTTCTTCCTATTGCAAGCAGGAGATTTTCCAGGCTACGCAAAGCAGGATGAATATCAAAGCATCCCATGATTGGTGGCTCTGTCCTCCAGTGTCCTGAGATTTGCTCACAGCTGGATATGAAAACATTTATTCTCAGGGTCTTTGCTCTGCAAAGCAACTGGAGTTCCTCTTTCCTACACTTTTCTGAATCACTAGGGCAGGCTCAAGCAGTCTATGGAGCTGGGAGTATCAAGGTGAGGAGAAAAAATGAGCTGATTTTGAAGTTCCGTGTTTTCCCCAAGACAAGCAAGAAGGAAAAAGCCCAGTTTCTCATTAGTAAATGGGATCACATTCTTCAGTACTGTGCTGTTTTTTAAAAGATTATTTCTAGATGTTTCTTATGATTTCCGAGGACTGGTTTCACTGTAAGTGAGTTCACAACACCAGAAATATCTTAGGAACCTACCCCCTGTGTTTAGACATCCAAATGCCTTGAAAAGAACCTGTCCTGAATAGAGAGAGCAAAAGATTTACCTTTATGTGCTTTAGCAGAAAACTGAAGAATCATCTCCCATCTAAAAATCCTTTATTTTCTCAAATCTTCCTTAATGGTGTCCTTGATCCCTTTTGCTGCAGGACATAAAAAAACTCCGGTTTTAACTTATTGTTCTATCCTTTGTGAGGCTGAAAACAAAAGATATTTTTCCGCAGTTACACCAGCCTAATTGTGGTTTTTCCTTAGAGACATTGAATTTTAGAACAACTGTTCACTTAGCTGTTCTCAAAATGAATGAACTAAATCAAATAGCATATTAAAGATAACAAATTATTTGCTTAGAGAACATAAGTTCTCTTCAGCTTGAATTCATCAGCTTGAATTCACATCTCAGGCTGTACAGAAAAAATACCTTTCTTCTGTAGATAGGATCTGTGAATGTCAATATGAAGCAATGATAAAGAAAGAGTGTGTTTTACTTTTAAAACCTCACAGGTCAGGAAGACCTCAGTGAAAATGGTTAAAGGCCTTGAACTCTGCTGGCTAGCACTCTCTGCAGTTTCTGGTGGAAGTCCCATGGAAGGAAACAAAGGTGTCCCTGTCCTTTGGGTACCAGGGGAGGAATTTATGGGCTGACTTTCATTCACATAAAGCTGCACTCCCAATCCTCACACCAAAACATCTACTGCTGGAAAAAGCTGTTTGAATAGTGTTTCAGTAATTTTGAATAATTCAGGCCTGCAAATTCACCTGGACTCCAGAGCAATTTGAGGCTTGGAACTGGGACATTAGAGCTAAAATAACAAAAATGGAATGACACACATGACCTTCCAGGATCTGGAAGCCTGCTGCACTCCAGGTCCCCAGCTTATTCAGGAAATTATCTTTTTTATAATATTGACATTCACATACACAAATGGAAATCTGTAGTGTTTCCCGGATCTGACACTGAAACACACACAAAAGGGAACAGCAGGCTCAGAATGAAATGAAGTGCTAAAGGAAATAAGAGTAATAATTTTGAATTTCATTTATTGTTCTTCTTTAAATCTTTGTTTGGCAATGTTTCTATAAAAAGATTGAAGTTTAGTGTTTCACACATATTTAACACCTGGTTAAACACCATGTAAACCCATGGCAGTGGCCACATACACCTCACTAAGGAAAACTTGTGACTACTGTCCTAATTAGGTCCCAGACTTTTCTATGTACTATCATGAATTGATTCTCTAGAAGCTTTTTCAATAAAGCATCTGTCCCAATTAAGTGTGTCCAAATTAAGTGAAATATATTTTATTGAAATAACCACCTCCGTCTGTGATTCTTTATATCATTTGAAAATGTGTTTCTAATAATGCTGTTTGCAGGACAGCAGAGGGCAAATGTTTTTACAAAGTAAAACAAAAACATTGACACTGTAAAAGAGAATTCTTCTTGACACCTGTCAGTATTTGGTCCTGCAGCTGACAGGTTCCCCCCTCTTTTGACTCGCTTTATGTGCTAACTCTCGCCAGCATCTTGGCAACACTTGCCAGCACTTGTGGAGTACTATGAGCCAAGTATCTTTTACCTCCCTTCTTTCACCCCCAGAGGTCAGAAGTTCATTTACATGGCTTTGGAGTAGCCTGCTTCAGTAACAATTCGTGAAACAAGATTATGTTAAAGAAAGCAATGTTGATTATATTAGAAACTAGAGAAAAGCATTAAATGACACAAAAGTTGAACAGAACAAACTTTCCTGTATCTGGCAACAGCACAAAGTCTAGCTCACCATGTTACAATCTCATAGTTATTACTGATATATTCAAGCACACTAGAAAAACGTATCAGTGCTTATCTGACCTTTCTTCTCATAATATGGTCCACAGATCTGTTACAACAGGAACTTCAGCCAGCAGCAACTTCAAGGAAGAACAGTTCTGGCAGTCATGAACAGCAGGGAAATGCTTCACCTTTTGAAGCTCCATTCAGCTGAGAAAACTCTCCCTTGTTAGGATAAGAGAAATCCATTTTTTTTTAAATGACAGGTTGTGTTAAATATATTTTGAGGACACAAAAAGCAAGCAACTGTTTCGCCAACTGCAGAACATGGCTAATTCTACCCCATGATGACTGTGTTTCCAAGCCTTTGCGTGGCAATTCCAGCTTTCTGCTAAATGTGTTAAAATATGTTGTCCTTATGAGCTGATAAAAGGAAATCTTTAGCTTAGCCCACACACACTTTTGTATTTCTCTTTATGAAAGCTCCACAGATCTGTCACTGGGGAAATACCTTCCTCAAAGGGGAGAAACAGAATTATTCTTTCAATACAGTAATTAAAAATTAGGTATAATGTATTTAAGTATGTCTTCTGCAGGCAAAGACTCCTGCCGTAAGGCAGGAAACTGCGCAGGCTGAGGCTGACTTACAAATGTGCAGAATTTGATGTACTAGTTGGTACATTGTAGTTTTTAATACAAAAGGCAAGGATACTCTGCCTTCAGATTGTCATTGTTCTTAAAATTGGACTTAGATGCTTTACCAAGAGTTCAATATTCCTTGAATTTCTCTAGGTGGTGACTGCCAGAAAGTTTGAAAAAAATTGCTTGTCAGAATTAAGAGTGTAATAGTTGGTCTCATTATAGAAATCTGTCAACTTCGGGTTCAACACCCTATCACACTAAAGAAAAAGCAGTCATTCAGAAGCATAAATCATGGATGGGAAGCGCAAGGGCACCCATTGCAGTGTTTTGTTCTGCACATGGCTCAGAGTCTGTTTGAAATTTTGCAGGACTGGAGTGAGGTTGGTGGCCTAGGAAATTCTTTAATACTGACACATAAGCGAAACTGTTCAGGACAGGGAAATCCACCTCTAACACAGGGATGCATTCATGGGATGTGTTCATGTTTGTCCTGATTATTAAATCAAACTGTCACATCCAGCACCAGTCTCTTATCCAGTGGAGGAGCTGTGCTCTTTCTTTCCAGTGCCTGTTCTCAGAATTGAATTGCAGCATTCTTTTCAAAATGTCTCATTTCCCGCATGTGCCAATTGTGAGAGCACACGCTACATAACCAGAACTGACAGGATACAACAGCCACACAGAGAAAAGTGTGAGATACACAGTCTTTTGAAAAAGGAAGGGAGGCCCAGAAGTGACAGCAAGGAAGAGCAGGGAAGAGCAGGCATGACAGCATTAAGACAGCCTGAAAGAAGGGAGGAAAGCCATGGAAACAACGTCAGATAAGGAGTAGGAAACTGAAAACAGGGAATAAGAACTATTCACTTTATTCAGGGTAGGAAGGAGGGGCTCAAAGACAGTAGAATCAGGAAGAAAAGACATAGAGTGAGAGGGTTATGAAAGTCAGGTTAGAAGTGGTATAATAGAGGAAGTAGAGACAGCTAGGGGACGTTAGAGGCTGAGGAAAATGTCACTAAAGGAATTAGGAATGAAGAATGGGTAGGGAAGGGAGAATTTACTTGAGACTCAAATTAACTATTGATGAAAGGAAAAAGAAGTACAAACAGAGAATAGAAAATAGAAATAGAAACAGATAAACAAAAGAAGGGATGTGAAGACGTTGGGACATAGGGAAGAAGGGTAGGCAAGAAAGGATACTCTAATGTAGATGAAGAGCATAGGCAAAAATAAAAAAAAAATTCCAAACCCAAAATAAAAAAAAAAAAAAGACTTTCTTGTATTAAGCCATCAAGATAAGAGAAAGAGATGAGGTGATCCGTTGTTCACGTATTCTTTCCTTTTGCAAAAGACTGTACACTGTTTGCAAATTAGAGAAACAGCAGAGTAACTTTTGTCATCACAGTGCATGCTGCTGCAAAGCTAATCCTCTTCCGGATGCCCATGTTAATTCCTCCAGGGATGACCTTGTCATGCACAACTACATTGAAGGATCAATATAAATGCATTGAAATTTCCATTTATCCTCCTAATCAACTTTAGATTAGTCCTGTAACTGTAGTGACTGACACTTGCTTTGTCTGAACCTTTCCACAGTAAACCACTCCTCCAGGAAACCATTCACCAAAATTATCTGAACACATACCAGTATTAATTGGTGCATTCATATAAAGTAACAGAGACATAAGCACAACATAATCCATACTATGTAATGTAATCCTCAGTGGTACAGATGAAGAAGCTGACTTAGGCATTTGGGGACAAAGGTGTTTTATTGTAGCCTAGAGATTTAGGCAGATGTCTGTGCTGCTTCTGATTATGATTTTGCCATCAGTTGGATTCCCCAGGGAAGTTACCTTGCATTTCAGGTTAGTGGGTGTACTTTGATTTCTATGTATTTTATAGGAATGCTGCAAATATTTCCTAAATGGTAGCTTTATCCTGGAACAAGATAAGGAAATGCAACCTTTTAGTTAAGTAAGAGTAATGTTAGAGGGAGCTTTTCTATAAAGAACTCTCTAAGGTTTCTGTATATTCACTGCCTATTCAAATCTCTCAAGCTCTCTCCATCGATTCTAACAGGCATTGAATTAGACTGAAAGTTGAAGCCTGACTGAAGCGTTCCATTCTTCCTTCAACTGTGCAAACACGTGATGCTCATTGCAGGATACTTATTATGTAGGAGGTCACAATTGTGCAGCAAAGTGGCCTGGAACCTAATCTGCCCAAACACAGTAATGTTATCTATAAAAAGTAAGCTGTAAAATGACAAATGGAAGAAAATGACTATAAACTGGGTGTAAGCATATGAACTATAAATTTGGCTAGAGGGAAAACAGGCTCGAATTTCCCTTCCTCTCCTTACCAAGCTACACTGAACTCAGTAAGGTAATTCAAGGTAGATTTAAATAATTCAGTTCCTAACTGGAGAATTGTATCTTAACGTTATTGATTCTTTCTAGGCATGGAACACATTTATTTTTTCCCACTAGACTGTTTAGTAAACCACAGAGTTATCCAGTTAGTGATCAAACCTTAATTAGATTACTTACATGCCAAAATAACCCCAGTCTCTTGTGTGAACCACATTAACTTCAAATAATTTAGAAGGAAATCACAGGCACTGAAAACAGCTCCCTCTCCCATGGATGGGAAAGCAGCTGCCTGTAAGATCACGGTCGTGCCAAGGATACTTTATGCTCTGCAGATGGTTCCCTTCCATCTCAAGTCTGCAGATAGAGATGTGCTGAACAAGCCTTTTGTAACATTCCTATTGAAAAGTTAATAGCCAACAACCAAATCTGAACAAAAAAGAACGGTGGGATAGTCCCCCTAAATATAAAAATCTATCGATGGCCTTTTAGCAACGGCAACTAATTTGGTATTTCCTAAACAAGGACTTGATTGATGGTACTTGGAAGGGATAATGTTTTTATATGTTAGAACTGGAATGGAATTAAATCACTGTTGATTGTAGTGCATGCCTGCTCACACCAGTTATCATCCTTCGCCTGTCTGAAGATTAATACTCTGTATATATACTGTGAGGAGAGAAAGTTGGAGCAAATTCCTTTCCAGCATTTTTTCAGTTTAGTCAGATTTTTTTTTTCCCTGGTAAGAAAATTATATTCCCAGTATTTTATATGCAGCAACTTCAGGAAAAGGAGTTGAAAAGACTTAGTCCACAATGGGTAGCACCTTTAGTCACAAAGATGTGAGCGGTGAAAGCCTCATCATGTGCAACAGAAATTTTCCATAGTGTCAGTCAGTGCCCAATGAGCAGGGCTACACACTCTTTTGCGGAGGTATCTTTATAGTCAGGCTGCATCACTGCGGCAAACTTGGTGTACACCTCATGCAACAGAAACCTTTTTAGGGATGGTGTATAAGGGTGATGAAAAGGCCTGACAACAGGATGACCTTTCCCTGAGGAACTGAAAATAATCACCCCCTAAAGGCAGAAGGAGAATTTTGACAGCTGTTCATACAGGTTAATTTTTGTCTTCTTTTCTGATGGCCATTTACGAACAAGTGTCATTGTGTAGCATCAATCCTTCCTCTGGTTTCAAAATTAAGCAGGTTTTTTTTAGCAATGAGAAACATACCACAATCGTGAAATGCCGTTGCAGATCTTGCCAGCAGAAACAGGGAAATAAACGTTCTTTAGTGTTCTGTATCAACAATTGTCTCTGTAAATTAATTTGTTCTTTGTTTAACATTAAAATCACAGTTGGCTTTAAACAAATAGGTGTCACGAATGAAAGTCACTGGACAGTTGGTAGGGAGAGTGACAGAATGGAGTCTGAGGAGACTCCCTGTTCTTAGAAGTTACTCCACACCACTGTCACTTGTCAACCCATAAAGAAATTAATGGACCTTGCAAACTGCAGGACTCCAAACCATAAAGTCCTGCTGTTAATACTTTATTTTACACATATTGAAGTGGTGTCCTGATGGGTATTCTTAGTAAGTTAAAATGAGGTAATAATTATAACAGGAAAATAAAGTAGTCTCTGCTCCTCTGCAACATGTAGACCTAACTACTTTGGCATTGAATAGATTCAATCCATACATAAGCAAGTGATACAGAGATGGCAGGATTTCAATTCTTTGCTTTGGTGGTCTTTTCCAGCATTTTGTGGATATCCTTTTCTTACCAATTATCCCTCCAATATTATTTCTGATGAGGGCATTGCCTCTGACAGATTTGCCCAAATTGCTAAAATTACTTCACTCTTCATTTGAGCCTTTGCCCGCTCAATTTAGGAAAGATAAAGACATCTGTGTTCTCATCTACATACATACATACTGATTTTTTTTTTCATTATTTCTAAACATAAGGAATATTTTTGGACTAGCTTTCAAAAAAACCTTCTCTCCATCAGACCTTAGTGCAACTACAATAATAGATATAAACTGGCAGACACTAATGTGTTTTTTTTTTCAAATGAAAGCATAATGAAATGCTAAAATTGTAATATATTTTTGTTTTAGATTAGCCTCTTAACATTTATGTATCTCATAATTTTACAAAGCCTATAAGGCTTAGCATGTACTGAGACGTCTGTCATTGATTTTACTCAGTAATTGTCATATACATTCCCTTCAGATAACATGTACCTCGTCTCAGGTAAGAAAGGGGATCTACTTTTAAAATTTAAAAATAAGCAAAGCAATGTCTTGTCATAGTGTCTAAAAAAAAGTATGTAAACTGCTTCCCTTCTCAGTGCCATAACATAGGATTTGCTCTAATGTTTCAAAAGTCATAAGAAAGGCTTTTGCTAATAGCTCCCCAAAGCAAAAGGGATATGGGAAGCATCATCCCAAATCTGTGAATAAGCACACCTAACATATTTAGCATGTATTTTACGGAGTAGACCTCTAAGATAGACATAAATTTTACTTTTTCTTATTGGGTGCTATGTAAGACTGTTGATGCCACTAGCAGTCTAACTCTTAATATCTGAGTACGAAGTGTCACCTGTTTCTTTAATAGTACCATTTCTTGAACTAAAGTGAATTTTTGCTTCTGTTTCTTTTAAAAACATTTTGGCTTTATACCTGTGGATGGCTCTTTCAAGTGACTGTGTTGTGAGATGCCATCAGTGTATTCAGTGTATTAATGAACTGCATGCTCCAGGCTTTGTACGCAATTGTTCAATTACCTAAATCTCTCAGTTTTCCACTTCCAAAATCATAAAGAAGTACCTGGAGAAGGCAACAATGGGGGTTGCTCCAGATTTACACCATTTAGACAAGATAAGACTGCTTCTGGCTTTATTCTAGACTAAGTTTCCCATGCGTAGGATGGCACATGGCATGGGGGAGGTTCATAATAAGTTGCGCTCTTCAGAGGACAAGGTAAAAGCATCCTTTTTTCTTATGTGCAATTGATGTTCATGTCTCATTGGCAAAATCCCATCTCTGTGATGTTGTGCAACTACATATTTCTAGTGCTTATACTGCTCAATGCTGGGTAGAGCACTCACCAAATCAGTCATCTATAAAGATACTTGGCAATCACTAAAAATCAGAAGAGAACCCCCAGAGGGTGAACATACTTCAATTTAGATTAATATTTCGTATTAAGAAACACATTCTTGTTCTATTTTGGTTTTCAGGATACCAAAGAACATGTTCTGGACATGATTTGTACTGTAAACCAGAGAAAATTCCACTTTTTCCTAGCCCATAAACCTGCTAATCATTTATAGATAAGATCATTAGAGCAAGCTCAAGTTAGAGTGCAGGATCTAAATCTTTGTGTCATTAGCCAACCCTTTATGAAAATGTTTTTAAAAGCTCTGTAATAAATAACATAATCAATTCTAGCAGTGTGTTCTTGTTTTCTTTATTTTTTCTTTTAAAAAAGGCCAGTGAAAGGAAAGGTTAATTAAAAGTCTATTATTTATAAGACATAAAACTACTTTCCAAACAATACTTATCACAAGAAATATTCCAGAAATCTGATTTTTTGATAATTATGTAAAAGTCAGCTTGTTCAGACCTCCCTACAATTATCGCTCCCAATCTATGAAACAACAAAAATGATTAAGTAGCTAGAGAAACTTTGTTATGAAAACCTTAGTAACTTTTGCACAAGCGATATATATATGCATGCATACACATGCACAAACACAGGCAAACTGAGAGGGGTGTCCAGCATTTGTGGTTTTATCCTGTATTTGAGATAGAAGTCTCTGATTTAATTTATTGGGAGTACCAGCCTAAATTTTTGAAAGTGATTAATTAGCTGAATTCAAGGCACTAAGAAGATTTTGATTTTCAGAGGGAAGTTCCATTTGAAAATTAAGCTATGACCATTTTTATCAGAGCCACTTTTTCAAAGTGCAAATACCTAAAACACATCTGAATCAGGTATTAAAAATAAGGTCTGTGACTGAAAACGCTGCACAAAAACTAGATTTTTGACATAGTGTAGGAGACAAATTATACACTGTGGGCAGTTTATTGCCATAGAGAATTTACAAAATACCATTAAAATGTTATGAATACAAAAATAATATTAATTCAAAATCCAGCTAAAATGAAAGTGTAACTGCAAAAAGTCTTTTACCAGAAGTCCTTGTTTCATTTTAAAAACAATAAAGATTCTCTGAAAGATCTCTAGATTAAGAAGAGAGTGGTTTAACCAATCAGTACCTATACAATTACCTTTTCCATCATATCTTGTTCCATACACTTTTGTCTGTTAAACAAAACTTATTCTTTCTGTTTCTATTCAGCAGCCAAAAGCAAAACAAAATCAGAGCATACAAATCGAATAATATACAGCAAGTTTCCATTCTTCAGTGAGAAGAAGCCAGGCTATTCTCCAGGCTATAATACTCCTGACAGCATGTGGTGTGAAAGCCGAGGCCTATCTGCTGCTGTAAAATAAAAGCTCAAATACCACTAACAAATACTGGCTGTTGCCAGTCTTAGACAGATATTTTAGAGAAAAGGGAGCTTGTGCATATCTCTTGTGTCTTTGTTCTTAAGTAGCTTGTTGCCTGCCTGTTCCAACAATCCTGTGTCTCTTGTGGGTACCCAGTGCCACAAGTGCTGTCTTCAACCCAAGGCTGAAGGAGAAGCTGCTCTAATTTTTCCTTCTTCCATGCCAGTGGACAAGACTTTTCACTTGAAGACAGCTGATTAAGGATTCGATTAAGAGAAGTGTTCAGTGTCCTTCTGCAAATACATTAGAATTAGTGTAGCGCTCAAAGTTAATTTTCATAGTCCATGTGTAAAAATGGTCTGTGGTTTGGAGGATTAAAGCCAAATTCTGATCTCACTGATGTCAGATGAGATACCTCAGTGATGAATGTGGTTCTTGGCTTCCCAAGCAGCCATCAGAGTAAATGTGTTTCTAATAGGATGAAGACTTGGTAGGGGCCAGGTGCTGTATTAGTTTAAATTGTTAGAGTAGCAGCAGTTTTGTAGAAGGTTAGTAGATGGAAAACTTTTTCTGCCTTCCTTAAACTCGTACTCCTGGTCCAGAAATTCAGTTGCTGCAACCCAGCATTTGTACTGGCTGAGTTTCTGAATGAGGCTTACTTTATATGCTTTTTATGTAATAGTAATAAAGCAAATACTTGATGGATATTTGCAAGACAACTCAGTTTCAACTGTTTAATTTCTACCTGTTTAGATTCTACCCGTTCCCTGCTAAGTAATTATTTTCCTTGTATTTTCAAAAGTACTTTCATACCTACTATTTACATAAATCTTTAGTTCAAAGGTAGCTGATGTTCATTAAATGTACTACTGAACAAAATATTTAATGCAAGCTAAACACAAAACCTGTGGCTGGATAATAATGCTGTAATGGAACAAAATGTTGTATTACAAGATGAAAGTTAAGTGAAGCTTCACACAGTCAGACAAGTAATTTCAGACCACGGAGCTGTAAAAAGGCTGGCAAGCAGCAGGGTGATTTGCCGTTGTATTGATGACTATCCTGATGGAGAGAGCCCAGTCACATCTTGTAACCATTCCACAAGCACTTCTGGCAGCAGCGCGGCACTCCAAGGACCACTGCTGGGGTGTCTGCAACATCAGCTTCCTGTCAGTGGGCTCTTCTTCCAGAATAGGGAAGCTGCTCACCAATAGCTGGACTTCTTCAGGATATGCGGTGTATGTGCTACTTGGCATAGCAGAGTGGGGCTTTTTGCTCGGACAGCATCTGCAGCAGTGCTCAGCGCCTCCACCCCCTCAGCTATCCTCCCCAGAAAGCAAGGCTATGCACGTAAACGGTGCTATGGCTCTAAGCTGCTGCTCCTGGCTTCATAAATCCTTCATGTTTCCAGACACCCAGGAGAGAGAGGTTGGGGAGAAAGGTGCAAGTATACCCATAGACAACAAAAACGGAAAGAATCCCAGTTACCAGTAAACTCTCTTTTTCTTTGAGTGCTTATTTATACATGCATTCACACAGTATGTGACTTCAGGCAGTACCTCCAGCATACCACTGTGTAGCTGGAGAAGTGCCCTCGTGTCCTTTAAATGAATCAAGACAGAAGGACTCTTTTTTTTCATGATAGAGCAGTCTTGTGCCTTAAAGTATCTGATTTTGTGTAGCACAGTTACAGAGAGGGTGAATGGAGTCCAGATGGCAGGTTTGCAATTTGCAGAGATGAAAACATCCTACAGAGAGGTCACTAGTACCATCTGACCTGTAAAGAAGGTTCAGATCATACTGTGCTACCCTGCCTTACTGATGCTTAACAGGTTTTAACATCATCTGTGACCCACTAAGACAGTCTCTCTGTGGAGATAATTGACCCTTTATGAGCCTTGAGACACAAATTTCAAAAGACAGGAAAAATTATGTGTTTTTCATTTTGTCCAGATTTTTTTAAAAATACATGGATTATATAGAACATGCAAGAGTAGTTTAGGCAGCAAAAATAATGGATTAATTTTTCAACTAGGGTGGAAACTGGACTTTCTCTTGAGAGACACCCAGGAGGTGTCCTAAGCATGACTTTTTCAGGGAAAAGAATGGCCATTTTCACTGAGATGAAGGAGGGAGCTCCATGCTTACCCGTTGGGGACAGATTCAGCTCCTCCAAGGACTGGGACTGCTATCTGGCAGAGACCCTCACTAACACGTCAGTGAATTCCACTACAGTGGAGCAAGACCAGAGCAGCCT
Source organism: Himantopus leucocephalus (assembly GCA_003993805.1). Taxonomy (NCBI): domain Eukaryota; kingdom Metazoa; phylum Chordata; class Aves; order Charadriiformes; family Recurvirostridae; genus Himantopus; species Himantopus leucocephalus. Next base: position 35,694,462 of record RSEF01000003.1, on the reverse strand, counting down.
CTTACTCTAAGAACTGCTTTTCTCACTAAAAAGATCCACTGACTGCTCCTTGCCTGGGCTGATGGCTCTGCTGTTCAGTCCCACTTAACCAAAGGTTAGGTGGTTTCATGGCGAAAACGTACCAAACAGAACATGAGACCAAGTTGGCTCCGTAGGAATATATAAATATAATCCTTTCTACTACTGTCTACTAAAGCATTTGCTATATGCGGTGCTCATGTGCTCTACATGTGAGAACTAACCTCAGTGCCATCATATATGAGGTGCTGCTGTTCAGGAGTGCAGATGGTGGACCCAAACTGAAGAGATCTGGTAGCAAGGACAGGACCAGGGTCAGCCACCCATGTAATAGGAGAGGACAAGCAGGGTGAATGTTCTGACTACAGGTTTTGGAAACAGTGCAGCAGACCTGCTCCTGCAGCAGGGAGGAAGACCACAATGTGTATGGGCCTCACAGTGTGAGTGTAAAAACAGTCAACTGCTTGAAAAAGAGGAGGAAAAACCAATCTCACTTGCATGCCAGCATCCAGCACATTAACACATACATTGCTTATCCTTTGTGGACTATTTGTATTTTCACATGTGTTCATGTGAAAGTAATTACTTACAATTAGTTCTATATCATGAGGGAGAAATTAGCTCCCCATCTGAAACAGTTAGCTCTTATGCCAGAAAGTAAAAGGGTGGGAAAAAGCAGGAGCAATGTATATATCTTTTCGGGAAAGCTTAGTAACCTCTTCCAGTCCACGAGTGTTAACACTAAAAGCAAGCAGACATTTATTTTGCACATGCTGTATTGATGTCCCAAATTCCAGTTCAGCATACAAACTATAAGGCTGTTTTCTTCCCTTTGTTTCTGAACATAGACAAAGAAGGAAATAATTTCATTTTTTCACATAATGCACATCTTTAAAAGTTCTAGGAACAGACAGTCCATATATTGAACCATCTTCCTACCCCCTTTTTAAATTGAAATATACAACAGTAATTCCCTGCTCATGATAATCTCTTTTCTGAACTAACCAATTTTTAGGTATGACTCACAGTGGGCATTCATGAAATTAAACAAAGAAATTAAAATTTCTTTATTTCTGTATATCAAGTGGCTAGTTAGGGGCAGGGAGAATACAAAATCACAAGAATTAGAATAAAAATAAGAGATCATTAATTAGTTTTACTCAGTAAAATAATATTTGCTTTGGCAACAGAATTTCTGTTGTTTTAATATCTTAGAAGCATTTACGTTTAACTATATTTTTTATTATGTCGGTACATGAACATTATTATACACTGCTGTACATTTTGCAGTTCTAATCTCATACTTGCATATAAATGCTAATGTATTTTAATGATTTGAAAACAAGTTAAAACATTGCCATTTCATGATTACGTATCACTTTAGACTTTTCAAATGCGTTTTTTTCAACTACAACTTGGTACTTTGTAAATGGAAGGTGTAACTATTTGGTCCATTGAACCAAGCATCTGAAAATTGCAAAAAAAAGTAGAAGGACAAAGCCTTGTGAACAACACTGTTATTAACTACCATTGAAAGCCATTATATAGAATAGTATATTTTCCCTCTGGAAAAGGGTAACATGATTATAATTTGGGAGGAAAGAAGGCCTAAATTAGGAGGAAAACATCTACCCAGATAAATCTTACTCGGTATATGATTATCATGCTACCAACACATTACAAAATGGGACAAATTCACTTACCCTTCCTGGAGGAACTGGTATGAGAAAAGGAAAGCCTATCTAATATAAATGTCCAAGAAACAAATCTTACAGAAAGCAATAGCCCCGTGCTGAACGGTATTACAGAGGTCAGGGTGCCAAAGATTTCAGAAGTAGTTGAGGTTGAAAAACAAGTGCATCTGGAGATGTTTAAGGGAGAGGTCAGCTATAGGTTTCCAGATGGCTGAAAAAAAGAGCTGGATAGAGAGAACTGGTGTCCTTGTAAGAGGCATCCTCTAAATTAATCAATGACAAACCTTTTGAAGTTCAAGTTTAGCTTGGAGAAGGTGTTTAGTCCAGGGCTGATTTCCACTTTATTGAAATTATTAAGCTGCAAATTTCAGAGTTTGCTGTTAGGCTCTTTCAAAATCACAGGAACTACTGTATGTCAAGATCACACACGTGCTCTTTGTTGAGAAAAAACAGTGGTCCATTTGTCCAGTTAATGCGAGTAGGGTCAAGGCAGATCAACACCTGCTTTAGAAAAGCACACTCAATAGTTACCACATTTTGCTACAACAGGTGCTGAACTCATCTGACCTTGGTCATGCTAGAAAGCAACTGTTTTCAGCGCTATGTGATGGGAGGGGTAAGCTCTGGTATGTTTATTGGCAATAGTTGTACTGTGGTTACATCTTTGCATTCTTCTGGAAATTAATAGCTGATGGGTTTGGTAAGGCAATTGAAGTCTCTTCAGAGGGACTTCTTCTGGCCTAAACCCACTATGTTACTTCAAGATGGGTGAATGAAGCTGAGTCTGTACTCATACTTGTGGAAAATGATTCCTAGAACTATCTAAGAAGCTGGGCTGCCTTATGAAACAACAAAAGGTGGATCTCAGTTTGTAGCATGATGTCTAACCCGTAGTGGCACAGCATAGTAAATTGCCTAGTCCCATAAAAACCAAGTCATAAAAAAGACAAAAAATTTTGCAAATAAGACCACTAAATTACAGTTAAGCATTGTTACAACCAAACAGTTCATGTACAACTTCATAAACACTTCAACTGGCGCTCTTAAATTTCCAGATTTTTTTACTTTTACTTTATATTTACTTTACTCCTCTAAAGCACATTAAAGAAAAAGTGTTCTTTGTTATCTGGGACTATTTAGAATCTTTAGCAGTTCACTTAACACATCATAATGTCTGTCATAGGCTTTCCTAAAACACCAGGGGAAAATGCATACCTCAGGAGAGGAATAAATCTCTTAAAAGGTATTAGTGTAATTAAGTAGGTCACCCTGTAGAGGTGAAGTGTCTGTTAGTATCGGTAGATATTAGTCCTGATTCAGCAGAGTGCTTAAGCAAGTTCCACTAAAATCTGTAGGCAAATATATGTGCAAGTTCTTTTCGGAGACATGGTCTTTAATTGTTATTATGCTGGTTCTGGGGGATTTTGCGTTTCACTTCCTGGTGGAGAGTCAGCCTTACAGCACATGACAGAGCCAGATGTCCAAACATAAATTATATGTCTGGCTTTCAAGTTTATTGCTCTTCTTCTCCTGAGTCGTCTTGATGTAAACCCATCCTATCCCAAACATACATGCTTGAGAGTTGTGTATCCTGTGACAAATCTGCAAGAAAGCAGAGCAATGAGTTTAGTATTTTCAAGCCCGTGGATGTTCACACAGAATCACAGAGAAAGGTTGAGGTTGGAAGGGGCTGCTGGTGACTGTTTAGTCCAATCCTCCCTGCCCAGAGCATGGTCAGCTAAAGCAGGTTGCTCAGGGCCGTGTCCCTCGGGTTTTCAATTATCTCCAAGGATAGAGACTCCGCAATCTGCCTTGGCAACCTGTTCTAGTGTTATACCAGTCCTACAGTGAAAAATGCTTTTTCTTATGTTTAAATGGAATTTCCTGTATTTCAATATGTGTCCTCTTGTCCTTTCACTGGGCACCACTGAGAAGCCTGGCTCTGTCTTCTTTGTTCCACACCACCGTATAGTTATGCACACTGAGAAGATCGCCCTAAGCCATCTCTTTCCTAGGCTGACCAATCCCAGCTCTCTCAGCCTCTCACTGTATGTCACTGTCAGGAATTAAGATTAGGTTATTGCTGTCCCGTAAGAAGCTGACACTGTTTGCCTGAGGGACCTTGCCCTAGAAGCAGGTGACAGTCCTGCTGAGAAAGGTTTAAGTGAAAGCTTCTGGCATGCAGAGACTGGCTTTAAGAGGAAACAGCTAATTTTTCCTAGGGAATGCTAATTTAGCGTATGGACTAAGTCATCCTAGAAGAGGGATTCTAGGAGTGGCCACCTGAGGCAGAATATATGATCTGTCTTTTATGGTATAATCTTATTGTGGTGGGTTTTTTTTTAATTAAAAACAAACACTGTGAAGATGATGAACCAATAACTTCCACATTGTAGGAGTGCACTAGAAGGTTGAACCATCTTTCGCATATATTACTGAAGACTGAAAGGTTGCTTGCAAAATATGTCTATTTCTGAAGCATTTCATTTCAGTACAAGCTTTGGAAACAAAGCATGGATAAAGGAAAGCACGGTTCATGCAGCACATAAAGCACAGTCCATCAAAACAACTGGCTTGTATACTACTATTTGAGCTTCCAGATTAAAAAGTCCAAACGGTGTTTGCTACTCTGACTCTGACAGCCCTTCGCATGATTGTAACAGATTAGCATAAGTCTCCTGTCTCTGACATTCCCTGGACAGGTCTTCCCTGGCCAGTTGCAGATCTTTATTTGCTACTTTTCATTGCTAAATCTGTCTCATATTGGGGAAATTTTGAAAACAGTGAGGTAATCTGGCTCTGTCGTTACAATTGAAATTAATTTGCCTGCCTTATACTACACTACAATGTTATTTAAATCCATGATAGGATTTGAAGTATGCTTCCTTTATCTTTCTGTGTTCTGTTTCTTCATGGACATGGCAAGGGAATTGGTGTTTCTGATGTCCCTGTAGATAAGAATAGCCTGACAAAAAAGATGGATCCCAAAGGACTGAACAAACAAACTGAATGGTCAAAGGAGCTGACAGACCAGCTGTCACTGCACACGGAAGCTGGTGAAGGAGAAGGTATGTGAACTTTTCACTAGGCTGCAAAATTCTCATACCTGTTGAGGCAAGGAAATCCTTTCCATTTTTTGATCCTAAAAATGAAATCATAACCACTCAAATGCAAGCAGTTTATATTTTAGTCATTCCAGAAATGGCTGAAGAATACTTTTACTGTCATGCAAATAGGCAATCCCTACTAAGCATGCAGGTATTTCAAATTCCTTCTCTCCCAGCACCCGAGAGCCTGTTCGGGCAGGAGGAGAGATGCTCCTGTGTGCTGAGTCACCTCTTTGCAGGGTATCTGCAAAGTGCTTTGTGTGCCAGAAGTGCTCCGGTCACATGACAGTTCTCATGCAGTTGCATGTTGCAGTTGCAGTTGAGGAGTGTGACTTTTGGTAGGCCTGTTTTCCAAAAAGACCTCACAAAGCTGAGTGAGCGGACAAAAAAGTGTCAAATTAGCATCATTGTAAAAAAAAAATGAAGTAATTAATCTTGGGGAAAAATAGTCTAAAGTGTGCTTATGGGATGCTGAACTTGAAATTGGTGGTTACACCTCAGAGATTTAGCAATCATCATCATCAGTTCTCTGAAGTTGGCAGCTTAAGATACAATAGCAGTCTAAAGGCCCCCCAAAAAGTCAAACTTCATCAGAAAGAGCACTGAGAACATTACAGAAAGCATCATTTTTCTGCAACACAGAATCTCGTACTCTCATCTTGGCACGGTGTGCAGTTTGATCCTCACATCACAAGGAATCATACTGAAGTATGAAAAGGTGCAGAGAAAGGCAAGAGACATTATTAAGGATGTCAAGCAACTGTATCAAAAGGAGAGACTTAAAGGGTTAAATCTTCAATTTTGAGTGGAGAATGCTTGGTGACAAATGTGAAGGCACTCAATGAAGTGAATGCAACACTGCTAAATCACCAAATCCTTCCGTAATAAAATCAGGTGTCACACATTAATAGTGGAAAATGGGTTTAAAACAGGTAAAGGTATATATCTTTTCACACAGCAGGCAGTCAAGTTCTGATATTTGTTGCCACAAATTTTGGAGGCAGATTGTTTCAGCAGAGGATAAACTGGATTAGAAACTCCTGGAAAACCAATCTAACACTATATTAAAGAAAATAAATGGGAATTCCTTAATCAATGACTGCGGACATGGGAAGAGTAGTAGGGAGATAGTGGCCCAGAGTCCATACTCTCCCTGAATAGCATCTCCTACTGGTGGAGGCAGAATACTGGTCCAGCACAGCAGGGTATTTCTTATATTCTTATTTTGAACACTGAGCCCTACCGAGACATAATTTGCATTTGCTTCACAGCATTATAGTCTCCTCCCTTTTACACAGCCTCCTGTATGAGAGCCAGCTGGTCTGCAGATTACAGAGCAGTAGATCAGGTCAATCTAATACTTCTGGTGTGTGGGGTGACAGAGTGGTGGAGACACTGCAACAACATGGAGTAAGCGCATGAGAATCTCAGGCAACTTCTGGAGAGTGGGAGATGCGGTCAAATGATTAAGTCATCTGCTCCATATCATGCCTGGCTGTTTAAGGACTTCTGTCAGAGGAAAGCATTGAGAACATCAGGCCGATAGGCAGTAATAACAAAAAATATAAATTATTCCTTGTGATTCCTTCTGTTCACCTTTTGGCTCCTACTACAGGACTTGTTGAGAGTAGGATTATGGGAAGCCATGAACAAGCTTAAAAACTGTGCCCCACTTAACCACCTCCAATTTTGTATGTGGGAAGGAAGTGGCCTAAATCTGACCCATCTAATATATATAATATATTCCATGGCATGTAATGTTTTGACAGCTTAAGTAGATATACGAGCGCTGAATTGGTAACTCATTCAAATCAAAATTGGTATGCCTCCTATCTAAGTATTGCAAGTTCTGCTTTTATTCAGATACTTGTGTTTATTTTTTCTTTTCCAACAAGATAATTGTGCCTATTACTTCAGTCTCTGGTATGTGTTAGTCTTGTCCAGCTTTTTTCTAATGCACTCTCATGAAATTTAGATACAGATATCATCTGTGTTGGCAATGGGGGGTGTAGGTGCTGGACAGGAGCAGCGGGTTGAGAATCTATTCTTCCTGCCTCACAAAGACATTGTTCAGGTCAGAATTTTTTTTCCCCCAAGTACAACACTACATGGACTGTGTGAACACATCAGAAATGGGCTGGTCTTTGTAATATGCCTGTTAGGGACATTTCCATTCTATAAATCAGGAGCTAAGACACAGAGAAACTTGTGTTTTGTCAGGAGAAGTCAGTGGCAGAAAGATAAGAAAAGGTTCTGGAGTGTCTTAACCACAAAGCTGCTATAGATGGGTTGAAATGATGGGCCATGGAGCTAGGCTTTTGGTGAGTTTGAGACAACTGCAGAGCACTCCCAGGGACACCATCTGAAGGAGAAAGATGAGTTTTATCTGCAATGTCTGTCTCCTCTAATAATGATAATATTTGACACACATCAGATATTTTCCTTCCAACCATTTAAAGCCCTTTGGCATGCGTGTAATACAGGTAAGTGGTATAACGGCAATTATACCACTGGGAACCTGCACATATACAAGGGGAGAGAGGCTACGTCAGTCATTAGGAAGCTCTCAATAGATTCCAGAAGCTTGGACCTCCAGTCATTTTCTTTAGTCACAGGAAAACTTGTGACTTACTTTTTTCTTCAGTGCTCCCCTCCTCTTCCCTTTTTCTCTTTCTGGATTCCTTTCCTCAAAATTGTTTTTTCTTTGTCCAGTAAATGGCTGGTTGTTCTTGATGGCTCAGCCTCTGAGTCTTAAACGATTTTGCACCCCTGCTAAAGTCTTTTCTGACTCCTGAACCCACACTTCTGGACTGACTGGGAAAACTGTATTAGCACTCAAGAACAGGGTTCTCATACTTCCCAGAGAGAGAAGAACCAAGTGGATCAGCAGTGCCTCCCAATCATGCTTTATTCATGTGGAAGTCTGACAGGCAAATAGTTGCTGTCATTGCTCACAGACAATGGATTAACAGCTTGGAAATAGTGCTTCCCACATTCCCTCATCTTGTCCTCAAGCCTGGGATCAGCATGAATCATGAGCAGACATGCTTGCAAGTAGTCTATTCTCATACCCACCTGTGTTCTGCAACAATGCTGCAGTGTCTAATTATTTTTGGAAAAAATATGCTAACTGAAAAATGTTGTATATGTCTCTCCATTAATAATACCTTTCCCTTTTAAAGGACCATCAGGAATACAGGTCAACAATTTACTGTGGAGATGCCAAAGGCTGGGGAAATTGAATGCTACCTCTGTCAGTTGCTATCTCAATGGCTTAGTGAGAAGATAAAAAATATGGACATGATTTTGCAGTACTTAATCCCAAAACTTGAGTTCAGCTGCTTAAAGGAATGTCTGTCTAGATATAGTCTTTGTCTGCCCTTTCCCTCCTGGATCTCATTTCCTTGCCCTTTTTCTCCTGCCTTTTACCTTTATTCTTCTCCTCTTTGCCATCTGTATTACCTCTTTTCCCAGAAGTTGATAGAGACTGCATGGAGGTCTTCTGAGAAGCATGAGAAGGCAAGGTGAGGTTTGAGTGCCATACTGCAACACATTTAAAACAGAGCTGGGGAAGCCACTGGAGGATCCCTGAACTCATTTGGCTTTAGCTTTGAAAGTTCAGTTATGCTAGTTGTTCCTTTGGGTCACTAGAGTTCAAAAGAGCAACAAAAGTGATTAAAAGGATAAAAAATGAAAAGTTACTTTTATAAAACAGATGTTGGCATAGATTTCTGGAACAAAACAATCTTGCTATTTCCCAAACCAATGAGAAGAGGAATGGCTGAAGGAATCTTGCTCATTCACAGGCTCTAATTATGAGTGCAATTTCATATTGATTGAATGGCTGACATAGGCTTATGTGTTTCTGTTTCTTCTATTTAATGGCTCGTGTTAGACTGGCATATAAACAAGCTTGCCATTGACTTTATTTTTTTTTTCTCCATTCTAAGGGAATAATACAGCTTATAGTAAGGTGGGTCGAGTTATTTTGGCAACAAGCTAACTCAGGTACAGAATAAATCTGACCTTGCAGCCCTTAGGCAGGTAAGCATATCTTGTAATCTGAAGTTCTGGGGACTCAAAAAAGGTCCCCTTATTTTGCAAGCAATCAAATCCTTGTCTGCATTTTGGACACAGTGTCAATAGAAGCATAAAGCTGAGCAGTTCAAAGGTTACAAATGAAGAGATGCAGTTGCTCAATCTCTTTTTTCTGTCAACACAAAAATGAAAGCATAAGTCTGATGGGAACACATTAAATATGCACATAGTTGTAGCAAAGAGCTTAGGCATACTGATACATTTGTCTTGTATCTGAAATTTTATGTCCCTTGCTGGAGACTACTGAAGTCTGTGATTAGGAAAGCCAGGAACCAAAGACAAGAAAACACCAAAAGAATTGGAAAATCCCCTGTGCTATGGTGCAAAACTGAAGAGAAAAAATTGTAACTCAAGGCAGAGAACATTCCATTCTCTCTAAGGATTTGTGAAGGGATGAATGAGGAAGAGTAATTAAGTGCCTAAGTCTGCTTCACTATACACTCTCAGAGTTATCCTTGTGTTGAGATGAGCATCTCTCTGTAGCCACAGAACTACAGTAAAAGGTGAATTCTGATGTGCTCATTAGAAAATATACGGCAGAGCAATTTTTGTTACATCTGGAGATAAGCAAAACACACCATCTTTAATGTTAAATCCACACATCTTATTTCTACACAATTTCTCTTTGGTTGCACAGGCAAATCTAAAAGAACCCTTTACAGCTTTCATACTTAGAGTCTTGATAGATAAGTAATGAAGTTGTATTAGTCATTCAAATTTTTAAGATGGCCAAGGACTCATTAAATATGTTCCTCATAACTTTTTTCTTTTGTTGCCATTTGTGAAATTGTTTTGATGTTATTATGAGGATTTTGCTTATTTTCTCCTGCCAATATCAGATCTTATGTTGTTACCCTCCTGACTTCACCCTGGCATAACTCAGTCTTCTGCAGAACCATCTATGAAGATGAAGATTTAGATGTTTAATCAACAACTGGTCTCTATCTCTCTCTTAAAAAATCTTCAGAGATTCAGCAGATTTTTACATCAAAGAAAGGATTATTATTTGGAAAACGTTCAAGCAGAAAACTATTTAGGTAGAACATAAAATAATGTGAACGTGAATGATTTTTTCAGAAGTCACAATATATAGCTGGTCTGTATTTTAATTAATCTGTATGGCTTTTTGTTTCTGTGGCTACTCAGTCCCTCACATCAATAATTTGAGGTGAAGTGGGTCTGAATCCTTGCATTCATAGACTTCCAAATGAGTTACAGCAGCATGTTCAAATGCCACAAGGAAACCATTAGACCTACCCACGCTGTCTGTGGGTCAGAGCACCGAGGCTGTCTTCAAGACCAGATTCACTGTCTAGGCAGACAATGAATCTGAAAACACGGCCCCAGATATGATGGGACAGTGCTTTATGGAGCACACAAGCTCCTGTGTGCCTGAGCACCCAAAGCGAGTTAACACAATGCTGGCATATCCAGGCAGGCTGGCTGCTGGCTGGCTGCAGGTGTCCACAAGTCACCCACATCAGTAAGAGACAGGCAGGTTGATGCGTGTTCACAGCCACTCCCAAAACTGCTTTATAGAAGAGGTGTGAACATAGCTCCTAGGGATGATTCATTGCTGCTGCTTTTCAGTTTATCATTGACACAGTCTCATGTGGCAGGGAATGGGGGGAGCTAGTGGGTAGCATGAAGAATGAAACTGATGTTATCAGAACGATGAGGAAAAATGAATAGATAAAGTAATAAGCACGTAGCACCTGTGTTTTGTAGTGATGAAAAGGGGGAATCATGCAGCAGGAGGCCAGATGGGGAGTTATAAAACTCCATATGACAAGAGACATTGAGCATCTGTACAGGGAAGAATGACTTGCAGTTGTCTAGGTGCATGGTGTTTTGCACCAGGAGATGCCGGTTCATTAGGTGCCCATTAAGAAAGGCACTCAGACTCTGTAAAGCATTGCTTAAAATGACAGTTATTGGGGTTAACACTATAAAGAAGAGGAGGACAGTAAGTGACAGGGGAGTTCAGCTTTGTCAAGTGTGTTCAGCCTTGGCTGGGCAGGCCAGGAGGGAAGTGTATTTTCTATGATGTGTTTCTTATGTGTCTCAACCATGTAGCAGTGTCATCTGAAAAGTCTTCAGTGCAATTCTCCTGGCCCATCTGTGCCCTTCTGCCACCACCTCTGGTATTGGTCCTGCCATGGCTTGTAATCAGGTGAGCTGAGGGGATCCTTCAAAGGCAGGCTTATGTCATTCTTCCCGGTTTCACAGAAAAAGAAACATAACGTCCCTCTTTAAAAAAGAGGCAGGTTGACTGAACTTCAATTCTTGGAAAAATATCAAAACAGGTATTTAAACAACGTATTTGTAATTACTAGAAGGCCTCAGGGTAATAAGTAAATAGCAGGACGAACTTACAAAGAACAAGTGACGTAGCCCTAATCTAATTTCCTTCTATAACACAGTAATTGGCCATGTGGATAGTGGAGAAATAGTAAAAGACCTATCTTAATTTGGTCTTAGATGATACAAGCAACTTGGGAATATATGATAAAGAAAATCTAATAACATCGTGAATGGAAAACTGGTTAGAAAACTGTTCTCAAAGGATAGTTATTGATGTCCCTCTGTCAAAATAGATGATTGTATTAAGTGCATTTAGAATGGTCTTCGCCTAAATCAATATTTTCACCATTTTCACTCGTGGCTCATATGATGGAAAAAATAGTATTTTATTTTATTATTAAAATACTAAATAAATCAATTCTATTTTGATAACGACAAGCACAAAGTAGTACACTTTGAAATAACTACTTGCATAATTGAAAGATGGAGAATAAACAGCTAGATGGTCTTTCTGGGCAAAACAGTAAGGAGATTTAGTAGACCACAAACTGAATATAATGAAGGATACATAAAAATGTGTAAGACACACCTAAAAAGTATGCATCGTAGCTCTTCCAGTTAGGTCTGGCAAGACCTCATCTGAAGCATTATGCTCAGGCTTGGGCAGCCCATTTCAAGAAATCTGTGAAGTAGCAATGATCAAAAGCCTAGAAAATCTGACCTCTGAGATTGAAAGAATGAGGTTTGTTTAGTCTAGGGAAGAGACAACTGAGGAGAGATGTGAGAGCAGTCTTTAAGTACATAGAGACTGCTGTGGAAAGGATAGAAACAAATTGGTCTTCATGTTTATTGGAGATCAAGAAAAAATATAATGTTCTTAAACTGCAGTGCGGGAAATTCAGGTCAGGCGCTAGGGAAGACTTCCCAAGTGTATGATGATTAAGCACTGGAATAGATCCCTCACCAGATACAATACTTCAGGGCTCTTTGATGCTCTTCCAGCCTTCTTACGTGGCATGAAGAATCTCTCCCCAGCAGTTCAGTTTAGGAAATGTTTTGTGTAAGTGGAAATGAGAAATGCTAGAAGGTAAGGTGTGGAGACAAGCTCGTATTTTGGATTAGATAGAGAGAGCTTGGTCAGAGGAAAATTCATGCAGAAAAGATAAGGTGGTGTGAGCAGATGGGGTCACTCAGAAGTAGAGGAGAAGAAAACAGACATAAAACCAAATGAGGTTTTGGTAGGGTGTGAGCCCCACTGTGACTCCAAACAAGGAGAGTAGGTGGCCTGCTATGCTTGATACTTAAGCAACTACCAGAGAAACTCGCTCACTGAAACTGTAAATATAACTAAAATATCTTGATTTTTCTAATTTTGTGTCATTGCTCAAATAATGCAATCGAAATGTGGCATAAGACATTTAATAAACACATCTTCAAACACCCACCATTTGATGAGGTGGCTGTCAATAGTGCATTACATTGTAAAGGTCAATTGCATTATGTTTCATGAACTTGTTTGATAGAAGAGCTGCAAAAAGATTTTATGCAAGAAATGGTGTTTTAAGAAAAAAGCACAGGCTTTTGAAGAAATTCTTTCCTTTCTCAGTGCTTAGAGTACATACACTAGTCTACATGTATGTCAACTTGCCATTCTGAAAGATTAATCTCCCATTATCTCATACATTGTTGAGCCTCTTTGGGAATTCATGCTTTGTGCATTTGGCTGACAAAGCAATCTTTTCCTTCAGGATTCTGTATTTTATGCTGCTTAGTGCTAACCAAAGCTGCCCAAGGCCACATGACAATTCTGGTCAAAAAAAATAATTGAATTGCATTAGCAGAATATTTTAGGGACATTCATAATGGAATGCTAAACTTCGTAAACTTCCCAGGCAAGTTTGCTTTCTGCCTAATTATCTACAGTGCTGTAGTGCCAACATACTATTTCACTTATAACAGTGAACTGATAATAGAATACTGGACAAAATTATAGTGGAAAGCTATAGCTGTGGCCAAGTACAGCAGTTACAATGTTTTACTCAAATCCAACTAATCCAAAGATCTGCCTCTCAGATGAACATAACCCTTCTCAAAATATATTCATATGACTAAAACGAAAAAAGCCAAAGTAACAGGAATGGAGTTTAGACCTAAATGATAATGTGAAGGTAAGTAACTTGTGCTGTGAATATGTATTTAAAAGGTTATATTGAATGTGTATTGATGTGTGATAACTCTACCTAGAAACTCCCTTCAAAAACATGTCCTTGGCTAAGTGTGTTTGCACAGCAAGAATAAGTTTCTGACTCAAAGAGTCTCCAAACTAAATAAATAAGAAAGAAGAGGGATGAAAGTATGCAGAGAAATGAACACGTTCAAGATTTTGTCTCCAGGGAGTTGGAAATATTATCAGTAGCATTTCTGAGTCCAGTGACTCGGTGAAGCACGCTGCCTGAAGAAATCTAAGTTTCACATACAAATACTTCTTGAAGGTCTAACTGTGTCTAGCTTGCTCATAGTATTTGTCTTGTTGATTTGGAAAGGCTACTCATACAAATAAGGTGAAGACACAAGGTGCATTAACCCTTTACACTCTCACAGCCCTGAAATGATGGCTTTGTTTCTGGGTTCTTTGGTGGAATTGAGCAACTAAATCTGTACTCTGCACAGTCATAGATCTTGAAAACCTCAGAAGAATAATGGATATTTGTCTTTCACTGAAAATAAGGCCACTAAGCAATGTCTATCGTGACTCAAATTAAGAATATATTACTAAGAGTTTCACTTATGAAACCTGTAGTACTTCTCCTTCTCTAAATTGTTTATAACGCCATGGAAAAAGTGTAGGGCCCAAAACAATGCTTGTAGTGACCTGGAGAAAAAAGTCTGATCCCAAAGGTTATCCTTTTTTTCTGTTTGGTCTAATGTAAAATAATCAGTTGATCTAACATAAAATATTGCCTCTCCCTATACATTCTGCTTTTCTATAGTGTTTAACATCATAACCTTTCAAAATTATTGAAGAAAATAAAAGCAAAGGAAACTAATATGAAAGTATTCTGGCATCTCACACTTTAGTGAGACAAGAATAATTTGTTAAGCAACTACTAATTTATTTGGTAGTTGTTGCACGTAACTTCATCTCTTGTGAATCTTGTGGTAACTGGAAAGTAAAAAGCTGAATTACCAGACTGCAGTAAACTTATTTGTCATTACTATGACCAGTCACAATTCACATTGCTTGTATTAGAGAGAAAGATGTTTTTGTGCTTAAAGATAAGAGTTGGAGTCTGATCTGGGTTCAGCCGATGACTAGATCACACACTCCTGCAAAACATAGTGATGTCTCACTGAGAACCCGATTCATCCACCTACACGTTAAATAAAACTGTTATTCTGGCAGTAATAGCTCTGTTCAATGGTTGCTTAAGGGCATGTCAGCCTGGACCCTGTGGCATCACAGAGATTGTTGACTTAAAACTGAAAAACAATAGTTGAAGAATGAGCACTAATGAGAATGGTGGGTTAATGAGCTCAGGGACCCCACGGGGTTGTTGGGACCCCAAGTGGAATCACTGTACTTCCAGGTAGAATTAGCCCACACAGATCTGTCTCAGGCCTCTTACAAAATGTTGCAAAGTAAGGTCAGAGAGGTTTATCCTGGTCTGTCGCATCTCTGAACACCAAGGTTCATCTACTTTGGCCCTTTAGTGCCAATCAGGAGTCCACTTGTCAAATGGATCTCCTCATGGCCCCCACTTGTGTACTTTAGCTTCCATGATGGAGAAGCTATGGAGTATGCAAAATGTCATCCTTCCAGTTGAAGCTTAGGTGGGAGATTCTCCACGAGCACATCTAATGCATTTGAACTGCTAATAAGCATTCAGTCCACGGGATGAGACTAGTGCTGTGTGTGAAACACGCAGTGTTGAGGTTGGATCCTCTGTGCTGTGTTTCATTCTGCAGATCCAATTCTATTGCACTGATTGCTAATATAGACATAGCCAAATATATACTTGCTCCCTAATTCAGGAGGTTTTGATACAGCAAATGCATTAATACAAAACAGTATTGGAATGACTTTATCAATGATGGAACTCCACAGATTTCACTGGCATTACACCTGGAATGACAGTTAACCAATGACATCATAAAATGCGTGAATTTGGATCAAATCATTAATATAAGCGAAGTTGATATAGAATGACAGGTCTTTAATTGTATATCACCTCAAGAGGGCAAAATAAGTATCTTCCAGTAATAATTTATTAACTAGTGGGAACTACAAAGTACTTGTGAATTCAGACATGTCTATACATCTGTTAGATAGAAAGCCTATAAATCTTACAAACTCTGTTATGGGAGTCAAAAAATTACTAATAAAAAATGAACATGTTTGCTAAAAAAGAAACCATGTTTAGACTTCAGTTTCATAAATCCTGGTCATGACATTACTCATTCTCTCCTAGGAAGAAAGACCCTGAACGCAGCGTGCAGAGGTTTCATCGACCAAGTGACTGGATTTGGAGCAGATTTACGAGGAAGTTTGCATCCCTGCAGTGACGTGGCTTGGAGAATGGTAGGCACATGTCCAGTAGATCTGTGTCAATGCAGAGTCCAGTTCCTTTGTCTCTCAGCTTTATGGCCAAGAAATGTGCTCACAGCATAGGAAACTAGCTGTACAGTATTTGGCATTTTGGCAAGGAAGGTAGCTTTAAACAATCTTTGCACCTTTTAGTGACACCCCAGGCTGGAGAAGTGTTTGTTTTCATTTAGACAGCACTGTCTAATTTCCTAAGCATTGCATGGCATTTAACTCCCTGTATATGAATATGAACTTACTCCTTCTGACCTCAGCGTGCTTCTTGTGCTTGGAAAGAGGACCTAGAGGAAAGGTTTTATGGTTGCCTCTCTATGCTGCTCAGGCAGTCCTCCCCTGGACAACCACAGAAATTTTATTCTGTTTATACCATCTGGCACTTTTGTTTGTTCTGAACTTTGCATTAGAAAACCTTATCTCCTAAACATAAGGTATTGACCACATTAAAAGACCTCTAGTGTTTTGACTAGATTGCATATGCCAGTGGTCCTTATGGCACAGCCTAAGGGGATATGAAGGAGAACTATCATTATTTTATGTGGTATTCCCAGGACTAACGAAGCTTATAGAGAAGACCTTCTTTGGTCTTAATTTTTTTTTTTCATTTCTGTAATAGTCTTTATAAAATCCTATCACTTTTCTGTTTTCTTACATTTTATGGCTTTTCCACAAGCACTTCCTCAAGTGGGGGAAAAATATTTCTTGGGTGTAAATTTTCAAGTTTTTTAGAACTGTGTGGAACTATACAAGGATGTTCCACTTGGCTTCATAGAAAAGTCCTAAAAGTTTGAATTTAATTGTGGTATAAAATTACAAATCATCTGAAAAAAACCCTCCAACCTTACCCAAAAAGATGACTTAGTACCACATCCTGTCTTCCCAAATGCTTCTACAGCCCCGTGCTTTTCGCTCCCTCTCAGCTGGCCTATAATTCTCTGTCCTATAAAAGAGGGCTTTGCTGTCATTTTCCTGTGGTTTTTCTCTTTCTCAGTCACCTCCTTCAGCTTTCAGCACTGCATTGCAAGCTCCAGATCAGATCCCGCTTTCACATACAGCACAGTGAGGGGATTATGTCCCCCTCACCCTTTTCCATTCACTACAATTTTATGAGCAGTGCTTTGTTTCAGTAGAGGAGCGTACTGGGCCCTATGCACTGCTACTCTGCACCTCATTTGGTCATTCCTACCAGGGCAGGTGACACTGTGACCTGATGGAGTTTTACAGACTTTGTATCAGTGTTACTAACAATGCAAAGGGCAAAAAACAAGGGTAAGTTGGACCCTAGCTACTGAGTTCTCTTACGTATATAGCATGTGAGCATATCTAAATTTCACATTCAAGAAATACATGACATATTTTCACAGAAGAGGAGAATCCACCTTAGTCATGAAATGTCCTTTCTCTTCTTGTGTTTTATAAAATAAGCCCTTTGCAAATGCAAATGGGATGGCAGTAAATAAGATAATTCAGCAAAACCTAATTCATAAAAATGAAAATGTATACTCTCTTCCCTCTGGCAATATATTCCAATGTTTAAATCAAGCTTCATGTTTCTTTTAAATAGTCTTTAAACCTGCCTCAATGGAAAAGTTATTCCAAAGTTTGAAAATATCCTCTATCATATTATTTATGAAGTCAAAATATTTTTCTAGGACCATATATTATTTCTAAGCTTGTTTCCCCAGGAGTCCCATTATGAAATGAACTTTAAAGCTACAGATGGAAGGTGAATTTAATACCAGTCATATAAAATACAGAGTTCCATTCCTGCAAACGCATTTATGTCTAACTTTAACCCGATGAATATTTCTACTAACTCAGTGCAAGTACTCTTACTGAAGTTAAGTACATCTATTAAGTGTTTGGAGGCCTGATTCTGAAAGTACCACAATAATAATCATAAGTAAATATTTGTACAGCCTTTCCTTTCTCTAAATGTTTAATTCTCTGAGCATCTTTAGGATTCCTAGCTAAGAAGTCTGTTTTGCAGTATTAAAAGTTTTGGAGCAAACCCAAAAGCTAGAACTCTGCAGACCTTGGCGATTTTGATTTACACGGGCGTTAACAATTTGTGGGTACTCCGGTTCTGGTTTGTATCCCTGCAACTTAAGATTAGTATGTTGTGTTCAACTTAATACAGAGAAAAAAAAATTTAGTAACTTCAGTTGCAGCATTATGAAATATAAATGTGCTGGTTTGGGTTTTGATTGAAACCAGAAACAGGACAAATAGCTGCTTATTTGGAAATTCTTAAAGGTAGGTCAAATTTAGAAAAAATAAGTTTGTTTTGGAGAGGACAATGTTTCCAACTTGTCTAGGCTAGAAAACCAGACCTTGACTGAAAACATTTAAATTCTTCTTTAGACAGAAATTTGCAGTTAAATAAGTGTAAACAGAGTTTGACATCTTTTTAAGTGTGTTTGTGAGCATAAGCCCACATTTCAGTTGTAACCGCCACGCTTTGCTTTAAATATGGCCTATTTTTCTTATCATCAGAGCCAAAAAAGAGACAAGAGGAAGGAAAATGAGTCTTCCTTAACAATACATTTCACAGGCACACAAACATACTAGCAATTCTGCTTCATAAGATTCGTATTAAGACAGAACTGTTGCATGTTACATGTTCAACAGGTTTAGAAATAAGTATTCTTTTATTATATGTTCCGTATTTCCTTATATTCTGCCTGTGTGCATGTGATGGCCACAGTCCATCAGCATTAGAGTTTCAGAGACTGCCAGAATTTCACAGAAGTGTGTAAAACTTCTACAGTCCAGCTTGTGAGGAAGAAAAACAGCCACTTTGCAACCAAATACAATATATGAGAATTGAAAGCAAGTACAAGCTTGCCACTGTGGTCCCAGCTGCATTCATGGGTAGATCAGTATCAGATTCTGTAGAAAGTGTGTTGCAAATACCGAGGTCAAGCATATTCCAAAAGGGTTGTATAGAGGGTCCATGGGTCTGTAGAAACGTCCTTTCACATGCCAGAGAGGTGTGTGAGTGAGGGTCTGTTGTTAACACAAAAATGGTGAGAGAAATGTGTCATTTTGCACATTTTGGGGAGGGAGAAGCATGGCTGTGGCAAAAGAGCCAATTTCTTTTGGAATAAAAGTCATCCTGATGACAACAAGATGCATTCATGTACATGTGGAGACAAGTGTGACTGCCAGCAAGCGGAAGTTAGATGTACACATCTGGGAAGGATACACTGACCATTACAGGGACCAGAGAGGTCATTATAATAGGAATTCCACCTCAGTTTAATTTGCTGAGTGTAACTGATGGGCAAATACTAGGAAGTGATGGAATTTTAATGCAAAAATTACTCATTAAAATTTGAATGGGCTTTGCAGTGTAAAGTTGTGAACATTTACAGTATATCATTTGTTGTCTTTAGTTTTAAGCAAACTTACACTTCAGATCAGCATATAATCTCTCCAAAAGATTTCAGAAATTAATAATAATGCTGGTATTTTAAATGACAGTAGGAAAGTTAAACAAAACATAAGCACAGAGGAAATACTTCATGACTCCTATTATATGAATTCCACCATCAATTAAATCAAACTCAGCTGCCACATTTAGTGTTTGCAATAAAGAGAAAAGAAAGTATCCATTTGGATGAATCTAGATATTACTGCATTCTTAAAAAAAACCCCAAAACACCAAAACCAAAAACAAATAAAACCACATCCCACAGATTCCACGATCTTGTGACAAAAACCTGCACCTTGAAAGCTACTCCAAGAATAGAAAGAATTGTCATAAAATAATGATACTCAGTGAAGAATTGCCAGCCTCTTGAAGCATACAAATGCTAGTTAATTCCAGATACCCTCGACTCTCCTAGCACCGTGTTGTATAGAAATCCCCCTTCCCTGGGAAACCAGTGCTCCTCCCTGCCAGGGTTCTGCACACAAGTTGACGTTGGGTCTGATAAAGGAGTTTTTTTAGATGATCTTTATCCTTTCAGCAGGCTTCCAGAGAGATTCTTATGTTTCTACTCCCATATGCAGGGTTGCAGTAGTAGATGAAAAGAGAAGATAAAACAGCATGCAAGTCAGCAGAAGACACGGTCGACAAAAGTCTTTCTTCTTCACTCCTCACCTTTTCCATGTTGAGTTGGATTAGACCCTGAGACTAGTTTCCTTTCCAAAAATGAGAACTAGAGGACAAACACTCAGATACCTTGCATGACAAAGACTTACAAAAAAACTGTTAAACCAACAGTCTCTGGGAAATAGCCAGGAAAATATCGGTTCTCCTAGTTTTATTTCTTCTAATTGAACTCTCAATCTGTAAAAGGTTTGCACTGGAAACAATATTCAATCTGCTAGAGTAAAACCCTTCCTTGGAGCAAAAAAGCTATCTTTTATCCATCTCTCAAATTAATCTTTGCCAAGAAAGTATACATAGCTCAAAAGTTAAACAAGATATTTTTGTTCCTAGCTACCCACAAAAGAACATCCTTCAATATTGTTTTGGAAATACTGCAGCACAATTAAGATAGAGTGTAAATCACAGAAAGAATATTTCCTGTAGCCTTTGAAATGTTCTAAAGCAGCCTGCAGTGAAAGCAAAGGCCTTTGCTGTTGCTTGATGCCAAGTGAATATTCCTGTCCAAGAAACCACTTTATGATTAAGATCTCACACACACAAAAAAAAGTTCTCTTGTGTTGCAAAGACAGAAAATATTACAATGCTTGCATATATACTGTTTAAAGTAAAAAAGCATCCAGAAAGTAATACCCAATAACTACAAACAGGACTTCATGACCTGCTGGGAAAGTAACAGCTTTGGGCCATGCTCAGATCCCAATTGTCAAAGTGATTTTAAAGTGGAAAGGAAATTTTGGGGCAAAGGAAAGAGAGTCATAAGAGAACAGGGAGAAGGGTAAAAAAGAGATTGAATAATTAAGGGCCTCAAAAAGAAGATCCTTTATTTCAACTCCACTATGAGAAAAATGTGGGAAATGAAGCAAGCCTGCATTTTTTTTCCCCTCTCCACCTAGTCAGGTTGTCTGAAGGAGCCCTTGAAGCAGAGGAAATTATTCAAAGGTTCTCTTGTGGAGGACCTTGATCTCCCTGACATCTATCAGAGTGCACACTGGCTCAGTTTATTAACACAGAGGCAAAATCATGTTTGCACTAAAGTCAACAGTCAAACTGCCATTTAATTCCCTGACATTATCAAAGGTACTTCAGGAGTTTATCTCAAGATACGGGTAGACACACAAGGCTTCCATTGAGACTCTGGAAATTATTGCTTCTTGACTCAGCATTTGTTTTCAGAACTGGCTTAGCAGATGTGTGTATCTCTCCTTTGATAATTAAGACTTCTGAAATGCCACTGGAGCTCCACATACCTACTGATGGTATTCTGGTCTTTGCGTGTGTGGAACTCTGTATCTTCCTGTCCGAGGTGAGGAGATGTGAGTAAATATCTGCACTGGATCCACAGAAAGGAAGAGATCAAAGGGCAGACATACTTTTTCATAATTTAGAAGGTGCCTCCACATCATTACTGCCTTTTTTTTAGCTGAGATAGTTACGGAGACTAAAGTAAAATAAACACCTGTGGATAAGAGGAGTTATTTCTGAAATTCAATGAAGTTTTCAATCTATGCAAGCTGATTACCAGTGGATAGACTTTCATTTCTTAGAAATGGAGGAAAGTGAGAAAATAAGGATAGACACAGTGTCTCCTTTACTGAATATTATGTAATAGTAATTTGATTTTTTAATAGCATCATATAAACAAGCAATAAAGTGTTCAAAGTTCAAATCTTAAAAGTCATCAGTATAGAAACAATGCTAATTACACAAAGATGCTTCAAACAGATTTCTAGAAATGATCAGTTTAGTAAATACAAATGCTCTAATTTAAGTGCTCCAGTACTGGAGCACTTGGAAGCTGGACAGCTGAAACATCATTTAGAAAAACATTCATAGCTAGATTCCAGACATTTTGAAATGCAATCTGTTCTGTACTTATATTTGTGTCCAAACATTGCTAACAGTGATTTTTAAAAGATGTATAATCTGTGTAAGATTAAGTTGATTCAAATGGAAATGGCTCACAACCCCATAATGAAATTACCATGTTAGAGCACTCTTTCAATGTCTTCTAGCAAACTACATTTTATGCAAAATGGCACATTTCTTTTCCTAATTCTTGAAGAAGGTAAGTGGGATATTAGGAAAGGTACACCTTATGCAGGCAATGCAAACATCAGTAATCTTGTAAAGATCCCCATTGTTGTATTTTAAAGGAAACAAAAATTTTCACTTAGAAGAAGGAGAGAAAACAATGACATGAAGTGGAGAGCATATAATATGGGTTAGATGGACTAACCTGATAAAGAAGAAAATTCCCAGACTCTCTTACTAACATCATTTTCAAGAGGGTTGTACTTATTTCTTTGAGTCAACAATGCTTTGCCAAAATTTCAGTTTGGGCCTGATATAATCCATTAACTTTGATGGACTGACTCCTGATTAACACAGCTGTGATGCTAAAATCCATCTCACTATACTTCTAGTTAAGCATCTGAGTACTGATGACATTAAAAAGTGAAGAAAAAAAATAGGAAACTACTTTTCAGGTAGTTTAACAAATGATAGCATAGTAGAGTCTTAAACTCTCAAAGAACCCTACAGATATTACTATGAAGAGTAGATAACACTTTTCTTCAGATGACAAAGCTGTCGTGATATCTAGTGTCAGGAGATTTCAAAACATAACCAAACGTGAACACATCTAAAATGAGTATCATGTCAGTTATGTCTTCTGAAGAAAAATACACCAGTGAGAGAGCTCTGAAATTGATTCTGCAAAATAGCCAACTTCATCAGCCTAATCCAGCAAAATCTTCAGGGATGTACTTAAATAAATTATTGGGGTCACTGAAATCAGCAGGGCTAGTCTAATAAGGGGCAGCATGCTCAGCACCTTGCAGTTTGATATCCCCAATGTGAAATATAAAAGCAAAAGTCAGTGTTCACTTTCTAATCCCACCACTCTTTCCTTCATCTTCTTCCGTTATCTGAGACAAAGGTGGCTATAGGTGTGAGTGACATTTATAAGCAACACATCTTTTCTTTATCATTGTTTCCATCTCCAAGAAAACTGAGAAATTACATTTGCTGCCCTAGAAATTCTCTTCAGTCACAGTCACTTTCCAATACAACCCTATTTTTCTGAATGTAATCTATTAAAGTACCCAGTGCCGGTTGCTGCCTCTATACCTTTGTGTGCTTTGCAGCATAAGAGTTTTGGGGAAGCTGTATGGTCCGAGAATGGAAAATAGCCTGCTCAAATAACTTGATGCCACTTAACTTGTTGTATACACTATAACTCATCTTACATATGTTCTTTTTCTCTTACCTTCTCTTAATCAATGTTTTCTTCACAAATTTCAACTTGAAGTTGAGCCCAAATAAAAAAAAAAAAGGAATAAATAAATCTATGAATAGCTGAAAGATATATTTATTACAAGTGAGAGAGACTCTGCTTTCAGACAGTCCTCGGTCCCTTTTAAAAAAAGAAAAAAAGTTAACCCTAAATGCATCTTCTCTAGCTAAAGACTGAAAGTGAATTACTTCCTCACTGAAGATCTGCTCTGCAAGCTAAGTCAAAGAGGAAAAGAAACCTGCATGGAAGCATTATTTTTAGCATCTGTAGTACAGCAGTAAAGCATAGTCAGAGTCTTCAGCCTCAAGACCCAAAAGTCTCTTTTCTTTTCAGGGTCTGAACAGCTGGATTTATTGCCTCTTCTTGCTCCCCGGACAGACGCATAGGGAACTGATGAGGATATCATGACCTTCTGCAGCCAGTCCTTTGAACTTGTCCCATAGCGGAGTCATTAGTCTTATAATATCAAAAGCTTTTTTTACCCATGGAGAAAAAGGCTGAATTTATCTTAAAAACCTCCTCATAAACACTGTTCTTTAGATTATTTTTCTATTTATCAGGAAAGCAGCATTACAAGAGATGATCCCACAAACCATGAAACTGCACTGTCTTATGACTGTTTATCATAGCATGGTGTTTTCATAACAAGTTACTTCAACGCTAGCCATTTGAAAATAGTTGCTTTTGTATTTCCCTGGGGTACAGCTGTCTCACATCAGAAATGCTATTTTGTGAGAGGTTTTAGTTGCTCTGGCAACAGCCTTTGACAAGTTCTGTCTGTGAGGCTGCAGAGAAGAGAAATTGCTCAGAGGAGAGGTCCATGCCCTTCTCACTGATGCTCTGACTTTGCTGCACAAACAGTACTATGTTTCTGAGAGCTGCCAGTAAATACATATCAAAGAATACGTTCCCTGACTGTCACAGGGTATTACAGGGAAAGGAACTTATGAAAGAAATACACTGGTTAAGAGTTAACTGGTTCTGATTCTATCATACACAATAGATGAAGAAACAGAACTATGCTGTTATGCATACTCTTGCCTGAAAATTTCACTTGAAAAATGGTGGAAATGCAGCTGCCAGCCCCACCACGTGTCTTTGTATGAACACCATCAGAACTAAAAGCACACAGAATGACAATAGTAACAAGATTTTGAAGACATAATTTCATGCATGTTTATTGTTTACAATTTTTGCTATCAGAAAAGATTACATTTCTTGCCATTTTCTTTCCTTTTTTTTTTAGGCAAGATGATAATTATGCATCTGTGTTGCAGTATGTCAATCCAATCTAATTTATTTGCTATTTGGGTTAGACAGATGTTAATTTCTACCAAGGAATCTTTGCTTTGGACAGTGTCTCTGTGAAGTTGCTTCTTCTGTCATGATCATACCCCAGTAGATCACGCCAGGTCACCTCTTTTTCTTTGGACTTTGGGTTGTCAAAAATTGTTTATTTATGGGGCCTCTTGCTACTGAAGTCCTGGGAGTTTCTGAAAAGAGGCCTTGACTTAACCCCTTCACTTGATGAGGAGTGTGTGGGTGCAGTCCCAGTGCTTCTAAAAGTGCTGCCCAAAGATTAGCTATGACAATCCTTGAAGCTTTTGTCTTACAGAAAGGTGAGACTGTCCCAGATTATACAAAAGCTAGTTTTGGCTAGGTGACTGTACAAACTAGAGATGTGTCCTCTCAATCTTTTGTTGTACTTCATTTGCTGACAGAGTCAGGAAGCAGATACCTTAAGAAAATTCAAGCTCTCTGGGCTTATAAGGTGTCCACAAGATTCTGGTGTCACCTAGTAAAGTTGGTGACAAGATAAAGGAACATGAGGTCAGCAGCATGCGCTTGTCTGACAGCACTAAGCTGTGAAAATTGTTCTTGGCTGGATGGCAAATTTGGGATTAGGAAAAAATATGATAAGTTAGTAAGGAATCTATGGGTGTCTAATATCTTTCAAGGCAACTCTACTTACACTGTCAACAGTTTTATGAGAGAAAGTTAAATGTAGGATATAAGTAGCTACCGTTTATCATTTTGTTTGGTGCTGTTGCACAGAATGAAAATATGATAAACGCGAGAGCAATGAGCAAAAATCTTCTTGCCATTTTCAAAATCTGCTGCCTACCATACTGTAGCTCCTGTCCGATGTAATCACACAGAAGAGTTTATTTGGGATTGAAACCAATGTGAGATCACACCAGATGTTACAGTAATCCAGATCCTCCTTCTTAAGCAATGTGATGATAAGGTTTTTTTCCCCTGTTCTTCTAGGATAAAATCTTTTTCTGACTTGCAGTAGCACTTTCAAGTTCTTTTTGCCACTGTCTTTCAGCAACACTGTCTCTTCTGCTTTTAAACTGGATTTCTACCATACAGTGCTTTATGTTTCACAATAAAAAGTCATGTATCAAACATTCTTATAAAATGTGAGGCAGATCCCTCAAAACTGAGACTAGCTTTAAAATAAAATTACAATTAAAAAGTATTAATGGATTTCTGATTCTCTTTAAATGTTTCTTGCTGTCAGCATTTAAAATTTGCATTTTGGTGTTTTTCCCTCAAAACTGGAATGTTAGAAATGTTCCTTCATTTTTTTTTTTTCTGTAATGAGAATATCTGCAGTCTTTAAGTATCCTTATTGTAGCAGTTGAAAATCTTAGGGAACAACAACTATTGCAGGACTGTTAAAAATATTAAGAATTGGGAGTACTGATAATTGTCCTAATTTTGTTAGTGCTGAATCCTTGCAAATAGATTTCCAATCAGGAGCAAGAAAAGAAGAAGTATAATATGGACTCTGCCTCTAAATTTGCATACTAATGAGTGGCACATTCACAGCATGGTGTTACGCATTAGTATAGAATCCTAACATAAATAATTCTAGCACTGCTGCTATATAATCAAAGCAGTAAAGAGGCGGCAGAAAGGAGGCCCCAACAATGGGAAAAGGTTAATGCTGAAAATGTCTTATAGCATAGTGGATATAATCAGTGCTGAAAACTGCTATATGCATTCTACCAGTACATTTTAGGAGGTATGTTTTATTGCAGATGATATTCATAGCTCAGCAGTAGTTTCAACAGTGAATTTGTGACAACTGAAAGTCTCAAAGAGCATGGAATTTGTGGCAGGCAAAAAGCAAGGTTTGCTTATTCATAGACTTAATTAGATGTAAATTGAAGGCTCCCAACAAAGATTTTGACCCCACCCTGGGCTTCAGAAGCCCAGCTCACGAAAGGTTTTGCAGACTGCTGCTGTGAAAAATCAGGAAAAATGAGCTTCCTTTCAATAGGTTCAGGCCTTGCAAGACCAGCAAGGATCTAATGAGATTTTCAGAGAAGTCACTGGCAAATCTAATGATACATCATGCTGAATGAAATACAAGTTCTGCAGGAAAAAAATCATACATGATCTTCTAATTATTGGTACTGCATGTATATGAAGAGATGGAATAAAGGATTTATGGACAACATTGTTATTCCTTATGTCTGAGGCCATCACAATGAAACCTCAGTGTTCTTTTATATCATTTTCATATATTTCTTACAGTTCCATGTAGTAAAGTATCTTCAGTCTAATAACTGTTCTATCAATGTGGAAGTGAAACTAGAAATTATACACGAGCAGAAGATTTGTCTTCCATTGTTAGCTTGCATGTGCTCATAATGATTGTTTAATTATTCCCCTCTCAATCTTATATGTGTACAGGCAGAATAAAACTGTAGGAATGGTTATAACACTGACAGAAATATCAAAACAAACCCATATATGTTGTTCGAATAAATCTTAATGATTATTTAAGTCTCATAACATCGGAGTGAAGTTTTAAACTCATTAGAACTAACTGTCTTTATAGATAGTCTTACAGAAATTCACAGGGACTGTATGTATACAGAGCATTTAAATTTGTCAGTAATCACAGTGAAAAAGAACAAATTCATCTCAAGGCTGTCATTTAGCTACATTGTTGGTCTCTTTCTCACGGACTACGTATTATCTTCTTCCCAAGCTATTCTTTCTGGACTTTCAAACCCCTGCTAACCCTGTGTAAGTGCTAGCTGTATGTCTGCTCTATCACATCCCCAGAAAACAGAATTTTCCTCCAACATTATGAACAAAAAAATAGAGAAGTAAGTGGTGCAGGAGAGGTAAGTAGACCACCTAGACTCCTTTAAAGCCCTCTGGGTCTCAAATGTTTTGTGTTATTTCATTTTTGAAGAATGCCTTTTCATCATGAATGACGGGCCTGATGATGGATAAAGACAAGAAAGTATCAAGAATACATATGAATTTACTTACTGTCAGCACTTCTAGGGATGCAAGTTTGAATATAGCTGTATCAGGGTTGTTACTTTTCCTGCCCAAATATGTACTTTATTTTTTTTCCTACCAAAGAAGTGGACAATGAGAAATGCATTGGCCATTTATCAAATGAAACATCTGAGTATATGCTTTGTACCTCTAGCATATTAAAGCACACAATCATTCAAGGTATGAAAACTTTGCAGCTCTCGATTACAACAGAAGAACACAGTAGGGTCTCCTAGTCCACTAACAAGTTAGAACTTGATAATACATGTCCTTCTATGACAATGGTTCTTGTTTCCGTGTGCTGAACATAGTAAGAAATTTTGATCAAATCAGCCAAAAGATTCTAAATGCAGTTGTGATACTAAATGGGTATTCAGTCCCACTGAAAGCGTTTCAAGCTTATATCTCCTCTGATTAAGTACTGCAGTTTTCCACTGTTTTGAGGAAACAGACTATATGAACCTTTGCCACAAACACAGATTTGTGGCATAAATTAGCTATTTCATTTTCAGTCTTAAAAAGAGATGCACATTGAGGAATTTTGTCTTCTTTTCCAAAATGCTTTAAGCTTATGTTTCAGCTATTTTCTTGTGTGGTTTCAGTCTCCTGTTGCTAATCAGAGCAATCTGTGATGAAATCATAAAAAAAAAAAGAAAGAAAGGCTATTTTATTGTTTTCTTTCTGGATATAGAATCAATAGCATTAAGAGGGAGTGCATTTTTCCATGTTACTGATAGGAGGTCCTAATAAGTTGCTGTGAGTAGTAATTAAGGCTGATCCTTTTAATTCTTCCTTTAATATTTCCTCTTTTCTTTGCTTGCCGCATCTAGTAGCAATCCTAGAAATGTGAATCACATCATATCTTCTATGCTAGCAAATGTGAATACAAATTCAGTTGTAGAATTTATCCATGAGATCCCAAAGCAAAAGTGCATGTAGAAACTCTGGATGACATGTTCACAGTATTTCAGAGCCACTGATAAATCATTCTGTTAGTCTCCTAAAGCTGGAGATGTTCAAAATAAACAAGGCATTGATAAGAGATTAATCTTCTTCTCACCGACTCAATGCTCTCACATGTAGGAGAATTTATTTTGGAAAATGTCACATTATCTGTAAATGGGTTAACCCTCCAGTTCCCTGAAGAAAAACTACATGTATTCCCTTAATAGAGTTTAAGCATTTTTCTTCTACCCAAATTTACTGTTTCCGCTAATATTCCAGTTTTACCTCTTACAGTTCCGTTTCCTCCTGTATGTGGAATTCCTTGCTTGCATGTCAATATACCCTGTCTGCACCAGCTGGCAAAAAGTTTCCAAGAAAGTCTGGGATTTAGATTTAAGCTATATGAGCCTGCAAATAAATGTGGACCCATTTACCAGCAAAATGGCTTTCCTCCCTGCTGTATTTTTAGGATTGGAATTTAATAAGGCCTTTGAACTTCATCTTGTTCCCTTTAAATAGTAGACTCTCATGTCTTTGCTTTCTCCAAAACAGGACCTCATGTGTAGAAAACAGTTGAAGCTCAGCAGCCCTCTTGGCCGGGTGTATAACCTGTTCTTTCTCTCAGGAGCTTGGGGAGAAGATGGTAGAAGGGCTTAGAAAATTATGATGTTGCTTGCTCTAAAAATATTGTTTATTTTAATATCCTGAGACTTCTAGCATCTCATCAAAGTATCAGGGTATCCAAATAAATAGAGACCTAATAGAGTGCTCAGTTCAGCCAAATAAAACATAACCCTGTAACACTGTTCTCAGGAAGTCTTTTCTGATGGAAGATAGACAACTGAGCATCACCAAAACTTCCACCCTGTCTTTCCCCTCTCTCCTCTGTCTCCACTTCCAAATACTAGTTAGCATCTTGCTTACACCCAAGATCAGTGTCAGCACCTCTTTTCATAGAATCATAGAATTGTTAAGGTTGGAAGGGACCT
>RSEF01000003.1:35639803-35661043 GCA_003993805.1 Himantopus leucocephalus | reverse complement strand
GGGGATAGGTGTTTTGCTGCCAGTTTATGTGTTTATTTTCCAGTTGCCATAGAAAATAATTGACCTATTTTCTTCCAAGAATAAATATCTTTATTCAAGCTCCCTAAAAAAACAAGCAGCCAAGACTTGAGCTGAGGCCCCACCCATGCTGTCTGCTGCTACAGCCCACAGCGGACAGATTAAGCTTTACCATTTTTACTGAGGCTTTTGAACTGTTGGATGAAAATGTGTTTCTTACAGTACATTTATCCTGCTGACTCCTACTGTTTCAGATCAGAGATACAGTTCTACTGAGATGCCTCAGGAGATGGAAAATGTAAAGAAGGCGAGACATTCAGCAGTGTCATTGCCCTGGGCACATTGCTGTTTCCTCACCATTTCTTTAAATCCCCCAAACAACTAAGCCACCCTTCAGAATGTTTCTCCTGGTCATTCCCTTTTCTTTTCCCCGCTCTGGTTACATAAGGGCTTCACCAAAAGCCCACTGAATTTACAGGAAGGGTTGATGGCATCAGGATTTCAGTGCTAAGTAGATTATCCTTTGTTTCTGGATCATTTTCTTTCTTTTGCTCATGGATATAAAATGGGGAGAAAGAACCCTTTGGAACCTCTCATGCAGCTCTGCTCTGAGAACCAGGCCATTTGCTCCATTACCCTCTCCGTAACCCCAGAATATGTATTCAGACACTACTGCAGTCATTTTTTCTCCTCATCCTAGTCCCTGAATATTAGGGACTGTGCATATAGTTCATGTTTGCATACTGCTGTCCACTTGAAATCATTCTAAAATTATTTCTGTCAGATTATAGGCAGTGTTTCTATTTATATATTGTGGGTTTGTTTTTTCATTGCTGCTAAGCACTGCACTGAATCTTTGAGAGTTTTATCTATTGCTTTGTCCTGCGACATTTCTGGTCAATGTTCAGTGGTGTACATGGCAAGTGAGGTAGCCTTGTCACGACTGAAAGTTTCTGTAGCACTCCTACCTTATTTGCTGAAAATGTGGCTGCATGTGGTAAATGCAGCACAAGGGTACACAAAATGAAAGAACAGCCTTGTAATTCTGATTTATTTTATGTACATGAATAGGTACTTGTTAGGAACAGCAATGGCTGACGCTTCTGTTCCTCTTGTGCAAAAGAGTCAGCATCTTTACACCCATCTACTAGGCAGTCAAAACTATGACCCAGAAGGAGGACGAGGTAGAAAATTCCCCAGAATCATGGGTGCAACTGTGTTGTTCATTACACCATGTTAGAGCCCAGACTTGCTCCTTTTCCTTTTATGAATGCAAGGCCTGACCTGGCAGTGGGATCAGGCACATACTAGGGGAGGGAGCATGGGCATATCCTGCACCCGGGTGCCAGTTCAAGCACCCGTCTCCATGGGTGCTCTGCTCCACCTGGTGGGTGCCACTCTTCCATCAGGCCAACAGCGACAGTCCCGTTCTGCTCGCTGAGCTGCAGGGATGTGGCTGGTGTGCTGCAGCAGGCACTGAAGGTATGAGCACACGCCACGCACCAGCTCCTCCTCTGCCCTGCAGACCTCCATACCGTATGTACCATGGGGACAGATGTATGTGGTTCCCAAGCCTATCCATCACATCTGCAGAGGGAAATCACTGTAATCCACACATCCTGTCTCCCACTTACCCTTATAGAGCAGCATGTGTGCTTTAAAATGCAGTTGTTTAAACCAATCCAGCTTATTAGTAAATTCCTTTTAAAATATGCAAATATACAAAAATGCTTTCTTAGTGCACATTACAAGATTGTTTCAGATATTAAATTAAAATTGAGCATAGCTGGAATTCCTGAGGAAAATAAGACTGATGACCGCTGGGAAAAGGAAAGGGAAATTATTATTTACACAGTGTTGTCTGTAATACCAAGTTAAAAAAGGGGTGGTTTTGATCTTGTGTCTTCCCACTAAGTTTTCATGTATGTGAGTTAAGTGATCCCAAAGATGCTCACAAGTCTCACCATTCCAGCGTGACAAATTACTTTGTGTTCTCCATGGATTGATAGCCAGATAAATAGAGGCAGTGTTTGTTTTACCACTCAGCAGATCTTTCAAATATTATTACTGTGGCATATTTCCTTTGTTTTATTTTATTTCAAGTGGAATTCTATTTAGGGCTTTAGGTCACTGCTTTATGCCCTTGGGCCGGGTACAGATCTTTAACCAAGCCACTGTAAATAAACAGTAGTGATTTTCAGGCAATTGCAGATCATGACAATGCTGTCAGGAACTTTTCCTTTAAATGCCATGTCACTTTCACCTACTGCCTTCAGGCCAGTGCATGACATGCAGTAAGTGTCAGGCGAAATGTCACATCTGGGAGGAAGAGCTTGTGTGAATGTTAAACTGGAATGTGGAAAAATGGTGTTGCATACCCTGTAATCTAATATTCTTCTGCCTTAAAAGGGATGTTTTCTCTATGGAGAGATGTGTTTAACCAAAATGACTTCTGCTTGAAGTTCAACAGAAACTAAACTTATCTGTTTAACCCCAGCTTTCTTGGGAAGCTCTTGCTACAGTGGTTCAATTCCAGGTCCTTGTATATTTTGCTGACATGATAAGAGCCTTTAACAAATAAACTCAGAACATGGAAAGGAGAGGAACAAAATTACTTTGTCTTATGGCATGAGAATAGTAACCTTCTCCTAAGACATGAGAACAGCGTTCTATCCCTAAGACTCCAACTCTTAGAAGAGTCCCTATTCTTATGCTTGGAAAAATCCAAGTATCTAGTGATGCTTCCCTGGTACTTACTCAGCTCAGGGATTTAAGAATTTATGATGCATTATGTGCAGTGTTTCTTTTCTGTTTCTTTTGAGTTTGTCACCTGTTAGGTCTATTTGATATCCATAGTTCTTATATTAGAAAAGGCAGTGGAGAATTAACTCCTATTCACCTTCTCTTTGCTACTCTCTGTTTTCAGAAGTCTTATCACAGCATCCCTCCATTATTTTCTGGGCTGTGTGCCATTCCTCAAAGGGAAGCCATTGTTTAGCTTCAACAGTCCTTCTTGTCCTTCTCGTTATCTTTTCTATTTTTACTACAAGCTTTTTGAGATGAGGGCGCTGGAAGTGCACACAGTTTTCAAGTTCTGGGTCCATTATGGATTTATGCCATACTCTTTTCCAAATAATTCCCAGTATTTTAACAGCTTAATTGTTCATTACTAAAGACTTACCTTTCAAAATCTCTCTCCTGAGTGAGAGAAACTATTTCTGAGTCTAACATGTATATAGGATTGTTTCTCCCACAGGCATTACTTTACATTTATGTATTCAGTTTCATTTGTTGTTTTATTACTCCCTTAGCATTATAAGGATCTCCTGCAAATCTTCACAGTCAGCTTTCATTTTGATTACCCTGAACAATACAGTATCATCAGCAAATTCTGCCACTTCACTGTTTAACCCCTTTTCCAGCTCACTCTCTACCACTGTTTTTACTGGTTTAGCTGGAGTTTTCAATGGCTTTGTATTCTTATTTCTGACAAATTTATGAAATTCCATTCAGCTGGTATTGAGGTGGTTTTAAACAAGAAATTATACGTGACAGTTAATAGTTCAGCTATTTCAGACTTGCATTCCTTTACAACTCTGCTCTGAACAACACCTGGATATGGTGATTTGTTATTATTCACTTCGCTGATGCTTCCAGTTTCACTGACAATTCCGTCTGTGACACATCCTCAGGTTCACCCACTGGGAAGGAGTCTGATGTGGAAATGTCCCTAAAGTCTCCAAAAAGAGCACAGATACAAAAAAAAAATGTTTACTGTTTCTGCTCTGACCTTATGTTCTCTGAGTACTCCCTTTTATGCTTTGCCATCAATTGCCCTGCAAATTTTCTGGCTGGCTTTTTATTCCTCATCTCTTTGAAAAAGAATTTTTATGACATTTTATGTCTTTTTCAAGTTGTTCCTCAAACCCTTTTCTAATCTGCCTTCATAAGCATTTATATTTAACCTGCCAGTTTTTATATTATTTTCCATTTTCTTCCTTTCAGTGTAGTCTCAGATATTTGAAAGCTGTCTTGGTAGTTCAAATACCTCCCTTTAATCTGATATTAAATCATGTCAACTGATTGCTTTGGGCTTCGCGTGGAGTGTGCTGATATAGCTGAAGTCTGTGTGGTAGAAGTCCTGCCATCTTATGAGCCTTTGATATCTTGTCTATAAATAGTCTTCATGTTAACTGCAAACATTTAGTCTTTAAGTTGTTCCTTGTAGGTCTTTTTTTCAATGAGTTTTCATTTTTATATGGCTTTTTTTTTTTTTTAATCAACTACTACTGAAGTAGATTTTGGAGACTTGCTGCTCCCCAAAATTTTGGTTCCCTAGATTTTAAATCTAGGTGCATAATAATCAATGGTTCATTTTCACCCATAGGGACACTCCTCCTGACAGGTTTTTTTCTGACACTATGCCATGTACTGTCTTGTCTGCTTGCCTCTCTGTATCTAGTCCTGTGGCATAAGCTGCATATATTAGAGTTTGGAGCTCCTTGGTCTTCTTTTTGCTTAGTAGCATCTGCTTTGTCCACCTTTTGGCTGATGAGAGCTAAAACTGTTGTTGAAGGGAGTTTGAATGACTAGCAACAAAAAGCTTAAAATGGGTATGGAGACCAAACTGCTTCCTGATATCCGTCAGTGATTTCTCCAGCACTAATATAACATGCATTCGTATCAAGGGGAACACATGTGATGATGCTGTTTGACCTCCAGAGCACCTGTCTCTTTATTTTCTGTTCCAGAGCCTCTGTTATCACCTTTGGGACCTTGCTGCTGCCTTCTCACTTGTCTGAATACCTGGCTATAACAGTTTGTCTTTATGTGCCCCTTTCAAATATGACAAGAGATTCTGCCTGTGTCCTACTTTCAACTAAGAGGTCACGAACCAAGTAATCTATTGCCTAATTCAAATGGGGTCCTCTGCATTACAACTGCACTTTCTTCCAGTGAAATATTCCTTTCATGGAACTATTTAACGGGATCAACATTCAACTTGCCCTTTTATTTCTAGGCAGAAGGATAATTATGTAGCGTCATCCCAGACTCTGGAATGAAACTGTCAGTCATGCAACAGTGTCATCACACTACATCTGATAAATCAGTGACAGAACTGTTCATATATGCCAACACATCAGCATCACTATCTCTGCCCTCAAGCTGATCATCTTCTCTATGCACCCTCTTCATCTGACCTCAGAAGCAAGTCTCCTAAACTCAAATTTTCCACATGATGGTATAGAAAAGGGCAGTGGGCTTACTGACCTCACTTAATACTTTATTAGTGAAGAAGTAAATTATTGAAATACATACAGAAAGAAAGAGAAAAAATGGAAACTATGCTATAAATAGAACAAGCTTGCTGCTTGAGAGTTAAGCAGTCATCCATACTCATCTTCTAAATTATTTAATTCACTGCTCTAATTCATTACTTTCTTCCAGTATGAAAAAAATGCACTTGTTTCTATGGTAATCCTCTGAATTTACATTGAACTGAAGATCTAGATAGGCCTTGGTGCTTTATAGGGGTTTTTATCTGTTTAACCAAAACCTATAAACTCAAGTTTACCTTTATTTTTCAAAGACGTCCCTGAGGTCAGCACTGGGTCTATACACTGATGACAGCTACAACACAGTAGAAAAATGAATAAGGGAGGTTTAAATTGGTTTCATCAGGATGTTGCAGCCACAGTAACCTTGACATAAACCAGCTGCGAGCTTCTCAGGCTAAACCAGCCCTGAGATGAATCAGTTTTCATAATACTTCTGGCTTGTGCACCATTTTAATTGTATCTAAAAATCCTCCAGGTTTATTGAGTTCAAGAGATATTGTTATTATTCAAACAGTTTTATTTGCCCGAGTCCTGTAAAACCTAAGCAATAAGCTCCTCACATGCTATGTACTTGAGAGGCTCCTAAGTGAGCCGTAAAGAAGTTTGTGGTAAATCCCATATCGCAGAACTGGGCAGACAGGCCCGAAGTGTTACCATGAAGCTCAGAACAAATCTTATGTCTGTGTACAAAAGGCCAGAGAAAGAAAATTCTCATTCTCAGCTGCTTCCTTCCCTTCTGATTGAGTTGTGGGCCTGGAAGTGCCTGATCTGTCAGGAGCTGCGCCACTACCATACCTTACAAACAGCGCAAGGTAACCCTGCCTGCCTACTATCCAGTAAAGTTCACTTTAAGGTCAATAAATGTATTTTCAAATCAACTCACCTACGGTCCTGAGTCTAGGACTATAGCAATAGCTTGCTATTCTGTTTATTTA
This sequence comes from Himantopus leucocephalus, assembly GCA_003993805.1. NCBI lineage: Eukaryota > Metazoa > Chordata > Aves > Charadriiformes > Recurvirostridae > Himantopus > Himantopus leucocephalus. The sequence goes on along the minus strand of RSEF01000003.1, from coordinate 35,654,751 downwards.
TTGTCTCAAGTGATCAAAAGTATGCATGCTTTAACAAGTTCCCTTAGCACATAGTGGACTTTTATGGCTGTCACTGTGTTTAATGTTGCTTAAGAGCGGACTGAAAAGTTTTGGTACTGACTCTGCATTACAGCTAGTTTACATTCATTCTCACTTTGAAGACAAATGTAAGCGTGTACCAGCTGAAGTTTGATGGTAGAAAATTCTCATTTGATGTTTCCAGAACGTTTTGCCTCTCCCCCTCTGGTGAACTTCTTATTTCCTTAGCAAGCAGGCACATCAGAAATAGCCCTGAAAAGCACGTTACATTTTGATTTGTCTTGAACCAAACACTTCTGAGGCCAATTTGGATCATGATCTTTGAATCTGAATTTACCAATCACCTGAAACGTAAAGGATTCAAATCTTATTGCTGGATCCTGGTGATCTAACAATATTGCCCACAGGCCTTTTTGAAGCAGGGAACATTTTAGATCATTCTGAGACTCAGTACAAACAAGAAAAAATCTGAGAACCTCTGCATGCATGCTCTTGGCGGTGACCTTACCCCTAAGGACTGCAGTGTTAAAATCACAATATCTATCTGGTACCTCAATTCAAACTGGTTAAAAAAAGAAATTAAAAAAAAAAATCTCAGAGAGCACTCTGACATTAACCTATGAAAAAAAAAAGGATTTGGGGCTAGGAGACTGGATATACTCCATGGATATCATTAAGAGTGGGATAGAAAAAAACATAGCTGATAAAAGCATATGTAGCATGGTAAGCCAAATAAGACCTCAGAGGTAATCCTGCACGAAGTGATTCTAAATATTTGAACAGAGATGCTCCTGGTGAAGATCCCCCTTAGCTGTATAGAAAGTGTCTCTAACTGCTGGATATTTGGGGACATGTCAGTTTAATCACAGCATGTGAGTTGAATGTCAGCAAATTCCTATTAGTTCTGTCATTTCCTACCTTACTGCCCCTATTTGCCTGCAACCAAGAGACATACACCCACAGATACTGCTTTCACATTTGCAGAATGGGGGAGGGAGTGTGTAAACACCCTGATTTATTGTTGTTTGGCTCAAGGGAATCATCTTAGCCTTCCTTTCCAAAGATGTCATCAACGCTGGCAGTTGATTGCATTTGAATGAATGGTCTCACTATAAATGTATGCCTTTGGTGTTCCTCTTTGCATCCTGTGATTTTTCCATTCAAGAAAGGGAAATTTGGAATGCAAATGGCAATTTAAAGTAGTGGTGAGAACCTTTGCAAAGTAGAAAATCGCAGTTTGAGAAAGGTCCTTTTACAAAACTGGATTTGTTGTCTGGCATGACTGGATGATGATCTCATTGCTGTCACTGGACCAGAACGAAGACCTGACTGGAGCTGTTCAGGAATTCGAGGACAAAATGTAATGTCATTGGAAAATGCTGATCTGTCAAAAACAACATATTCTTTGGAAATAGTTTGGTTTCAACAAACTTTTCCCAAATCACAGTCATATTTCTTTTAAAAACTTGCCCAGTTTTCTGACAATTCATGTAGCGGGCTGTTTAGGAGTTTGTGTTTCCAAGGTCTAAAGCTCTGGCCAAGCTTAAAACAAGTTGAGTTGGAAGGAGTTGAAGACCCAAAGTTTACTGTTTGTGAACAGAAAGGTGGTTGCAGAAGAGAGCACTTGACAAAATATTCAGAAGAAATCCCTCTAATCGGTTGCTGGCTTCACAGCCCTGCTTCTGGGCTACAGCACCTTCTGCAGAGAGCAAGCAAGGCCCATTGCTCGGTCCTTCTGACGGAAGACGACCAGAGCAGAAATAAGCCAGCACCTCAGGATGGATCCTGGCAGCAACAGGACTGCTCCTGTCATTTCCATCACTGCAAAACCTCGCTGTGAGAGGGGAAGGGCCAAACAGTACCTGGCTCTGCCCGGTGTTGGGAATGAGGATGAGGACATTGCCATTAATGACTTGGACGGAGAGAAGCAGCACCGCAGAGAGCAGCTCTTCATAAATCTTGCTTCCATGGGTATAAGGCTGATTTGGGGCTTGAGAGATTGAGTTCATTTTTGGACTGGGGATAGGCTAATGGCAGATTGTTGGTGGCCCCCACATAGATTTACTCCATGTTTACAGAACATGCAAAGCATGGGTGTCTGCTCTTCAGGCTAGCCGATGGTTAGAGGTCCTCAGGGTTTCAAGTCCCCTGCCTGTCCAGCTGGAGAATTCCCTTCTAACTGACCCCTGGGCTGTAACACAGGGCACTGGGAGCCTCAGTTCATGCAGGGGCTCACAAGATTCCCCCTCTTCCCGCTGGAGGACTGGGTGCCAAATGTAGACACTGCAGTTTTTAGGCTGCCTGAGCTGGGGTTAGGAGCCGGGAAGCCAGGACACAGACGGGGGCTTTTGAGTGTCCTGGGCTTTCCGCCAGAGAGTGGAGCACTGTGCCAGGCCGCAGGGCTGAAGCAGCAAACCCGCTGGGGAGTCCCCAGGAGATAGGTCAGCTTTGTCGCCTTTTGAAAAAAAAAAAAAANAAACGAACCCACCCACCCCACCCACCCCCTCAAAAACCAAAGCAAGAAGACCGGAGAAATCTGTGGGGGATGACAATGACTGTAGTTCCCATTCCAGATCAGAGAGGAAATCTTCCATGTTTCAGAGTACAAGAAACTAAGTTTTAGGCAATTCTAGCTGCCGTCTCAAGGCCTTGATCTATGCAACTACTTAGGCATCTACAGACTCACAGAGACTGAGCTAACGGCATACTTGTTCCAGCCCTTCGCTGGGGAATGTTTCTATGTATATTCAGACTTTAGAAGACAAAATATGTATGGCTCACAATAAGCCAGTACTCCTCGCTCTTATTTTCTTCAGGACACTCACCTTCCTGCCTCTCTTGCTGTGAATGATCAATCGTAATGTTGTCGTTGATATCTACAGCTGCCGGTCTCTATTTTAAATGCTTCATATGGCTGAATGTATCACAAGAATTTGACCCTAAATATAAAAGCACTTCACCAGCACTTTCTGTCCTTGCTCTGTGGTAATCATAGAAGCAAGAAATGTTGCATCTCATATCTTCAGAACCTGCCAGTCTTAATACTTTCTGCTCATGCTGTTATGTCCACAGATGCCAGGAGAGTATCACCACGCGTTTCTTCTGAGCCTTGCATATGTGCAGCTCATGACAATAACACATGGCAGAATCACATGAAAAAAGATGGTGAGAGGCCACTCACATGCTTGGACTCTCCAGTGAGGACTTCAAAGTATCGTCCTCAAAGTATGAGCAGGATCCAGGTTCCTTCTTCCTCTGCAGCAGCACCTCTTTCTGCCCCTGCTCTACCCACTGCCAGTCCTGCAACAACCCCTCAGCCCTCGCTGGCAGGAGCTCAGCACAGCTCAGCTCCAGGCTGGGCTAGTGCTGGGGAGGTTAGCTTTGCTTTCCCTGCGAGTAGCGCACGGTAACCCTCACTGACAATTACGCTCTGTATTGTGAAACCTAAATAGTTGGAGAAGTATTTGGGGGGCATAATACGTAAAACGGTCTGTTCAGAGCCTAAAAGTCATCCTGGCCTTTGCTTCCTCGGTCAGAGTGAAAGCTGTTGATGAAACAGAGGGTTGGAAACCAGAGTTTTGAGCCATTGTGTGCCATAATCAATCTTTTAAAAATATTCCTGAAGAAAGAACTTCCTTCTGGAGCACACATTGTTTATAGGCTGAATTCCATGCTGAAGTTGATATTTATAGCTACTATGAATCTTTTAAAGGAGAATGGCCTCTAACTGCAATAAGCTATGAGGCTTTAATAATACAATACTTGCAGAGGCTGGACAAAATGTATGGTAGAGATTTTTTTTTTTGTAGCCAACACGTTGCAAACAAAGAAATATAAAATGAACTACACCCATGCTGATGCCAGCAATCACAATTACAGATTGCATAAAAGGCAAACCAAGGAGTATCTTTGTCCTAAGACAACCTCCTAGGTGGCTGCTAGTTTTCTGATCGTTGGCTGTTCATTACTTCGTGGTTTTTAAGAGTTCTGTTATGCACAGGAGAATAAGCTACCTGACAGTTTCATAAAAATACACAATAAAGGTATGCATTATAGGCAACTGATACGCATTTTTTCCCTTAGTGTATTATCAAGCCTATTTTAGCTGTATTTGTAGAGATACAGTGACACCCAGTGGCTGTCAATAAATACAACAGACTGACCCATAAGCACTGGATCAGATCATTAACTAACTCATATGCATTGCAGGGTCAGAAAAGTTTCAGCGTTTGCTGTTCATTGAAAAAAACGTAATTCAGTATCTGTTTCTATTTTTTATATTTTATTGAAGCTCCTAAATGAAACTAAAATAGAAATACACAGCACTAATCATACAAGGCAAATAATAAAAATGCCACAAGTCTCCATCTTTTCAGGTTACTTTTTGTACTTTCTTTTGAAAAATCCCTTTAAGAAAAGAAAACACTACACCTCTGGATTCTTCCAATTTCCCACAGTAACATGAAGTTAATGTAATGTTTTCTTAGAGCCCTTGCTAAAAAAAAAAAATGCATTGGCTCAAGTACAATTCAAATAATTAGCTCTTTCCATTTGTCACAAAACTTTTGATATTCAAGTCTGTAGAGGAAATATTCTCTACTTTGCCTTTAGGGAGGCAGATAAGATGGTTTACCTTCAATTTGTTATTCCATCTTTATTTTAGTGCTTTGGCTAGCAAATCTGCTCTTACAGTTGACAATGTGTGAAGACCCCTTCATATTTCCAAGTACAAACCTAGGTTTTCTCTACCTATAAAGTATAGATTGAAATTTTATTGTGGATTTTTTGCAGGAGCCAGGTCAGGCTTCGAAATGGAAACTCAATGCCAGGTTTAATTAAAAACCAAATTGCTCTTGCATTATTTTGACATAAATAAAAATTTTCCTGCTTGAAATGAAGCAAATATTGAGGAGTGATTCCTGATTTCTAATCTAGCAGTAGACTCGTTGATTGTTTATGTAGACCTTCGATCCGAAATCTTTGTTGAATCTTTGCTGAAGATTCACAGAGGTTATGCTTATGTTCTCATGGTCAGCAGAAGGAGTGTAAGAGTTTAATGGTGATTCTGTGCCAGGCACAGACTAGCATTAGTACACTGCAAAGACGAGACTGTGCATATTCAAGAGTCAGGGTAGGTGAAGGAGCAGTGAAGCCCAGGCTCAATGAAGATCCCAATGACACCAGTGGAACAGAAATGTGTATAACTGCCTGTGCGTGTTGGCCCAGATGATTCAAGCTGTTGCAAATCTGCCAGTCAAAATCCCTCAAGGTTGGGAAAGATATATGCTTATGGATTGACTAATAAGCTACAACAGTGTAACACTGACTGTTGTGGTATATTACTATACTGACTCATTTTCCAGGCTGTGGCTTTAATGAAATACTTGGTTTTGTCCTAAAGCCTGTGGAAAAACCTCCTAGTCACACTTACTCCTTTTCATGTAGTGCTGGAAAAAGTTTGCTTCCTACCAGTCATGCACGTTCACTCTCATCTCCTAATATATTGTACAGAAGAAGGGTCGTTTAGGCCTTTTTTAGGCTTATCTGTGACCAGACGTGCCCTCTTGCCCTAAGCGCATGAGCTCCTAGCAGAGTTTTCCAGTAAGACACTACTGCTGATAGCATTGCTGAGCTAGGTGTGCTCCACATTCGTACCTTCAAACCTTCAATTGGAAGTGGTCTGGGGTAATTTTGAATAGACAGCCTAAGGGATTGTGAGTAGAGCTCCTGAGACATCCATGTGCCATGAAGAAGGCCTAGAAGTAGCTGTGTTTCTGCAAGTGCCTCCAGATCAATGAGATTTCTCTCCGGATACTGGGGTATTCATGGGCATGAAGAGGAACAACCCTTTGCTGTTTTCTCTATTATATTTTTGTAACTTGGAGAAAATGTTCTGAGTTTTAACACTGATGAATCTATTCTTATTGTTATTTTCTGCCTTTTGGCACATGGCACCATTTGATCCAAATCTCAAGCTAATTTTTGAGGTCACAGTTTTGAAAGAGTTAGAGCAGTTGCAGCTCCCACAAAAGTAACCTGATCATTCCTATATCCCAGTAAAATTTAAAAATCCCAGTAATATATCCCAGTAAAATATCCCTATATCCCAGTAAAATTAGTTAAATACATTTTGTTAAAAATCTCTTTGTATAAAAAAGGGAAGTCAGGGAAGATTCACAGGAAAAAAGGAACAGGAGTAGGAAAAAGTAAAGTTAAAGGAGAAAAGGAAAGTAAATGCAGAGAAATAAATTTAAAGAATTGCTTGCCATATGTGAAGGAATCTCTGTGGTCAGAAATAGTCCCAGTCTTATTTTCCTTCCACTGGTACCCATTATGTTTTCACACAAGGGAACTAACACAATAAGGACGTTAATGCTCTTCTTGCGTGCTAGCTAGTTATTAGAGACTCACAATAAGGAAGGTGATCAGAGAATACTTGTCACATGCCCAAACTACCCTAATTCAAGGAAATTGCCACCTCAGTGCATCATATGAGGCAGGTCAAGCCTGGGCTGAAGCAAGCTTTCTGTGTAAGAATTTTAATTAGCAATGAGCACAATAAAATACATAAGCTGCTGAAAGTTAACAAGTGCTACTGTTTGAGATTTATGTTCAAATCCATGCTGTGTACTTCCCCTTCCTCACCGCCATAACGGATTAGCAGTATACTGGATAGTAATCAACAAATATTACAATCATCCTTCTAATCTTATTAGCAAACTTGTAAGAAGCATTAAGGACACATTTATACCACTTGTGGGAAACAGTCCAAATACAACGAACTAAAAGCTGCTTATCTACAAGCAAAAACAGCATTATATGACTGAAGGGTCCAAGTTAATCAGAGCTATCAAGAGACTAATTCAGGTCCAGAGGGCTGGGAAGGCAGATTAAATGATCGTTCATAAATCATTGAAAGCATACACTATACAGTATTGTAACAACAAACAATGATCTTCTGTAGGGTGCAGTTTCCTGCTTTCTATATATCTATGTTTTGACATTTTAAGTATCTCATCAGCATCTTTTTACCCCTAAGTTGTGAACGTGTAGCAATACCATTATAACTCAGCTTGTTAATCATCAGACCTTTAGGAAGGAAGGGGATAGACTGTAAAAACAAACCTAAAATTGTTCATGTTTACAGGCAGCGCAACTGTGCTTACTACAAGCACGTACAAAATCTAAAATAATATAATCCAAGATATTGTGAAGGAAAACTGGGGAAAGCAACTGAGAGAATGTGAAAAATCAACAAAGGAGCCTCAGGCTCCTTTGCTTTATAGGACGGAGGGGAGCACGCTACTGGTTAATTTTTCCCTTTTAAAATATTTTGCAGAAGTACTGAAATGTGCTGGTTTAGTGAGGAAAACAGCACACCAAAACGTAGGCTTATTCACTGACTCCACTATGGAACAACTGGGGTCTGGTCTTATCGTGCCTTTCTTCTAGTAGGCCTGAGACTATCCAGAGGCTATGACTGACTCCTCTTTAGAACTGTCCTCCAAAGGATGTTACCCTTTTTTGAAAGTGGTTAAAACATTGCTCTTCGGCCACTTGCTTTTTCCCCCCCGTCAACAGTCCTAACCAAGACTTTTCCACTGCTTACCAAAAGAAAAGGATTCTTCCAAGGACTAAAGTTAATGACACTCGTTTCCTATCTCACAAGACATGGAACACACTCCAGTTCTCTACACAACATAATCTTCCACATTTCTAGTGCCTGATTTTCCATTGCTATGCACTATATGTATTTACTTACATCAACACAAAGTGAGGGCAAAATGCTGCCACGGCAAAACACTCTCTGGAAACATGACACTCTGGGATAAAAGACAACACAACACATCGGAAAGAAGAGAATAGTCCTTTAATTACAATAATTAAATTATGCATGGTTTTGTTAATTTTTTCACAGAAAACAGAGAGGTCTTCAGTCTGGAAGAATAAGGCTGAATAGCCTAAAAACAAGTGAAGTCAGCAGTTCAATTTGATAGCACTGTCAAATCAAACCTGTACAGATTTGTCCACAACTGTCTGAACAACATCATCTGCTCATTTTTGTGACTTCGTGGATTCATTTTTCAGTTCTCTTCTCCTTTCCTTTTCTCCACTGAAAAACTTTTCATATCCCAATTATAGCTCTAGGAAGGTGATTGCCTCAGTGCTCGCATAGTCCTTTGGTTTTTGTCATAGCGTGAGACATAAGCCCTCATCTGGCTCTTATTTTCTGTCTAGGACTTATCCAAATCTGCCTGCTCTATAGCTCAGGTTTCCAGCTTTGTCCTATTATATCCGACACATCAACTGCCAACAAAACTGCACAGTCACCTGGAGTACAAAGTAACTATTTTCTTGGTCATTCTAATTCCTCAGCATCTTGTCTGAGCTCCTGTTTTGCTCCCTAAGGTGCCTTAATCACAGTCAGGATCACCCATCTCCATTCAAGCTCCAGGACTGAATTTTTACCATCATCCCTCCAAGATCTCATTCTTTCAAGGCCACCTACCTGGACTACCCAGGCTTTCTTCTTCAGTTTCAGCAATAGCTATTAACCCTTTTCTGTCAGCTGCTTATTAGATCTGAGTTTTTGCGACTACCTTTAAATAGTCCTTTGAAGATACGTTGGTTGTTTCAAACACCTGTCAGCATCCTAGTACACTAATTATGAGGCATAATAGAGCTCTTTGGTTTTGTATCGTATGTCTTAACTGTCAGAACGGATTTATACATCTCAAGACAAGAACACTCACTATGTTGCAATTCAATATCCACCAGAAAATAGAGAGCGTTTCTACTTGTTTTTTCTTACTGAACAAAGCTGTGGAGGGCAAGAAATTTGGCTGAGTCTGCAGCATCAGGTCCCAATTATAACGAGCAAGCAAAGGAATACACAGAATAAAAATGGTCTCTCTAATTTATTCAATTTTTCATTGTTTCTACTATAAATAAAATTAACTACAGTCTTTGGTGAGAGGTATAGTCTGCTGAGGGAGTAGGAAGGAAAGAAACCAAATACAGCTGTGGGAAGAGAGATGCAGGCGTTACCAAGAGCTTGGTTATTCTTTCACATATCGACCAATCTGAAATAGAACTTTGAAGCACAAAGTTGCTGTGTTTGGAGCTGCCTTGCGTACACGGTTCTCTCCTGGGATACTGGTGGACTATGAGGGCCTGGAGGCTGCATTCTGCCTTGTCTATACCAGGAACTAAGAGTATCAGAAAACAACCAACTTCCTGTAAAGTGGACCACAGTATGAACTTAAGAGCACACTTGCAAACTTGTTATAATGTCCACGTGTAAAATCTTACCACATGTTAAATGTGAGGTAGCTTACTGTGAAAGAAAGAAATGAATGCTGACCTTTTTACAAGCCAAAATGGTGGCAGACTAAAGATGGTAAAAGTCGCTGGAAATAAGCTATCTGGTGTTTTGCTGTGGAGTAAGAACTTGTTTGTGGCTAATAACTGCAGAATAGCTCTTGTTTACATCTCTGGTTAATTCATGGTCACTTGGGTGACCGTGCCCTCTTTTGTAGAGCTAATACGCTCTAATCATACTGTTGCTATTTTAGAGGTCTAACTTTTCATTGGCATATTCTGTCTCTGCAATAAATTTTCCCGTAGTGTATTACAGAGATGTAACCATACTAGAATTGCCCTGCCAGTAGGAAAAGCTTCCCTGTGCCAGGTCAGACAACTATACTATCTAACTGGAAAAAAAAAAAAAACCAAACCGGTAAAAGATCTNTATCTATTATCTATCAAGTTGCAGACTTTGTTACCTTTTTATTGAGTGTTCCTTAATCTACACAGTTAAACTTCAAAGCTAATAAAAATGAGCTCATAGAAAGCACACAGGGATAAAGTGAACAGTCCTTGAAACCATTTAAAGACTGAGAGGCATTACAGGTTGCAGGATTTGGGGCTAATGCAAGGTGATCTCTCTTACTGTCTTTTGACCTGTTTCTCCCAGAAGAGGATGTGATACTATTCTCACTCCTGTCTCACTAGCAGACCAGGAGATCCAAATAACCCTAGTGCTCTGATTCAATGTGTGGTTACGGAGAAGAGCATTTCTCAAATAGGAAAGATTGTAGGTGAAAGCTCCGTTGACAGTGTCCGCTGGGACAGCTTCACTGGGAAAGCTCGTTCTCTTTAAGAATTCACGAGCTGAAATTGTTTTCTGCAGTTTATCTTTGCATCATTAATAAGTCCAAGATCATGGCAATCAAACTTCCATCCAGTCATTTTAATCTCCTTTAAATAATTCAGGGTGGTTAGTACCTGACTTAATTTGCACACTAACAGTGATGCAGGCACCCAGTCTTGTTCGCTGCTGAAATCTACAGATACCAGCTTCTTGAGAGACATCAGCGGCTTCATGAAGGAAAGCCAACCATCGCTTGTCACGCAATTCATTGCCAAGTCCAAGTGCTGAAGGTTCTGCAGATGTTCTTTCTCAAAAAAAATGCCTGTGAACATATATTTATTTATGTATTTATTTTTGCTTCAAGCCCTAATGAAGAGAATAATTCCTGTTCAGGACTTTGAAGAACTGAGTCTTATCGAATTCAGTTGAACTTCTGTGCTTAAAAAAATACCACCCTTAATGGAAAAGGATTTAAACACGTGCTTGCATATTACTTTTTTTTCTCATTTAGAATCAAGAATGCAAAATATAGCAGCACAGATCACATTTTCTTTTTTCTATTTAGCTTTTCCTCCTTGTTAAAACTTAACCTGCTGTATGTTGCATACAAGAGGATCATTTTAACTACAGAGGTCAGTAGCTTAAATGGGCCTATGGACTGCTGCTCATGAAAATTCTCATTCATTTTGACATTTCCTTTCTACTGTGCCCTCAGAAAGGGTGAGTGATGTGAATCCAGGTAGTTTTTATATCTCCCTGATCTTCAGCTATCTACCCTGGTAAAGTATTGGCCTTTTTAAACTCTACTGTTTACATACATTCCATAACAGATGTTACGTTAGTGGAAGATTTGATGTAAGAAGAGTCCACTTGTATTTCTGTCATGTTTATGGAGGAGGTAATCAATCCATCAATTAGAAAAGATTCCCTCTTGAGATTCTTCACCAGGAATCTCCAGTTGCCTGCTGTCTTCCTTGCACTATGTATGCAGTGAAAAATGGTCCTTGTTGAGTACAAATGTGGGCATTATTTGGCTCATCTAATTTTACGTATATATACACTACCCAGACTTCATACTATTTCACTTACATTATTAAAAGTTGCTGTGTTTCCTGAACCGTTTTTGAGTTTTGTCTGGTTTTTGTCCTTCATCTTTTGCTCATCCACAGTACCTTTCCTTACCTAGAATTCTGACCTCCACATCAGTGAGTCTCCATTTCCTCAATCCAAGTTTCGTCAGCTGTGGCATTGTTTCCAGTAGTTCTAACAATTTTGTTAGGCAAATCTTTACATCATCTCCCCAGGGAAGCATCAGCACTTTCATCCCAGGCAGAACATTTAAGCCATCAACTAAATGAAAATAAGTGGGTTTTGGTTTTTTTGTTTTTTTGTTAAAACAGCTCACTGTAAAATCACTTTAAAAAGTTAAAACAAATCACATTTCAACAGTGAAGAAAATACTGGTAGGTTAAAGACTGCAAGATTGTTGCTTTGATAGCAAAGACAGAGCAGACAATTGCATACAATATTTCTCACTTCTAAAAATTTCCCATTCGCTGACAGGAAATGGTTCAGGATACCAATTATATCCTATTTAAAAATGAAAGAGGAAAGAATTCTTGAATTTCTGTCTGGATAAGTCTTAGAACTGAAGCTCTTTCCCAATTGAAATGATTTATCTAAAGAAATCTTCTGACTTACCAAGTCTGTGGATAGCATCTTTTCCTTTCTTTTCTAAGTAATTTTCCGACAAATCAAGTACATACAGTTTTGGCAAATTACAAAGATTCTGAGCTATGGGAGAAATAAAAGCTTGTTATAGTTGTTTTCAATGCAGCATGACTTGTCTTCTATTGCACCTTTCTTAGCTTTTTTTTAATGAACAGCAAGACAAGATTTTTAAAAGCCTCCACATTTTTCTTGCTTTTCTGATGCCTCTCTGATGCAAACTGTGATCTCTTGTTGTTAATTGTGTCTCCAGGAATCGATAAAATAAGGACCTGGCCAGCTGTAAGAGCTGGAGTAACGGTTCTGTATAACTTACACTCTGATGGTTAAGCTAATCTTCAGTGGTGATGAGACAACTTTAAGATGTCTTCGCACCGCAAAAGCAGGGCAAAGCTGTCTGAATACATGGGAAATTCTTTACTGGTTTAAGCCCTGGAGACTTCAACCTCCTGCTTCACAAAGCTGTCAACTTTTTTTATTATGATTTAAAAATGTATATTTTAGGGGATGAGAGAATTTTGGAAGACTGGACAAGATGGGACCTTAGCGTCTAAACATCTGTAATGGGGCAGGATACTGATAAGCCTGAACCGTTCACGATACATATTTATCTATCTTGCTTTCTGAAATTTTCCATATTCTCCCTAGGTGCTATTTTACCTTTCTGGCTTTAGAAAGTTTCTGCCAATATCCAATCTAAGTATTCTTTGTTTCAAATCTATCTACTTTCTTCTCCCAGTGGACAAAAAGTATGGTTTATTATCATCTCTTTGTAGCAATATTTAAACAGTATAAAGAATTTACCGTATCTTTTTCAGACTTCACTCTCAACTCAACCAAAACAAAACTAAATCATCCCTCATGAGTCACATTTTCTTAACCTCTAGCTGTTCTTGGTGGTCTCTCTTGATTTCTCTATGCCTTTCTTAATTATGATACTGAGGTTGGGCATAGATTTATTGCTCAGGACTCACTGGCACATTTTTTTTGCAATAGCATAATATTTGCAGTCTTCCACAGAAGAGTTCTGTTTCTTTCCTGCTACACAGGTAAATCTCCATTTTATATTCATGAAATTGATGTCTCATTCCCAGCTACAGCCCTTTACATCTGTCTATACTGAATTCCCTACTGTTGTTTTTGGACCACCTGTTAAATGCATCCAATTTTTTTTTTTTATGGCTTTGTATTCCCACAGGGCTTGTAAGCCTTCCAAGCTCAGTATCATCTGAAATTTTATAAACATATTCTCCGTTCTGTCATTTAAGCCATCAGTTAAAATACTGTTTACAACAAGGAAGGACTTAATCAATTGTATCAAAAAGTTCTCTCAGTGAAACATTTGTGATAACTCTTTGAAAGTAATTTTTCGACCAGTTATGCACCCATTTTGTTTATATATATTTCATTAGGTTATTGTTGAGGATGTTGTACAGAACAGTGTTAAGAACCTCATCTGAGTTATGATAGATCCAGACTTACCTTTTCATAATGTTATTATCCTGTTCCCTGGAAAGGTTTGATGTGATTTGTTCACACTACCTTGTATGTCTACAATTTAAGTGCTTACAAAAATGTTTGTGCGATAATCTGTCTCAGAATTTTTCTTGGTATCAAAGTGAGGTTGGCTTGTCTATGATTTCTTACTTTCAAGGAAAAGATAGTGTATTTTCCACTTTCCTGCCTCCACAAATTTTCAGGGATGGTTGTCTATGGTTCAGTGATTCTTTCAGCTTGTTCCTTACATACTTAATTGTGAATTTCCCTAAGTTCTGCTAACCTGAGTTCATGTGTTTAGTTCAATAACTTTTATTTATCCTTATTTGTACTACTGTGACCTTGTTAAAATGATTTGAGTAGGTACCTTATCAGAATGAATCTTTTTAGTAATGACTGAAACAAAAACAACTTTGAAAGGTAGTTTTGCTTGCATTATCCATTATTTGTTTTGCTATTCTGTTTGTTTACAGAGCTATGCAATAGTTTATCTTTCTTTTATATAACCTTTATACTTATGATTAATATAAAAGCTTTATATAAACTTTCCTTACAGCATTTTACATCTCTGCTAACTGAAAGTCATTGTGAACCTAAGCGTTTCTGATTTTATCCTCATATGCTTTTTTATTCTGTTGCAGAATTAGGTTTTGATTTTCAAAACACACATATTCAGTTTGCAAAGTTACTATTACTGTTCTTACCTAGAATTTCCACAGCATCACTGGAGATACAGCAGTTGACTAGTTGGATTTCTTCAAGTTCACTTAGTTCATCAGTGACTGATCTTACAATGTAGGTTATGCCCTCCCCAATAGCTGTCAAATGATTCATGTATAATAAGCGTAGCTTTCTCAAATTCCTGATACCTTCAGCTATGAATGAAAAAAAAAGAGTGACATTGTTAGCTGAACTGTTTTGATATGTTTATGATGTTTTGATCACAGCAAACAGCTAGACAGAATTAGATGTTTACTGCCTGGCATACTACAACTATCTATATTCTGACACCATGAAGTATATGATGAGTTTTGTTCGAAAAAAAATGATAAACACAGCTTCCTGTTCAGCTATGGTATTGTGTAATCAATATAAATTGCCCCTCAGCCCAGAGAAAGTAACTCATAGAAGATCAAATGTGACCTTCCTGTGGAACAAATCCAGGAGAANCCCCTCAGCCCAGAGAAAGTAACTCATAGAAGATCAAATGTGACCTTCCTGTGGAACAAATCCAGGAGAAGCATTTTTTTTACCATGCCATCAAAGAGAGGATGCGTAGACATATGAATTGCCATCTCCATTTCAGTTACTGGCTTGTATGGCCCTAGCAACCATTATTCAAACTTTTCAACCTTGGTATCCAGTGACAGACCTTGCAGAAAGTCAGCAATAGGTCAGGGAAGGGAACTATATCACCTTTGCAACCTCCTGACTTGCAGTTCGTGCAGATTAGCCAGTCCTGGGATCAGTATGTTAGATCTGTTTGACTACAGTGCACATTACTAACTTGAAAGGAGCACTCTAATACTTT
>RSEF01000003.1:35609114-35639703 GCA_003993805.1 Himantopus leucocephalus | reverse complement strand
GGACTCTTCCTCTGAATCAGTATGGCTGTTGTTATTATGTTCTGATGCTTTTCTCCCTAACAATCTTGGCCGCACAGAGGAAAGAGAATTAATCAATATGTAGTTCCAGAATAATCTTGAGATTATATGTCATAGAATGATCGAAAAATTCTAGTTAGGACTTCTGAGGTCATCTAGTTCGATTTCCTGCTCAAAGCAGGGCTGATTTTAAGGTTAGACGAGGTTGCTAAGGGCCTTGTCCAGCCAAGTTTTGAAAATCTCCAAGGACAGGGGTTAAATGACCTCCAGATCCCTGTTGCAATGTTTGATCACCCTCCTGGTAAAAAATATTTTATGTCCAGTTGCAACTTCCCCTATTACAAACTTGAAATTGTTGACCCTTGCTCTTTAATTGTGCATCTCTGAAATGCTCCATCTTTCTTTAACACCCTTAAGATAATGGCAGACTGCAATTAGTTTCCCCATTAGCCTTTCTCTCTCCGGGCAAACCATGCCCAGTTGTCTCAGCTTCTCCTTGTGTATTAGGTGTTCCAGCTCCCCAGCCACGTTAGTGGCCCTCCGTTGGCCTCTAACCAGATTGTTAGTATCTCTTTTATACTTGGCAGCCAGAAACTGCACATAATACTCCAGATTTGGCCTCAAGAGTGCAGAATAGAAGGGAATAACCACTTCCCAGGGTACGCTGCTATTAACGCAGCCCGCTATGTGCTTAGTCTTTATCACTAGAAGCGTGCTTTGCTGACTCATGAGATTTGGTATCATCAGTACTTGTGTACATTTCTCAAGACAAATACATTCATGGATAGCTTGAATGATGAAGAGCTCAGAGCACAGTGCAGCAGCAGATGCACCCATCCTCCGCTCGCGCCCTGCTCTAACAATAGCGCTGAAGGATACCGCATGTGTGTGATTCACAGCATAAGGAAGTACTTGTCCCTCATTCTAATTCCAGAATCCTTCACCTCAGGTATGCCTGGAGCATACTACACTATAGTTACTACACTCTTCTTTATTATGCCATTGTAATTTTAAGAGAAAACATTTGCTCAAGATAGAGGCATTTAATTAATTATGGGAATGACTTACCAAAAGTTACTGCAGATTTTCCATCACAATAGGTATTAACATCAGAACTAGACTTCTTTCAAAAAAATGCTTACCCAGAAATTATGACAGATATGTAGGAAGCAACAATGGAGAATTTCTGTCCAATGTTACAAGTCTAGATTAGGCTACAACACTCTCATTTGTGAAAACTAAGTTAAGGTGATGGTACGCTGTATCCCACGGCACTTACAAAGTTTGGCTAGCCTATAGACATTATCTCATTTACTGTGGCTTATTTGCACCAGAGCTGTTAAATTTTTTCTCTCATCTAGTATTTCATTAAAAACCAGATTTTTTAATACATTGTGTACCAAGAACAAAGAATATGATGGAGTTACAACTTACAAGAATTCAAAGGCCTTTGTGTAGCAAGAACCCAGAATATAATGTAATGGCAACTTACAGGAATTCAAAAGCCAGACCTGACTAACACAACTAAATAACGTAAGTAAATTTACATAACTGAGTAGACTGCAGCCACCTTCACCATGAATACAGAATTGCATTCTAGCATTATAACGTTTCTTAAACTGATGAAAACCAGGCATCTTCCATATACAAGGCACCCATGAGCCTCTTGGTTTTACCTTCCCATCCACATTTATCTAAAAGATCCCATTTACCGCCGGTAATACTGTACCTTCTAGATTTTCACTTTGCAGATCTCTTATATGTAAGGTTTTCAGCTCTGTCATTGCTGTGATCTGTTGCTCATCTTCCACAGTAAGAGGTGTGGACTCCACAGTAAGATCTCGTAAGTTTCTACAGGTTTCAAGGACTTCATTCAATGTTCCTGTGATACCAGCACTATTGCTGATGTGCAGCTTGAGGCTTGCAGCAGAGCAACATATTTTGCCCAGATATTTAATATCGTGTTTCTTTAACTTGTTGAAATCTTGCAGTGTAATTTCTAAAGATCTGAGACTCTGGTTCCAGTTGAAGAATAAAGAGACAGCCTTTTCAGGAATGTAAGTTTTAAGCGAACTAATTTGAAGATCTTCCACATTCACATCATCTATTTCCTTACTTGGTGAGTAATTTCCAAAAAAATCTAACTTAATGAGTCCTAGTACACTAAGACAATTTGGTAAGTATCTAAAAAAATCAGAGAAATAGTTTGGGATATTTTGGGTATTAATGAAAATACTTTTATCACAAAAAAACTCTTCAAAATCTCTGCTCAGGGCTGATTTTGAAGAACTTTCATAAAAGAAATTAATAACACACTCGGCAAAAATATCCTTGTCAGTTCTTTTTAAATCTTCCTTTTCTGTTATATTTTCTGATTTTTTTGTGTATTCTCTTTGCAAAGCCAGATTCTTTTCAGAAATATCTCTATGCTGATCAATTCTTTTCAGTAGGTCCAAAATTATTCTAGTGGCATCTAGAGAGGATCCACAAGTGTAGAGGAGCAAATTGAAATAAGTATTAGTAATATCTGAAATAGTATTAATTTTCTGTAGATAACTATACCCTTTCTTCACCTCTGCTTCTTGGCAGGATGTCAGTAGTTTGCAAAGTTTTCTGCCTGCAGTGTATTCCTGAAATGATTTATGAAAGAATCTATATGTTGGCTTTAGTCTTTGAGCTGTGTATTTATTTAGAAGACCTGAAGCTAGCAGGACTTCTTCTTTTATGTCAGCTAAATCCTCAGACTGAAAATCAAATCTTTGATCAAATATTCCATCTAAAGCTAAGTCTCCACAATGATTTATGCTTAGCATAATATGGTTTTCTGTGATTTCTTTTGTTTTGTACCTGTTTTTCTCCACCATCAAGTCATATAAAGTAGAGAAAAGTACGGTCTGGGTGCTTGGATGAAAATTACTTTCACCCATTTGGATGGCACAAGCGATGATGACAAAGAGTGGAGTCTTCATAAGGTTCTTCATGGAAGTGGCCTCTTTAAGCTGGTTTATCAGACCATCAGCCAGCTTATTTGTCAAGACATTTTTAATGAGCTTATTGCAACTTTCCTCCGATAGATCTCCTATTTCAGCAATCAGTGACCCAAACTGTCTGATTTTATGGATACACTCAGTCCTCGTAGCAATAATAACCATGTTCTTGAATTTGTGGTTTTCTTTAATCATTGCTTCTATCTCTGGACAGTTTGGGGGTTTAAATTCATCATATCCATCTAAAAGAAAAAGAACCCTTTGTCTTTGTGCAAGTAGCATTTTCATGAAATCTTGTTTGCAGATGGGGTATTGTTCAAAAAGAAGCTGATCGCAGACAGTCTCGTATATTCCACCTCGTGTGCTAGTCAGGCTGATAAAGAAAACAAATTGGAATTTTTTCAAAGCGGAGCAATTTCCAGAAGCCCAGAGTATGGCAATTCTTTTCAGAAGAGTAGTTTTTCCTTTGCCAGCTTCTCCTTCTATAATGCAGGGATTTTTCAGTTCCTCCAGAAGGACATTTAGCGTCAGCTGCCCTTTTCTGCTATTATGTATATCCTTTTTCCACAGCAAGATATCAGTATAGGCAGTTCCCAAATCAAAAATTATGTCAATGTCACTACCCAGAGGATGGTATTTTTGAAAAGCTGAAGATAGATACACATAGTTTAAATCCTGAATCAAATCATTTAATTTATCTTGTTCCACTTGACTGGTAGTACCTAAGGCAAACAGATCATGTATCAGTGAATTACACAGTCAATGAGTTTGTCAATTAGAATTTCATTACTTTTGGAAGAACTGCCTGAATGTACTTGCTAAATCAAAGAAATAGCAGTAAGCAAGAGGCATGAGATGTATTTATGGTCCACTGTCTAGGTGAGACTTCATTGATAAGGGCTGTAGTTACTCCTTGTGCAAAAGATTCATATAGTCTGCACATACCACTCCGGCTCCACTTAATTCCTTATTTGAGGGCCTCTGGGACTTATCCTATTAATGCACTAGATTTCAAAAATGTAAGCTTGAATACAAGCATATGAAAGTTTATATGCACAGATGCATGATGAGAGTATGAGGTTTTTATGTAACAAGGTTTTAATATGGAAAAAGCATTTTTATATATATTAGAGTGTTAAGCGAGAGATTTGTAAATCAGTAACAGTTTTTGACAGTTAGACTGAGTGAACTTTTAATCTAGTTCTTTTTTCAAATNGGACTTATCCTATTAATGCACTAGATTTCAAAAATGTAAGCTTGCATACAAGCATATGAAAGTTTATAGGCACAAATGCATGATGAGACTATGAGGTTTTTATTTAACAAGGTTTTAATATGGAAAGAGCATTTTTATATCTATATGAAAGGTATTAGAGTGTTAAGCAAGAGATTTGTAAATCAGTAACAGTTTTTGACAGTGAGACTGAGTGAACTTTTAATCTAGTTCTTTTTTCAAATGATGTCTTTTGTATTTTTGTTACTTTTGGTTAGTCTAAGAGTTGCTTTCATACAGTTTGGAGGTGAGCTTAGTTGAACGTTCCATCATAGACATAATTTAATGTAGTAATGTCTAGAAAGTCTGAAGCTTACAAAAAAAACAGCTTCCAAAGGGAGTCCTGGAAGGTTTGTATGCACTGCTTTTTTAAAGCGCATTTATGTAGACTAAGGGACAGGGCTGAGTCAGACATGTATTTCAAGATCAGACTTTTGAAGCAGGTGGAGTAAGGAAGCATGAGCTCACAAACTGAAGGAAATCAGGGAAACCTATTTTAGGGAAATGCTTTGGTAACAAATGTCATGCCTCTCTGGGAGTGCCGAAAGATTAGCCTAGGTGTATGCATTACATTCACACAATAAGGTAGTTCTTTAACAACATAACAAACTTGCAGCCTGTGAACAAGTGGTTTCAGCTCCCAGGGAAGAGATTTATATCTGAAAAATTTGTTACATATGCCCATTAAATTTTATATTAATTTTGTCCATAGAACTGATCCAATCCAGCGTTCAGCTCACCCACAATTCACTTATCATAAGCAGTGATGGGATGTGTTTAACTGTCTGACCTTCAGCTGTCTGATCACAGATTATTTTGACCCTTCCAGAATTTTTCACTGGATTTGGATTTCCTCTCTTTGCGTCTTAACATTCATAAAATTTCATAGTGTTCACTGTCTTAGTCTCTCAGATGAAACAATTCAGACCATACAAATTGAATAAGAATTTACTTAACTACAGAATTATAAGACTATTGTAAAAATGAGTGCATTGCAAGTTTTTCATGGTTTTTTTTCTAGAATAATTTAACTCCAGACTATAGGACAAAAATATAACCAGTAATACTTACTATATCCTTGCAGGTCATGAAAGAGAAAAGGGTTGCGTTTCTCAAGTGACCTAACCAAAATATTGCAGGCTTCTGAACCTTTATTCAAAATCATGTAAATCATCATTCTTGAGGCTTCTTGTTCAACCTTTTCACAGGCAATGGTATTCACTTCTTCACAAGACATGACATTGCAGGCCAAAAGGTCATCTGCTATTTGCTTGACAGTGATCATTCCCATTCTTTGAATAAGATGTACTCTGTTGCTTTTTATAAATTCCACTGAGAAAAGAGAATTCCATTTCTTAGAATAAATCTAGCTCATACAGTAGCTGACACATAACCTGTCCTTCAGTATTTGATGCACAGTTCTGTGGTGCACTGAGTGGCTAATATCTACACAGGTACAAATAGTACTCAGGAAATGGTGAGATCTTAGGAATGTAGAAAAATTTATAAAAGTTTCCGTGAATGGATGGGAGGTTTCTGGTAAAAAAAAAGATGTGGTGTAGAATGTGTCGGTATGGGTATGAAAGTCATATGATATGTCTGAGATGTTGGCTGGCATCTCAGCAACGTATTAAAAGTTTCAATGGAAATTGTTTGGGAAAATCATATAATTTACTGATATGTTTAGACATATGGGTTCATATTTCTGGATCTGCATTAGAAGACCTTGGCAAGTTCATGCAGGTCATGACAAATATAATCTGATTCTTCAAACAAAACCTGTATGAAGTACTTAAACATTATTACACTCATTTTAAGACTAAAAAAGTCAAACGAGTTACACTTAATACCCAAGCTCACAGGCAGTCCTGAACACATCCCGGGATGAAAATATCCCCAAACAGGCTTCTGTACTCTGTGATTGGGATGACAGAAGATGGAAGAATCAGTGTCGGGGCATGCAAGCACTCCTAACCAGAAGGAATATATATATGATATTTCTCTGTGTGTGGCTTTGAGAAACGCACAGATTCTCAGCTCCCAAGCTAGCCAAGAATACCTGGCCAAAATTACTTTTTAATAGCCAGTTGAAGGTAGGTAACAGCATTATAGAGGTAGTAAGGAGACAAAAGAAAGATGTTATAGGAACGAGGTGGGCCTCCGGCCTGATGTTAGTAAACTGGAGTCATTAGGGACAGCCCCATTTCAGTTGGACAGCTGTGTTCTCTTTCCTTCCACAAAAATCTAGGAGAGGTTTAAGATAGTAATAACTACGGTAGTCATGGCAATGTCTTTTGTGGGAAGATGTGTATGTCCCACAAGCAATTCTCCAGAAAGGGCTGCATTTTAAGAATTTTACATTTTTTACAAATTTGCAATTTCATTGTTTGGAATTTTAAAATAAATGTTGGGGGCATCGATTAACCTGCACATGTCAAAATAAAACCGGACTATCTTTCCTCTAAGTTTTTTAGATATTAAATACTACAGTAAATAAGACTTTTTCAGCGATAATTTTATAAAACTTAAGCTTCTGTATAATTGTGAGGGAAAGGGAGAAGGTGGTCTTTACAAGTCTGAAATTACCTGCAATATTTTGGAATAAACTGTAAAAATTACTATAAGACAGCTAACACAAGAAATATCCAGTTCAGAAAAATATTTTGGCAGAAAAAAATTATTAATCCAAAATTTTCTATCCATAATATGTTGAAATAGAGATTTTTCACAAAAAAAAATCTGTAAAGGCTACCTTTAAAAAATGTTTTAGAGCAAGACTTTTTTCAATGTTAATAAATAGCCATATTATATAACTAGAACATAAATATAGCAATTATAATGTATTGGGTTTTGAAAAGACATTTACTTTTTAAGGTTATCTGATTTTTTAATTACTATTTACATCTAACATTAAATACAAAGAAACTGTAGTTTATGAATCTTACTTGTTCAGACTGAAAGTTTCAATGTTTGAACTACGGAACGGTGAATCTAATATCCAGACTGAAAAATAAAACAAATCAAAAGATTGAATACTTCAGATATTACTGTCATTCTCCTAGACCAGAAAAAAATTACCTTTAGTGAAATGCTGATATGAATCTAGTCAGATATAACAATATTCTCTCTAGGTGAATTGACTACAATTACTTTGACTTGGTATCT
Organism: Himantopus leucocephalus; assembly: GCA_003993805.1. Taxonomy (NCBI): domain Eukaryota; kingdom Metazoa; phylum Chordata; class Aves; order Charadriiformes; family Recurvirostridae; genus Himantopus; species Himantopus leucocephalus. The sequence continues at coordinate 35,632,260 of RSEF01000003.1, read as the reverse complement.
CATACATATATTTTATAACTTTCAAGCATGTTTCAAATCAATAATCAGGAAATATTGACCTAAGCAAGTGATTTTAATCTTCTGTGCTTTAATTCCTAAGAAACAGATCATTCTCATAGACCAGCATAATCATTAAAATATAACCTTTAAAGCAAATTTGGTCATTATTTTTGACAGCCAGAAAGATACAGTTCATTTTTCACATTGTTTCTGTTCATGTTTCCCATAGTTTCATAATGTAATATATATATGCAGATTCCTGTTTTTCATATTTTTGTCATTAAGGAGAGTGAATGAGACATACGTTACTTATTTATTTGTTTTTACTTTGAATGTTACCAAGATATATTTGGATGGAAATGGTAATTAAGGTAATAGTGTACAAACCCAACATTTAAATCAATGTATTCATTACATAAAACTAAATAAAGGTACCTTAAATAAAATTACTTTTAATAGGTAGGACTGAGAAAATAAAGTACATTTGTGATAACATGTAGCAGGTCAAATTAAAGGTCCATCTAGCTCAGTACCCCGTCTCCAGCAGTGCCTCCTGTAAGATGTTCCTTTCCTTGGGCTCTTTTCCATTTCCATTATATTCTTTTTGAGATGGAATGCTAGAGCAGACCGTGGTATTAAGATACCATATGGCTTTATGGATGGACACAGTGCCACAATAAAGTTCTCTTTCATTCTCCATTTTCTGACAATTCCTTCCATTTGCTGAATTCCACTGAGCATTGAGCAGATATTTTCACAGAGCTATCAACTTTAATCCCCAGCTCTCATTTCTAAGTGTTAATCACCATCCTCACATAAGCAAAACCATCATTTTTAAGAGTAACTTAATATACTGAATGAAAAATACCATTTGCTTAGACAAGCTTTTTTAATAAATCCTTAAAATACTCAAATATCAAGTGTAGAAGTTGACTGTTGACATTAACCCTCTCTAAGCCAAAACTCAAATATTCTAAAGCTTCTAGAATCTACAGTAGTTTCCAGTATTACCAGCTTTACTTACTAATAATGTCATAGTTTGTAGCACAGTAAATAGTATGTTAATAGTTAGTAGTAATTAAAAATAATTGTTAGTATACTAGATTATTACTTAGCTAGAAGTTCTGGAAAACTATTCTAGCTTTACATTGCTGAAAGACTAATTTGAACTTGCTCCTGTAAAAAGTAGCACCTTAAATATTACAACTTTTCTAATAGTTTCTCTAAGTAAATGTCACACAGTCTTTTATTTTTTGTTTAAAGAAATAGTTAAAATAAATAGGTGCAAATTCCCCACTGCCAAAGGCATGTAAGGTTTTTTAAGAGAAAAAAATATATAGCAAAATGAAGTTAAATCATCTCTGAACTTTCTTCTTTACAAATACTCAACAAGTAAGGTAGTGGTAAGAAAGAAAGCAGTTTACTCACATCAGCGTGCTCTTAAATTAAAAAGACCAGTAAGCAGCAAAGTGTCACAGTGGTTGTCAAAAACTGACTCCATATTATCTGTAGGTTCCTTCTCTGCAAGCTTCCTCCTTGTACAATTACTTAGTATCTTATTTGCTTAAAGAGTATGTTGTGTAATACCTTTCCGTTGCCAGAAACATATGGAACTCTTTCTTGATGTAAAGCAAGTTCCAGTTCATAATTATTTCAAATTTTATGATACAGCAGTTATCAAAAACCTAGACTTCAGTCCAGGTTAATGGTCAAGTTAGTAAATATTTCTACCAGTAGAAATAAGTGTATCTACGATGCATTTACTTCATTCACTCTTTAATGGTTTCATTAAAAGATAGTAACTTTAATTCATGAGAGAGATGTTCGCTGTGGGACTCCGTGATACCTAGACTAAACCATGAAGTCTTGCTGTTCCAAGAAGCCAAGGCTCAGGGCTTTCCTCACTAATTAGAGCAGCACTGACTCAAGCAACTAGACATAGCGAGGCAGGGCCAAAGAGAGGGTCTAACAACCCTACCCACAAATGCAAAAGCCATTTTAAAGTGGTTGATTTATACTATCAGCATAAAGATTAGTCTGATCTGATATTACTCTGAGACATTAGGAATAAAACTCCCCAGCAACTCTGCCTACTTCCCCTGTCACAGTAGTTGGCTCCAAACTTCCCCCAAGAAATCGGAAGATGATTCAACATCAGTGAGTCTGACTTCCTTTTCACACAGTAAATATTACAAAATGTTTCAGTAAATTCACATACTGCACGATTCTTGTACTTCTAAAACTAAAATTAAACAGGAGCCCTTCCTAATATAACCATTTGCAGACAGATTGTATTCGTGGCTGTCCAACAAGGCATTTGCATGCAGCACAGCTTTCTACAGCCTTTTTTAATACTTACTTTCCCTTTTTCCTTTCCCTGACTACTATACAGTAAGCCAGAGTGCAAGCAAATTGTCCCACTAGTGACAGGAGTGAAGCCAGCACTTGCAAACAGTTAAGATACATGGAAGGGTGGCTATGTGCAAATGGCTACAAGACAACCTAAACTTCAGCAGTCCAACTGGAGCAATTAACGATTGTTCACATTTTCACATGTAGTCTGGGCCTTAATTAATGAAGGTCATTCCTAAAGTGCACACAAAGGGAAAATGCATAAAATGCTGAGAAATCTAGTAGCAGCATCTGCGTGAAACAGGTCACTCAACTGCTTTTGAACACTTTTTTCAGAATCCCACCCTGAACTGAAACCCTAGACAAGGTCTTACTGCCAAAAGCAGTGCTAGAGTGCCCTCCGCTGGCACAGCCCAGGCAGGGACAACCCACGGGCTGCTCACTTGCACAGTCTGAAGGGGACGTGAAGGGGGCTGAAAGGAGGCAGAAGACAATCAAAACCTTCATATTTGAGCAAATGCTGAGAAAAATCCAGAGCGCCTGGATCAGGTGTGTTTCTTGATCCTTCGCTGCTCTTGTATGACAGGGCATCAGGAGGAGCAACTCTTGAAAATCTACTCACTGTTCTTATTTTAGGTAAGCATGCTCAGAACATCTCTCCTCTGTCTCCTTCAGTGTTTCTTCTATGTGAAATTCCATTTGGATCTCAGCTAGTCAAAAAGCCCCTAGGAAAAGAAAAAAGTTTCCTTCCGAGATATCCCAGCAACAACAGGGAACACCACAATCATAACAGTGTAGATAAATATAATCATAGAATATCTTAAGCTGCAAGGGACCCATAAGGACGACTGAGTCCAACTCCCTCCTCCTCACAGGACTACCTACAAATAAACCATATGACTAAGACCATCATCCAAAAGCTCCTTGAATTCTGACAGGCTGGATGTAACAGACTAAAGAGGCAGAGACATCAGAAATTGAAAGAAGCCTATTGCAAAGGTCTTGTAACAAACCAGTTCCTCATAATAGTTAAGAAAATGAGTTACTCTTACCAGATGTCCTGATTGCTCAACTTTTTAAAGGGGAAATCAAATTATACAAATATCTCTAGGGCTGTTTTGTATTATCAAGATAGATTTCAATTAAAAAATAGGTTACATGCAATTATAGGTGATTTTTTTCTGCCGCTGCATGGAAACTGACAATCACTGTAAAATGTCCACAGAGAACCCGAACCCAATTTATATTTGATATAAATGCAAACTTCAGTTACGGTTGGATATGGCAAAGTAGGAACTTTCCAGTCATGCTCTCTCCATAAAAGTCAGATTGGCTTTTACTTGTTCAAAATTATTTAAGATGGAACTCACAGGGATTTCCTTTAATGGGATATATATCTCAGAAAGGAGGTTCCTTCTCCAAATCAAACCACTACTCTAATGCAATTTCTCATCCTGTAACTTTTCCAGTTTAAAATACATCCACATTTATACTCCATGGTATTTAATGAACTCTATGTATGAAGTAGAATTAAATACTTGTAGCATGAATATAAAATTTAAGCCTGTTTCCCTGAGATGTCAGGAAAAAAAAAAGTATCCTCTGAGAATAAATGTGTTGGTGGTATTCAGCAGGGAGTGAAGGGAAGAAGCTAATGGCTAAGCCTAAGCGGGCTTATCTGAGAGATTTTCTGTTAAATCTAGTAGTAGTTGAACACATAAAAAGTGAGATCCTGGTTCCTGGCTCTTCAAAGCATTCTTCAAACAGAGCCATCGTGCTTGTCTTCTTATTATAACAGGGATTGGCAACAGCATCTCAATCATATTATTTTACAACTCCTTTAGTACTTCACAGGCCTCTCTGCAAGTCCATCAAAACCCTGCTTCACAGCACTATCATCGACCAGATCAAGAACAGACTGTTTGGTGATGCTTTGCAGGTTATCACACTGGACATTAGGAAGCATTTCTTTAGAGAGAGGTTGGTCAAACAGTAGAATGGGCTTCCTAGAGAGGTGGTGGATGCCTCAAGCCTGTCAGTGTTTAAGGGGCATTTGGACAATGCCCTTAATAACATGCTTTAACTTTTGGTCAGACATGAATCGGTGAGGCAGTTGGACTACATGATCGTTGTAGGTCTCTTCCAACTGAAATCTATTCTATTCTGTTCTACTCTATTGATCACAGTTGCTGCTAGCAAGGCCTGGTAAAGAGGCTATCTTGGCAGCTTAAACTGTGGGAGAAATTTTTGGATACGGTAATCCATTTAAATTATGAACTAAAAAGGCTGCCATTGTGGAGTGTATGCAATGTGCTGCATTCTACGTCTGATTTGTTTCTATGCCAGATTTCCTTCTAGACAAGGGAATTGCAGGAGAGCAGTCCAGCAACCACAGAAGTGCAGGGGACTACCAAGGATACCATTAATATACAGGAACTGGGCATAGATTAAAAAATACTAGGAAAACCACAAATGGATACTGAGAGGGAGTAAATTCAGAAGAATGGGAGAGAAAGAAGGATGTAGAGCAACAGAAAAGATTTAGGATAGTATATGTAAACAATTAGCAAAAGGGTTGCAGATGACCATGATAACACTTGGAAGTGGAGTCATATAAAATATCGGTGAATAGTAAAGATGGAAACAAATCCTTCTGAAGACTCAAAAGGAAGGATGCATTTTTTTCCACATCCATCATGGAAGGAAAGTATTTGGGATGATGCTTTTATTCAACACAGACATAAAAAAGTAAGTCCAGAGTTACATTTGAAAGGCTATTTGCCAGCAAGTCTTTTGCTACTGAAAGTTCAAAACACTGTATTTAGCAGTATGCAGGAACCAGATAACGTGGGTCAAGCAGCACACAGAAAGGCACAAAGAAAATCTCTCACTGCGAAATGAGAAGCGGATTTACAATCAATCAGGGTAACAGGCAGACGGTAGGTGGGGGCGGGCAGAGGGCATTGGCCACGCGGACGAACGACTGGTAGGAGAAAACCAGGAAAGACTCTTGCAGGTGGCGGTGAGGGGGTGCAGCTGCCGTCCCAGGGCCCTGCGGATGCCGGATTTCTGCTGTCAGCCTTCAGACCCGCCCAGGGCGGGGGGGTGGGGATGGGGATGGGTGTCAGACTGGAGCAGAACACCTGGCCTCGCGCCTTCAGCACCGCTCCTCACGACGACGGCGGCTCTCGCACCGAAGCGGCGGCGGGGTGGGAGGTGCCCCAGCCGCCCTACAGAGCCTCCAGCGCAAGGGGGGCTGCTCCTCATCCTTCCGAGGGTCTTGCCCGCCGGGCCTCCCGTGGGAAGCGTTCGCCGGCGGCAAAGCCGGCACCGGCGGGCCGCCCCTGGGGAGAAGGGGGAAGCCGCCCGGAAGGCCGCGGCGGCTGCTAGCCGTACAGTGACGCAAGAGGAATGACGCCACCCCTCCCGTGGGGAAGATGGACACCGCGACTGTACCCAGCGGCAGCTTGTTACCTTCACCCCCTCCCACCGGTTGCGTTTGTGCTTCGCCTAATCAGGAGGCGCCTTATACCGGAGTCGAAGTGACCTCACTCCCCGAGTCACAGCTGGGGAGCCAGTCAGCATTGGCCTCGCGGTGGCCAATCACGGCGCGCCTTGCAAGCAGCCAATCGGCGGGGCGGTGTCGCTTGTTGTTGCCCCGAGAGGCGGCTGCGCTGTGGTTGTTGGGTGCCGGTTGTCGCCGTTGCTGCCGTCACTGGGACTCGGGAGGCCTCAGGCCTTGGTGCCCGTTCGCCTCTCGTTGCCCCCACCAGCCCCGCAGCCCCCGCGGAGGGCGGGGAGATGCAGCCTCCGGGCCCACAGCCGCCGCCGCCGCTCTATGCGCCCAGCAACGGGGACTTCACCTTTGTCTCCTCGGCAGACGCCGAAGGTGAGCGCGGGGCCGCGGTTGGGGCCGCTCTCGCTTTCCCGGGGGAAGGGCTCGGCCAGGCCCCGGCGGAGCGGGCGGCTCCCGTGCCACTGAGGCAAGAGGTGCCTTCCGTGCCCTCCTCCCCCCCGCCCCTGAGGCTGGTGGCGTGGCTGGAGGCGGAGCGGGCCGGCTGAGGTGGCCGCGGTGACCGCAGCCCTCGGGCCGCGGCCCCGGGTCTCCGCTGCGGCAGGGTGCCGGGAGCGGTGTTTAACGCCCTACCCGCGTGGCGGAAGCACCGGCATGGCAGAGCCGGCCGCGGGGCTCCCGTTCTCGGGTTCTCCGAAGGCCGTCACCGAGGTTGCGGCCGGCGACCTGACAGAACCCTGACTAGCGCTGTCACGGACCGCTCCTCTTCCCCACGTTGCCGGGAGCGCCGTTTGGTGTCTATTGAAGATTGTACCGTACGTTCATCTTCGCGGTAGTCCTGCGCCGAAGTCTCTGTGCCCTGTCTCATTTCAGCACAGTAGTGGGGGGTGGGAAGAAGCTCTGTGTGCAGTTTAGGGGGTGAAGTGTGACCTGCTGCCGAACTGCTGCACGAGTAGCTGTGGTGCACCAGCATGTCACGAAGATCTGCCTGTAGACTGTGAAAATGAATACAAGAGTCAGCACTGTGCTAATTTGTTTTGATGGAGAATGACCTTTTGGGCTCTACGCATTTAAGCAACAAGTATTCTACTTTATGTATGTGTTTGGTTACTGTTGTAATTGTGGACAGGGGTAGGGAATCACGTAAATCCTGACTCATATGCCCCACCCTGGTAAGGAATTACTGAAGTGGAAAAACTACTGTAGAACGCCTGTTCTTGGTGAACTTCGCAGTCCTTCTGATAAAGAATTATAATCAACAGGTACAATTTTGGCCATGTTTTTTTTTGTTGTCAGTTTGGTTGTTTTGGTTTTCTTGTCCACCTTGGCCTGAAAAAGGATCCATATACCTCTGAATGGAAACTCTCTGGATTCCCCCTGCAACTATTTGTTGAGCAATGCTGAACCCAATCCAATACAGCCACCTTTCCTGTAGGATGTGTTGAATTGGGTTCAGCTCTGAGTTCTTTGTGGACACAAGCAAGGCGTGATCTCCTGCCTGTTCAAGTGTACTGCGTGTTCAAAGTGCTGCGTGGACCTACTCTAACAAACAAAAACATAAGCAAAGTTAAACAGCTTGATATTTCTGAATTAAAATACTACCTGTTGCACTCTCATTTCTACTTGTTTCCCAAATCTTGATCCATATGAAAAATAAAAGTATAAGCTGTTTTATTTTATCATCTTATTTTTGTGAGAGGTAGGAGCTGTTTGTAGGAAAGAATGCTGGAGAGGTGCTCTCAATTAAGTGGACAGATACAGTATGAAGAAAAGACTGTTAGGTGGGGGGCTTTTTGCCTCTTGTACTGCTTTTTCAAAATTGAGAGCAAAGACTGTCTTGAAAGCTGGTTTTCTACAATGCCTGGTTGAAACGGGGCGTGTGAGATACCTCAGTTTTGCCTCTGAGGTATTCTACCTGAGACAGTAGAAGTGAGGGCACCCTAACTGTCGCAACCAAGCATCAGAACCATCAGTTCCTTGGATTGTTCAGCACTCGCTGGACTTGCTGTTAACCATCTCATTCAAAGCAGTCTATAGAAGAGGAGGTGGCAGATTTTTTTTTTCCTTGGTTTCTGCAACTTTACATACCACCTGAGATGTCTTGCAAAATAGATTAAGATCATGTTAACGGGTTTCATGATTAAAAAAGTGTGGTTGTATATATTCACCAATCATTGACTGCTAAAAGGAGTCTTGGTAAATAAGACTTGTGTAGAAGTTTCCCTGCTTTAGGATGGATTGTCAGCAGTCACTGTGAAAGGACAAATAAATAGCTGGTTGGACTGTTATATTTGCTTGTTTTGACAGCCACATTTGTACACAAAGAGTAGCAAGAACCTCTCTTTGCAAAGCAGCGTTATGTTGTAGCATAAACAAATATTTTTAAATGACAAAAGGGTCCCAGTGACAATAGAGTACTTCTGAGGCTTTCTCTACCTTAATGCCCAGGTATGAAGAACACAATTTTCCTTTTTCCTCCATCTGTAAACAGCAGAGGAAGGCTTTGCTTGTGTGGCGAGAACAGTGTATGTGTGCTGATACTGACGGGAGTAAAGAGAAATTCCTTCTTTAAGTTACAGTGATCTTTACAAGGATCCTGCACAGATGGTGTTCCAAGAATCAAAGCAATGGATCATTAACTCTCATGATTATGAAATGATTGAAAAGCATTTGTGGAGAAGCTTAAATTTAAGCTTGAGTGGCCCAGCAAGCTGATTTGGGAAGGAGAATTCTGTTAAATTAATTGCGATACTGAGTGATCAGTGAACACTTCAGATGTGCTGGCTGAAGACTGTGAGATTCTGTCATAAACTTTGTTTCTGTGAAACTCCATTGCATTTTGATAGAAGGTGTCACAAATGTAATCTACAAATATGGCCTGACTTGCCTCTGTGACTATGTGTTTCAGACGTATTTGCTATAGCTAGGTGTTTTGGGAAACTTGTGCCTAGGCACTTCTTTGTGTGAAGAACACGCAACAATGGAAGGGCAAAATAAGATTTTCTTTGGTGAAATGAAAAGGTGTTGGATGAGAAGAGAATTTTTGTCTCTCAGTATATTTGTAATAAGGTTTGTACGAAAAATTTACATGTTTTTGTTTGGATTTTTCCTTTTTAGCAAATAATGGAAATCCATGATTTCCTAAATGAGTAATTATTCCCCTCTTCTGTATTTTTTTCTTTCTTCAGGATGTTTCATATATTTTCAGTTACTATTTTGTATTTTTAATCTGTACATAAGTGAATACAATGAAATAATAAAATTAATATTTATTGGTGACTTTGACACAGCCAGAACATATATAAATTGCTCTTTGTTTTGTTTAGTACTGTAGCAGAGCAAGATCCTAGTATATTGAGAACTCCTTGTATCTATTCATATTGGCCAGAGCCTAAGGGTCTCTGACAGTATTCTTTTTCTAACATTTTCACCTGTATTAAAGGCAGGCTACAAATGAAAACAACAACAAATGTTTTCCTCTCATGAATAATTGGACATAAAAGCAGAGAATGGTTTTAGCTGAAACAATGCCACTGTGCAGAAATGGGCTCCAAAAGAGGTATAGTATTGTCAGAAAAAAAATGGTAAATAATGCACAACTTACAGTATGATGAGACTTTCATTAGTTAACTCCTTTTATGCCTTTAAATGCTTAATGATAAAGCACAAATTGAAGCCTTTCTGTCGTACCATAACACTGTGTCATAAATACAAGAGTTCCATCTAGATGTTAAACTTGGTAGAGACCTAAACCAACATTGTTGCTATTGCATTAAAACCAGAAGTACCCTTTCAAATTATGTATCTGTTAACGTTTAATTTTATTCTATAACTGAATATTTTGTGGTGGTGACCAGACACGTAGCTTTATATGTCTGTTGTTTATTTTCCAGTACTTTTGAAATCAAATGGCTTTTGGCAAGGCATAAAAAGGTGTATCTTTCTCTCACTTTTTCCCTAAGATCTTAGTGGCTCCATAGCAACTCCAGATGTTAAGCTAAATCTTGGAGGAGAATTCATCAAAGAATCTACTGCAACTACATTCCTAAGACAGAGAGGGTATGGCTGGCTTCTGGAAGTGGAAGATGATGACCCAGAAGATAACAAGCCACTCCTGTATGTCATAATTATTTTTGGGTATCTATCTTTATTAGCTGTGTAGGAAAAACGAACAACTTGTAGCCTCTCAAATTGTCCCACAGACTTTTGCTGTGACTACAACTATGTTTGACGAATTACTTGACCAGTGAGTGTTTTCTGGTGCAGGAATTAAAACCTTGTGTTTCTCATTATGGTTTTTATTTTTAGTGGAAAAGAGAGGCTTGTTATTCCCTGTGGGGGAGGAAGGAAGGAGGAAGTAAAATCAAATTTTATTAATCTGTATAAGTATGCAGCTATTATGTCTTTTCTGTGCTTATCTGTTTATCTTGTAATGGTTTAAAAAATTAGATTGTATTCTTTGTCTGTTGTGCTGATGTTGCGAGTTTCTTAATGCTGTCAAACAATCAGAGGTTAAGAGAATCCTGTGGAAGGGTTCACGTTAAGTAAATTTAAGTAAATACTGTTAGTTACTCTGAAGTAAATGAATTGTGAATCACGCTTATTACAGTAGGGATGCTAGAAGTGAGCTAGCACAAAATCATCTTTGATGCTATCTTATAAAGCTAGATTAAAAGGGTGTTAGTGTTGAAAGACAAAAATGTCCTTAAAACTGAAAATCTCTGCATCTCTTGTTCTGTTCACAAAAATGTGGTTGGCTGAAGAAAGTTTGTTTCTTAAGGTTATCACACTGTGAGCCAGGCAGCCTGGGTCTTAGTCCTTGTTCTGCACCTAAGCAACTTCATTCATAGTGTCTCAGTGTTTTCCTGTGTGAATTAAAGATAATGATGCTTTAAAAAAATTGAGTGAGCCGGAGAGTACTCTGGAGAACTCAAGTGAGACTGTTGGGAGAGAACAGATGTCTGGAGAGCTTAATAATGAAACTGATGCTTGAAAAGTACTTTAAATTAAAGTGCGCAGAACTAGCTCCTCGTGTGAATGTCTGTTCTGTAAACCTCTTAACTTTTAATTAAGAAACAGAATGGTGTACTGAGGTGACAACATATGAATTTCCTCTTTTGTCTAACATACCAGAAAAACCAAGTTTCTGATTCAAAGACAGTTGGGTATTCCAAGCTGCCGATTGCTGGAAGTGAGGAGAACATGCCAGGGAAATGATCAGTTTGTGGCAAACAGGATGGATATAATCATCCTAACAGAGAAGACCTTAATCTGACTTCCGTGCAGCAGTTTTCAGGCAGTTCTGATTGTTCCCAGAACATGTGCTGTTATGAAGCCTTGTAACCTGAATCGTAGTAAGGATTTAAAGAATAGCAGCCAGCTAAGGGAAGTTCGATGTGGTGTTACCGTTGAAGCATTTCATTCAGTAGAGTGAGATTTTTATTTTTTTTTTCTTTCTCATTGGGCAGCCTTACTCCAGGTACTTGTTTCCTATTACAGCTACCATTACTTCTCAAGTGAGGTAGCTGTCAGCTTCATGTGAAAGATGGTTTAGTCACATGAGAAACTGTCAGAAACCCTAGGCTATGACAAAGAATTATTTCCAGACAAGAAATATTTGTGTTACATAGTCTTCAGAGTAAAATATAGGAATGGAACATCCTGTTTAGATAAATGGAGGAAAATAAGTGCTTCTAGTCTACTCCTTACATTCAGGGATGTGTTAAAGAACAATTTTTCTTATTTAGTCACAGGTTAGTAATACCAATTCTGAAATAGCTTCAGTAATAGCAATCCTGAAATTGCCTTGAGACACTCAATGAGCAGTATTTAGTTGTTGTTTTTTTTTAAAAAGAGAAGTTGTGGTGAATCTTGTCTTTGTGTTTATTTCTTGCTTCAGCTTTTCTGAGGAAAGAGCCGTAAATCAAAGCCTTGTACAAAACTTTCATAAACAGACTTAAGATATGATTCTACATTTTTCTCCACTGTGCTCTTAAACATAGAGCAGAGGGATATCGGCTGGGAAGTCTCTTGCAACTCTTCAGAGCTCCTCAATCATGACTGCATAAGGAAAACACTAGTGTACAGTTCTGTCTTAAGGTTCCACGTATAAACTTAAAGAAGTGGAATTGCCTATTACTTGGAAAGTCTCATGCCTTCCCATTATGCTAGGACAATCAGGGCAAGATGTACCAGTTAAGAGTCTCCTGTGCAGAACAGTCTTCTGGTCGATTTGTAGCTGCTTACAGATAGTTTGTAGCAGGGAATTGAGAAGGCATTCCAGAAGAGCAAGATTTGTTGATAGAATTTATAGCTAGTTTAATTGGCTTTTATTTATTTTTACCCATATTGGAAACAAGCCAGAAATTAAACAATTGGCATAAACTGATCTGCTGAAAACTACTGTTGTTGAAGCAAGTTAAATGCCATTTTATTTTAAAAAATTGTTTCTACCTGACGTATTTTGAATGGTTTAGGATTACTGAATGTAGAAGTATTCTTTATTGTAGAATTTGAAATAAAATGTTTCCGCAATAAGTGTGCTCATGGCAAATTGCTCATCGGAATACACAGACATCCTACTTTTGTGTATGCATGTCTTTGATTTTTAAGTAGTTACAATGGTATAAATGTCATGTGTTCCTGCATGTCAGAAAATACATCTACTGTCTTAGTGTAGACTGTTAGGGTATGTTGTGTATGTTTTCTATTTTCAGTCATGTAATTGATTTTTGAGTAATTAAATATATCTAACTGTGTCACACCAGTAACTGAATGCAAGATGAAGGTATAGTGTTGCTTTGTTGTGGACAGAACTGTTCCTTTGCTTGTTGTGGCTTCAGAAAGCCTTATGGGTGACAGGAGCCTTGCTCTATAAACCTACTATTTGCACCCAAACTTCCTTTTTTATGCTTTATTTCATTACTGTGATGTATAGTAATGCTCTCTTGCTTTACTCAATTTCAGGGAAGAACTCGACATTGATCTGAAGGATATTTACTACAAAATTCGATGCGTGTTGATGCCTATGCCATCTCTTGGGTTTAATAGGCAGGTAGTGAGAGACAATCCAGACTTCTGGGGTCCTCTGGCAGTTGTCCTCTTCTTCTCAATGATCTCATTATATGGGCAATTTAAGGTAGGTATAAGCCTGCTACCTGAAAAGAAATCTAAACTAAATTTGGGGACGTGATTGCTAAGCAATTTGCATTCTTGTGTAGGCAGAAAGTCTTTTCCTTGCACGCGAATGCGGGGCGCTTCAAATGCTGTTTCTGAAGTTAATATGTAGAAAGCAGCAGTAAGAAATGTATTAAATAGCCCACGGATAAGTTAATCATGATGAAATGTCAGGTTTGTTTTTATACAGTAAAACAAAGGAAAGATGTGGTTTCTAGAGGGAACAGATTGATACTAATGGGTTTATAGTCATGTTAGTGAATCTTTCCATTTTAATTGTGACCTTTTGTTAACATGCTTTTTATTACTGAAAAATATTACCGAAGAACATTTGTTTGGATGCCGTGAGTTTTAATTTCCTGACAAATAAAGCTACTTGTTTAATTCATACTATATCACCACTGTTGTCTGGTATATTTAATCTTCATTAGTGCCATTTGCTATTTTGTCATCCCTGCTCAATTACAATCAAATGACTTTCCTCTGGTCAATAGACTTTTTCCATAATTCCTTTTGAACTCTAGGGTGAACAGCTATTTGGAGCCATTGTGCAGATTTAATTGGCCTCCATAAACACTGTTAGCTTTTTTTCTTTACGTTCAGATTGAAATAGAGAAGCAGTGTCATTTATAGTCACAATTTGAACATGAGCCTAGGTGGTCCTTCTTTGGAAATCTATGACTATGTGTGTAGCTACAGTTGTTTTAAATACAATGTAGTATAGTAGTCAGCCATTTGTAAAGTAGCAGAACGTGCTTCTGCAAGGATTTTTGTGAAGGGTGAGATGAAATCATTCCCATTGTGACCTCTGGCTTCCATATGGTGTACGAAATGCTGATAAAGAATTCACCCTCAGTATCTTGTTTCTATGAGACTTGAAGGGAGTAGACTAAACCAGTGTATTCTTCAAGTCTTCTGGGCGGACCACTTAGCTGCCTCCTAGGCAAAGCAAGGTCCATTCCTTGATCCTGTGACACATAAACTACCTTCTGCAGTACGTGTCCCTACTGTACGTGAACAGTAGGCCTAATGATTCTTAGGAAAAGTGGATTTACCATACCGATGTAAGAGCGCTGCATATGTGTGAGGAGGGAAAGTGACTAGCTAACAACAGGATGACTGACAGCAGCTAGACTACATGAACGGAATGGTGGGCTGTAAGCTGGAGAGAGATGAGCGTTCCTGCTCTAAGACTTTAATCTGGTCATCTTCTTTTAGACTGAGGAAGTAGAAGGAGGCCATGCACTATTTTCACAAATAACATAAAGCTGTTATATTTAACTTAAATTTTTTGAAGTGGTGCTGTGATTTTTATCTGCTTTTAAATTTAAAGAAAAATCATGCCTTATGGTGGTTCTGTGAATCTGGAAATTTGAATTAAGCAAAAAAAATTGAATTGAGTACTAACTTCATTTGTAAGTGCAGTGTTGTATATTTGGCAATACAGAGACTGGACTGATATTGTTCACCAAATTCACCACTAATGCGATTCTGTAAGTGTAACTGCTGAATTTTATTCTCAAGTTGCATTGTGATACTAAGTAAAACTATTCTTGCTGCAATTCAGAATTCAGTTTTGCGTAATAAAATCCTTGACTGCAGTGAAGATGATTAATAGAAATGAGTTTTCCTTCCTCACAATGAAAATGATTAATAGAAATGATTTTTTTCTTTATCTCTTAAGGTTGTTTCTTGGATTATAACTATTTGGATATTTGGATCCTTGACAATTTTTTTACTGGCCAGGGTTCTTGGAGGAGAAGTAAGTACCTGTGTGCGAAAAGGACATAGAGGGAGGTAATGTAAAGTCTCTTGGCTACATTTTTCAGTAGTAGTTGGGTTTTCTTGCTCCTTGGCTTTGGACCTTGTACCCAACTAAGAATGGATGCAGTTGGCAAGTGTAACATCTACATTTCAGGTTCTTGGCCTCCAAAATAAAATCTAAAATACAGGGATGATCAGCTGATCTTTCTGTGTGATGGATGATGTGCTGGATGTGATAAACAATCTGGAAATTTGTACTATGAATCCCAGAAATTCTAACAGGTGCCTGTGATCCAGAACTGAAGTCCATCCTTGAGGGACAAGTGCTTTCAATTTTTCGGTCGCTGAGCTGAATGGGACCCTTTCTCCTCCTTTGCACTGCTCTTGCACCGCCCTTTATTTAAACTTTTTTTTTTAATTATTTTTTTTAAATGTGGCTAACATTAGTTTTATAATGTCCTTGTGTGTAGAGCACGTACCAGTGTTTGTTTTCATCCTTGGCCTGATGCAGTTCAAACCCATTAAAGGTTGAAAGTCACTGCATGTTCTTCAACTGCACAGCCAATTGAAATTCTGGCCTATATCCCTCCCTCCAGCTGCTTGCACCAGCAGGGCTGGAATAGCTGTTTGAGCTGTTTACAAATTGATTTACTAAGCAATTCAGGTGTAAACAACAAAAAATGACTTAGAGCCAGGCTCGCAGACAGTTTCAGTGGAACGTTCAGGAGGGTAGAAACTTCTTAAAATGGCTCTGCAGCATAAAATGCATTGAACTGTGTCGTGGAGAATTAAATATTCAGTGATACTTGATTTTTGTATTTTCACTATGCATCTTGCATTAACGATGAACTAGTGTTGCGGACTTCCTGCATTATTTACATTTACTTTAATTTTTTGGATTTTCCTTTTAATCATAATTGCTAGAGTCATCTTGTGTGAACACTGTTTTGAAAGAAAAAGCTTTTATAAATGTGATTACATTTTTTTTTCTGCATACCAGCAAAATCCAGATGCCCTTAAAGCAATCTGTTTTGTGGCTCAAAATGTGAAATTATCAGAATGTATAGACTGGGGAGAAAGTATAGGTCTGCACAATTCACTGTGAAGGATCAACGGCCACAAGAGATTGCTTGCAAAATAGTCACTTGTCTCGCCACTGTTTTTCCTGTGAAATCCGAGAAGCCTAGCTGGGCCCAGAAACATTTAAAAAAATAGGGAAATTGGGGAAAATCAGACATTTTAATCCCCGTGAAGCTAAAAACAGTTAGGGAAATACTTTGAACAAATCTGTTCAAGATAGTCATAATAAATTTAAACTGGAAATTGGCAGATTTCTGTGCCTTAGAGGGATCAGGTTCTAGATCTTCCCCTGACACCAAAAGCATTAATGTACTTTATGAATTTATATATGTATAATGGATATGAGTGTGTTAATGAACAAAATCATATCTTTACTGCTTGTGACGGTCAGGACTCCAGCTGGTGACTGAGAAGTCTGTAGTTCTGTGCTCCTGAGTATCATTTGTATGCTCCACGGAGAGTGGAAGTTGAGAACCACTTAAGGCAGAACATGAAAATGTGAGGGATGGGTGAAATTACACATTTTAACCTGTGTAAATAGTTCCCTTGGAAGTGATAAAATTGCCATTTACAGTGAAAAAAAAAAAAAAGACAAGACAACATAGTTCTATGAGAACTGAATGATTAATTACACAGTTCTAGGGAGTAGCATACAAAAACAGTTTTCATGATAGCAAGTTCCCTTTAGCTGAAACTTCATTAATACCTCATACATTATTATTGCTATTACTGTTATAACAAGATAGAATTGTGTTTGGTGACAAAAATTGAGTACTAAAAAGGTTGGTTTTATGTGCTTGAAAATTTCAGGTTGCTTATGGCCAAGTTCTTGGTGTGATAGGATATTCTCTACTTCCTCTCATTGTCATAGCACCTGTACTTTTGGTGGTCGGATCATTTGATGTTGTTTCTACCCTAATAAAAGTAAGTTTGGTATCATCTATTGAGAATTGTTCACAGTTATTTTTAAGTCACTTTCCTAACACTTTGAGTATTAATCTGTTCAGGGCAACATAACGATGTGTCAAAATATTGAGAACTGTGAGCTGTATCATCCTTTTGGTTAGCATGGTGGACATGACTGCTAAAAGATTTCTGTTTTAAATGTTTCTTTTGAGAACTTGGAGATATACAGTGCTGTTGCTATAACAACACCTGTTGTTATCAGGTATTTTGCTGTGCTATAATAGTTGCATTAAAATAAACAGGATTATCATTTTGAGAAGATGATACATAACGAAACCTCAAAATGGAAGAATCTGAAAACAAGATGTTCTACCCCTTCCCCCATCAACCAGTTTATTTTTAGTTACTGCAGCATGAATGTGACGTTAGTCATTGTTCTGAGACCTTCCCATAGTGAGTGGTAGCAGTACAAAGCTCTCAATACTCTTTGCAGGGAAGGTAAGTATTGTTCTGATTTTACAGATGTGGAATGTAAGGCACAAAGCAAGAATAACTTGCCTGATAACACCTGCTGTTGGACACCTTTTATGAAACTAGCAACCTTCCCTGATAGATCCCAGAACTACATAGAGTTCTTGAACACCTCCAGTACTTCTTAAAAACCCTTTTAGGTAGCCTTCGAAGTTACTGCTGAACTTCTGGAAAGGTTGACTGAAAAAATTCTGTTACTAGATAAGCTGTATGCTTTTTGAGTTCTTGTTCTGTTGATTTGGTTGATTTCTGTCCTTTTAGCTTGCTGGTAAACAGTATAATTGAAGTACAACTAAAGTGTATGATAAATAACAGAATTGCTGTGTTTGATTCGATAACTTGCAATTACTGTGAAGTGATACAGTCAGAAGGCAAATTATTAACTTGCCAGTTAACTAATAAATAACTTGAAAATAAATATATGTTAATGAAACCTCTGTTGCTTGCTTACAACTAACAGTCTTACATTAACGTCGGGGTGAATCTGTGCAAGCGTCTTACCTTTGCATCGTTAGCGTGAAAATGCAGGAAAAGCCCCATTTGGCCAAAACTACTTATGCTGTGCAAGTACTACTGCTTATGGCTTGAGAGCTCTGTGCTGGGGGAAATACTTCACAGTCCTAAAGCTGGGGAACTTGGAGTGAACTAGTGAAATTCCAGTCAGTTCTCTTCCAGTTGCAATCAGCGGACTAAACTACTCAAGTAATGCACCACAATTGTTTTAATTGCTGCAAGTTCCCTAAGGGCATTCAGTCATGATCTCGATTGTCCCCCTTGTCCATCTCTGCAGTCCCGGGTTAGGCAGCAAAACCAGAAGTATGCTATTGCATGCAATTTTTCTTCATTTTCTTTTTGCAGTGGCAGTTGAATCAGCCACATAATCACTCGAGGGCCTTCAGCTCCTCTGACAGAACTGTGGAATAAGTTTTTTGCTGGGGTCCTATTATGTCTGCCCTCATTGGTCTTGTGGTTTGCAGGAGATGGCAGTGTTTTTGCATGCCATTCAGTTTTAAGTATTTTTCCTTTTTTATTAATACTCAAGGTGCTGCTAGNTTTATTAATACTCAACGTGCTGCTAGAAGATAATAATGTCTGATTACTTTTTGCTATAACCTTGTTAGGTTGAGGTTTGAGTCAAGTTCACTGACCTCAAGACTTTTTTTTTTTTAAAGTAGGCAAGCTAACTTCATAGCGGATATTCATCGGTAATGTTACTTTCTACCAGTCTTTTAAACTTNGAAGATAATAATGTCTGATTACTTTTTGCTATAACCTTGTTAGGCTGAGGTTTGAGTCAAGTGCACTGACCTCAAGACTTTTTTTTTTAAAGTAGGCAAGCTAACTTCATAGTGGATATTCATCGGTAATGTTACTTTCTACCAGTCTTTTAAACTTGTTCTTTCTTAACTTACTAAGCAATACAGGTTTTGATACAGACTGTATTTTGGCAGGCTTCTCACTGCACCTGAAAGGAATGGGAATGTGAGTTTCAGTTACCTTGAGGTGGGGGCACCATAAATAAAGCTAAGCTTGTGAGCCAGATGAATCCTGAAATAAAAAAAAATAGTGCTATAACCCAATATATCACAGGAGGAAGAGTCAAGTGTAGTAATTCTTTTGCTTAAAGAAAGGGAGGGTTTAATAGTTGATGACAGTTAAGGTAGAGTGAAAAGTGATTAATCCAGTCAAGTTTCAAATTATCAGTATATGTAAACCTACGGCTTGCTTTGTGGTATCTATGTGTCTGAGAGGAAACTTACTGTAGATCCTTAGCTGCTCACTTCAGTAAACAACGTCTCAAACAAAAGTTAGCATGCGTACTTGTTAAATATTTCTCTAAACTTAAATATTTTGTGTGTGTTTGTGTGGGGAGTTCTTCTCCCCTAATTTTTTTTTGGGGGGGGGGGTGTTCTTTTTAATTATATGGGGAGAAGAACTGATTTTTAGCTTGATATTTGGAGAGATTTTCTCATGGTGTCAGCTAAGACTGTTCATCTTCTTTTTCAGTTGTTTGGAGTCTTTTGGGCTGCATACAGTGCTGCATCATTACTAGTGGGAGAAGAATTCAAGACCAAGAAACCCCTTCTAATTTATCCAATCTTTTTATTATACATTTATTTTCTGTCCTTGTACACTGGGGTGTGATCTAGTGCAAGATGTGGCCAGAAACCATATTTTATTCACTTGCAGACTGATAATGCATAAGGCTGGAGATAATACAAGTGACTGTTTTGTACCCAGTTGTCAAGATGTTTTAAGATCGAAGAGCATATTTGTGTATATTATTTAATGAAGCAATTGTAGCTATATAGATTTGTATCAAAGTTCTAGGTTTGTTTAAGACTCTTCAGATTTTAATGAACAAAATAAGAACCTTGTGTTTTATAAGGAAGTGTAGCAAAAACACAACTCAATACCTGTGCCAAAAGCACTAGGGCCAGATTACTATATTCGAGGAGAAAAAATGAGAAGTTAACTGTAACAATCTCAAAGTGCAATTTTTCTTTTGAGCTTAAACACAGCTGGCTTTTTTGGCACAGCAAATTCTGTAGATAATATATATTTATGAAACAGTCCTGATTGTTCACAGAATAGTCTGTATAATCAAGACATGAAGATACTACTTTTAATTTAGTGCCTCAATTACATTGATTTGGCTATTGAGTTTTTATAAATTCCAATTTGTCTTCAAAACATGTATATACTGTGTATTTTGTATCTATGGCTTGTGTGTAGCGTAAATACTCCTTGGTTAAGGATGTATATTGGGTTTTTAAAAACTGAAGATACGAGTATTTGAAGTCTTCATTTACTATCTCTGACCAAAGGAGCAAGATATTTACTGCGTGACATTATTAATTAAATTGCATATTTAGAGAATCAAATTATTTTACTTAAAAGTATAAATTTACAGAGAAATGGGTGAACACCTTTCTCAACTGTAGTGCTGGCTTAATGTTGGAGAAAAAAGATGATCTATCAAATTTGTGTGATCTTTAAACAATGTTACTTTATGATGACAAAATAAAAATAATGCTTCCCTAACTATGTTTTACAACATCTTGCTCTGTCTTGCCTTTAATAGCATGGTATTTAACACGCATCCGTTTTTCTTTCCCAGTACTATTAATCCCTTATACAGAGAAATAAAAAGACTGGTAAAGCCAGATTCTCCCTCCACTAAAATGCAGCAGAATGACAGCCTTAGTAACAATTACAGTCTTGCTAATTTTGACTATCCAAGGATTATATAATAATGTGATGACATGTTAAATATTTCCTGTGTACTGTGTTGATTGCTTATGTAATGGTCCGTATGGTAATGTTTCTTCACAAGGGAAGTCCACTGAAGTTCACTTTGCATGGTACTAACTTAGGCGTTTGCAATCTTCAGTATTTAGTATTGCCAAATAGATCATCAATTTCTAGATATCTTTTTTTTTTGGTAACAGAAAAAAAGCATTCCCCCTGTCTCTTTTTAATGCTGCAAATAAAACTCAGTCATGACAAGGTAATAGCAAGGGCTGTCTTTGATTCCTAACAGATATATTTCCTTATCACAGCTGTAGTTTTTCACCTTTTTAGACCACGTAACTCTCCATTTTGGTAACTTATTTTTACCACTCATTAGTGATGCAAAAATATATACTTGAATTCCAACTTTGCCACAAACCTGTAGTTTATTCAGTCTGCTTTTCTGGCTGATGCTTGTGTTGGTTTTAAACAGAACTACTTAAAATTGGTGCTGGACCTGAATTGTAATGTAGTACTCCAGGTTGTAATACATTAAAGGAGAAAAACTGGTAGAGTGAACAACTTTTCACCTAATTTTTGACTTCTACAGAAGTTCTGGTGGAATTACTGCAGAGGTGTACTAAACCAGCTACATCAGCAGCTTAGTACTTATCTGCAAGTGTTTTGTGCGTATTCATACAAATAAATTTTAAAAAGTGCAAGCTACAGTGTCTTTAAAAAAAAAAGGCATGTTAGCTTTGGAATCTTGCATGATAATCTGGTTTTATCTCTTTTTTTTTTTCATGACCTATATTTCTTTTTTAACAGGAATATCCAACTAGTATTAGAAGACTCAACTAGACCCTGTGAATATAGGTTTAACTAACATCACCGCAAACACGAAGGGCAAGGACACATTTAGGGTTACTACGCTGTCAGAGAGCTTTAAGCTTAGTTCCTCTTTGCATAGCTGTTCATTAGATGTCCATTACAGATCCTGTGCATCTGAAATGACTATGAATATTCAAAGGATGCAAGAATGTTCTATTTAATCTCCAAATCTCTTAATTTCCTCTATACTAATGTTCTGTGAAATTTATAGTTGTAATTTTAACTGTTCCTTTCCACAGGCTTGGCACATGTGTAATATGCAATGTAGATAAGCACTTAACATAGTACATATTTTGTACACAATTGCAGATTTGCACCTTTTAATCTTAGTATCTCTAGGGTCACCTTTTGCATATGCTGTGCAAGAACTATGTACAAACAGCTCTCAAATGGTTCTGATAGTTTGTAATAACTTTGCATTCAACAAACTCATATTTTTAGATGAGGTATGTGTGTAAATACAAGATGTATTTTATAAAAAATTTTGAATTAAACTTGTTTACAGAATGTATGAAGCTCATTTATATTTACTGAATTATGACATCTATATATTCTTATACATGTCATCAATCTCAAGTTTTGAGGCTATAAATAAATTTTTGTGATAATAAATATACTACTTCTGTCAAAACTGGAAACTTAAGAGCACATCCATCTAGCAAAAAGATCCAAGATGCAACACCTCATTTCAAGGTAGAGAGATGGGTATTGTACCTTAATAATGAGACATGCTCTTTGGATGATCTTCTGTATAGAGCAGCTAGACAGCTGCATGTCTTTCTCCCTTTTCTACCCCTCAGACATACTCTGTTGTTTATCAGAAAAGTCGTACCTACTTGAAAAGTACATGAAACCAATTGCTTTGATGTGGAGACAACATACAGCTTGAGACTTGCTTTAAGTTTTGTCACTACCCTTATTAGCCTGAAATGTTTCACTTGAAGTAGTGAAGCGAGCTTAAAAGCTGCTTATTTTTCTCTCAGGACAATTTGGATTAGCCTGGGTGGTATACATACCCATGCAGGTTTTTTTTTTTGTTTAGTTTCTTTACAGAAACACTGTGTTTCTTAAATCATTTCCCTGCTACAGCAGCCTGTGCTAATTTGGGTCTTTCTAATAAAATATTCTTCTGTAGGAAACCACATTCTATTGGAAACTTCATTATATTTAAGACCAGCAGTAGCCTAAAAGCTTTCTCAAATATTTTAGAACATGTCACCTAGATAAAAGAATGCCTACAGGTAGGCTTAGCTATACAAACTGCAACTGGTATTCCAGTTGGTGAAAAGGGAAAAATCTCAACGAAAAAAAAAAAAAAAAAGCTTTATTATACTCATGTCATTTTTGAAGGACGGTGAATGCTGCTTCAGGACAAAACGCTTTCACGGGTAGAATTATTCCATCCCTACTTCTGGGGTTAAAAAAAAAAAGAATTCAGGCTGTATTTGCACACAAACACACACGCATACACCCGGCAACGATCCCGCCCACACGAAGAGGCAGGAGTCCCGTCCCGTCCCGTCCCCGTCCCGCCAAGAGCACCGAGGTGATTCTGAAGAGAGGCTGTAGCAGACCAACGCTTCCACTTTTTCACTTGGTGCCAAAAGCTGGAGCCAACTTAAATGGGGGCTCTCTCACATCACTCCTCAAGTACGAAAAGCGAGCCGGTCTCAGAGCCAGGGTATGAAAAATACCCCC
>RSEF01000003.1:35531860-35609093 GCA_003993805.1 Himantopus leucocephalus | reverse complement strand
CCCCCCCCCCCACCCCGCTCTCCCCGAGGCGGGAGGCGGCAAACGCGCTCGCCCGCTTACGACCCGGTCGTTGTCCGGAGCGGGACGGACACCGCAGCGACGAGGGCCAGGGAAGGCCGGCGGCCCGCTGACAGCGCTCAGGTCGAGCCAGAACGGAGGAGTTACGCCGACTCCTCAGAAGAGAGCAGCCCCCCCGCCATGAGGCGGAAACCTCCCCCCGCCGGCCTCGGCCCGGGGCCCGGCACCGCCGCCGGCGCTCTCCCCGCGGGGCCGCGGCCGCGCAGGCCAGCTCCAGCGCACCAACCCACCCACCCACCCCCCTCCGCCCCGGAGGCGGCCCGCTCAGCCCTGCCTTGTCGCCGCCACCAAGCGCGGCGCCCCCGGGCGCTGAGGAAGTGCTGGCGGCCCCACCCGCCCAGCTCGACGCCCCCGCCACAGCCGCGCGCACCACCCCCCGTGCCCGCACACGCGCCCGCGGCCGCAGGGGAGGCGCGCGCCCTTTGCGCACGGGAGGGAGGGGGAGGGTGCGCGCACGCAGCGGCGCCCCGCCCCTCCCTTTGCCCTCCTTCCCCCGNCCCCCCCCCCCCTCCCCAGTGTCAGGCCGGCGGTCGGTTCCGCATCCGGCGCGGTTGTGTCACTTCCTGCTCACGCTGGCGCTCTCCCTTTCCCCCTCTCCCCGGACCCGGATGGTGACTGGCGGCGGCGGCGACTCCAGGGACTGTCAGTGAGCGGCTCCCCCCGGGCCTCTTGTCCTGAGGGCGGCGGCGGCAGCGGCCGGGAAGATGGCTGCGGCGGCCTCCTGCTCTTCGGCGGCGGCGGCGGCGCCGCCGGCCGGGCCCGGGCCCGGGCCGGTGTCGGCCGGGCCGGGCTCCTGCGAGTGGCTGCTGCTGCGGGACGGCTGCCTGCGCTGCGACGCCGACGGTCTGTGCAGCCTGTGCTACCACCCGGCGCTCAACGCCATCCTGGCCGTGACCGCTCGCGGCGCCATCAAAGTCATCGACGGCACCTCGGGGGCCACGCTGCAGGCGTCGGCGCTCAACGGTGAGCGCAGGGCCCCCGCGGCCTGCCGGGCCCCGCAGCCGCGGCCCGGGCGGGGGGGGGGTGGGGGGGTGGGGGGGTGGGTAGCGGGCCGTGGCAGCCCCCCGGGGGCGGCTGCAGGGCACGATCGCGGCGCTGCGGAGCCGCGGGGGAGGCGGGCCGGAGGCTCGCCTGAAAACAGGTGTCGTGGCGGGCGAGGGGTTTCCGCGTGGGGAGAGGCCGGGCTTGGTTCAGGCCTGTGGTGCCGGGGGGTTCCCCTGGCTCTTCTTCACCCCTGCTTGTTTTTCAAGCCTGAACGGTTCCTGTTCTTCGGGGCAGAGATGCTTGTGTAGGCAGCACCGAGGCCTTTTTCTTCTGTAGAGAGCCCTTTTTCTTCTGTAAA
This sequence comes from Himantopus leucocephalus, assembly GCA_003993805.1. Classification (NCBI taxonomy): domain Eukaryota; kingdom Metazoa; phylum Chordata; class Aves; order Charadriiformes; family Recurvirostridae; genus Himantopus; species Himantopus leucocephalus. Next base: position 35,607,673 of record RSEF01000003.1, on the reverse strand, counting down.
GCGTATTGGCGTGGTTACTAAAAGATTAAACGGGGATTGAAAGCTGTGATGTATAGGGCTGTGGTTTTTTATTTTAGTTTTTCAGGTGTTCTTGTGGGTGACATAACGTTGAACCTTCCAAAGATTAGAAGCAGCATGTCATGTACAGTAGGCATAGTTCTTATTGATATCTGATTCTGTAGTAATTTATTTGTTGAGCCTTAATCTGGGTTTATTAAGAAGGCTTATTTCTTACAGGTGTCATTTGTCTTATAGCTTAGAATTATTTATGATCACAGTCTTTCATAAAGTTGTTTCATGGTGCATTTTTATATATATTTGCACAGCTCTTCGTGCTGCCGAGTATCTGACTGTCTCTGGTGTTAGTAACAGTATCCCTGCTATTATGTTAAGGAGGCATGATTGTGTACTGACTTGGTGGAGGCTAAGACTCCAGTATCTCCATAACTGTGAAGCAACTTTTTTGTTGCTCATTAATGTTTTTAGAGTATTAACAAACTAGTTCTGCAGAAGAAGATCCATGTGCCATTAACAGTTTTAGTTCATTAGTACTACATCAGTAGTTCATTAATGGTTCTTAAACTGTGGTACTTGTCAGAATATTGGTGGGGGTGTGTGGGGGGGTGTTATTTAGTATGTTGTGAGACCAGCCCTTGGCATAGAAAGATACATTTCTTACTGGTTGTGTGTTTCCATGTTCAGGTTCTCCTTACAGTTGTGTGTTGCTAATAAGATCTAGCTTTGCTGAGTGGTCGTAGTGAAGGGCTGATGTTTGCCAGTTGAACATGGGATAGTAACGACAAGATTTGTATGGAAATACTATAGTCTAGGTAATACGTATACTTTCACCTTGAAAGCCAGCAACTATTGCAAAGTCAAACTGAAGAGAAAAGGACAAAAACCAGTTATTTCCTTTCATAAGTTAAAGCCGGTACATTGTGAAGTGTAAAGGTTAAGTGTTCAGCTAGGTAAAAAAAAAAGTTTTGTGGAATTACTAAGAAGCTGTCAGCTGATTTTGTTGTAGATCATTTGTATTGAAAATGAGGCTGTCGTGTGGTGTTTCCCTCTTTGTTCAGAATTCAGATCACTCTGCTTCTATAATTCCCTTTCTTCTACCATGCTATCTTCTAAAGTACTTTTTCATATTAATAACTTTATTTCTTACTTTTCTTCAAGGTTTTGCCAGAATTTGAGAATTGCTTTTAAATTGTGGATGATGAGGGCATAAATTGAGGACTTAATTTGTAATTGGTTATCTGTGTAGATGTTTAATTCTCATGACCAGAAAAAGAAGTGTACTGTAAATCAAAGCCTAAGCTGTTGTTTTACACTTTCCTATGATAGAGTCCTTGCAAGGCATTTGATTTAGTATTCAAAATGCTAATGGCAATTCTCCCCTAAATAGTAACTACTTAAAAATAACTTAATGGGTTGCTTCTGTTACGTACATTGTCATGTATACTTCCTTTAGTGTCAGTCTTCTCTGTGACAGCATGACTGTAAAAGATGGATTCTACTCCTCCTCACATGAAACAATAGAATTGCTTGCAATCTACCCAAATTTTATCTGTGCAGTATAGCTGATGATTACGTTTGTGGAAAAAAATTTATAACCTTAGTTTAGTTTGAAGAAACTTTAACTGAATGTCCTTATAGACTCCGACTGGCATGCCTGTCAGAAATCTGTTTCATCTCAGCAGTTGGTGTCTGTTGGGGCTGTTAGTGGCCATGTTCACTCTTGTTCTGTCCTTCTTCAGCATTTCTTTGGGAAGAGGAAGAAAAGGGAATTCAACTGTTCTCTGATGTCTGCCTGCTTGGTACAGTGTGAGCTCTTTTAATATAGGGTAGTAGTAGTTGGACGCTCAGACCTGTAGACCAGCTCTGTCCCTGCTCTCTCCCCTGCCATAAATGACAGGTCAAAGGATATTGTTGCTTCGGGGACTTCTGGTACTATAACTAAAAATAGAGTCCCTGGGAATTAAAACTGCTTCTCTTGGGAGACTGCTTGTCCTCCTCGGTAATTGGGGCTGCAGGTCTTTTGCCCTGCCGAAAGATTTATATTGGACAGAAATGCTGTTGCTCATTACCCAAGGGAAAACAAAACATCGCAGGCCTCTCTTTCGAGAAAGCAGAGCAAGAAAAAGGGTCCCCCATCAAGGCCGGGGGGAGAAAAGGGAACACCACCAAGCTTTAGTGTTGCTTTTATTTGCAGTCGCAGTTCACTGCGGCAATACATTAAGCTTTGAGCTCATTCTCAGTGAAAAGATTGAACCTGTGGAATACTGAATCGGGTAGAGCAGTGGAGGCCACCTTCGTTAGAATGTAAATACAGATTTCTCTCTTTGGTGTGTAAAAGAGCAAGACAAAAGATTCACAGCCAAAAGACAGTTCAGTTATAGATCAGGTCCAAACATTAGGATGGGATCTCTAGTTTACGTGCTTCAATTTCTCGTGTGAACTTCATTGGTCTGGTGTATGTGATGATCCAGGGATTGTTATTCTGAGCCCAAACTGTAGGAATTCAGTGAGGAGGAGGAGGATGAGGATGAGGATGATTATTATTGTTGTTATTATTATACTACAATGAATCTTCATCAGATCTATCTCTTGCAGGTGTGTGATCATCTTTAATCTGTTGACCTCTTCAAGAGGGCTAGGTGATCATTTGCAACAGCCCAGAGCGTGGTAGTAAATAATAGTACCATTGGTAAGGTGGAAAATCAGGCGATCCTTTAACATTAATCTTTGTCTTACCAGATCACAAAGTTGTCCTTTTTGTTCTACCAAGGCTGTTGCGTGCACATTGTGCATTTCAGAGAGCCAGACTGGGAGTTTAAGGACCATTCTTGCGACTACTGGATATTATGCATTTCTATGTGTTTGCTAGTAGTGATTAGTCAGGACTAGTTTTGAATCTGTCATGCAAGTCTATCATGTACTTTATTTTCCCTCTTAGGCGTTTAGGTATTTGTGTGCTTTCAGTTTCAAGTTGAACACTGGTAGCCAAAGAGCATGAATGATCAATCTCCAAATACAGCACTAAGGATGAGCCTTTTCCTCTGCCTCAAAAAACCAAACCAAAACAAAAAGACAAAAAACTACTGAAGACTCTCTTAGTGTTCCTAGAGATGTTTGACTTATCATTTCCTTCTATTTACAAATAAAATAAGAAAACTGCTTGAACTGGGAGAGTGCTGTCATTCCCAGAGAAGCTTGGCCAGGAACACAGTAAGAAACTAAAATGTACTGTCAAATGGACAGTGAACATCTTGAATGTTTCTGTAGGTTTTTCTAGATTAATTTGACATAGCAATAGCTTCAGAACCTCATTCACTAAAATGCAGTGTTTCATGGCTAAAGCCTTCTAAATTACTATAGAGGCCTTAACAGTAATCACAATACAGACTTCTGAATCCACTCAGGGAAGGGTCTGTTCAGTGTACATATGTACCAGTTCCTGTAGGGGAAACAGAGATTCTGCATTGTCACCAGAGGCCCTCAATCGCTGTTCCTCCAACGGAAGAATTTAGAAAGAAATAGATCCCAGGCCAGGAGGCTCACCTGTGGCAGCAAGTTCAACACCATTGTCTATCTGTCAGTGTTCCCTTTTTGGAAGTCCTGTTTGTCTTCAGTTGGATCACTTGGAATTATGGAGCCCTGGAAATCTATCAAGGGATATCCAGTTCTGTTTCTTTTTGATTCCTTTCCATGTGATGCAGGAGGGAAAACAAGAAGAAAAGATTCTCTTTTGCAGCTTGGAAGTCATAGAGGGAGTGTACGCTTCTTATAATCTCTAGGAAGAGACTGTTGGGATACTCTGCCATCCAATTCTAGGCTTGAATTATTTGAAGACATTATCAGCAGTTTCAACTGTTTCAAGTTGACTATGGTAATACTGATCTTTCATTCCTCAAAATTGGGGCAAGTTTCTTCATCTTCTTGGATATTATATTAATTTGTTCAATTATGAGACAAAAAAATACTAATACTGAAGGCTGTTGCTATTAATACAGAACTCTTTCCTTGTTTATTTTCCCATCGCATGGGGAATATTGTCAAATATCTAGTGATCTGCTACAACCCACCTTGCATTTGAATATACTTGGATGACAATGCTAATCTGGGTAAAATGCTTCTCAAAGACATCATTACATTGATTTATGTGATCTTAAGGTCATTCATGAAGAGCCATAAGCACTTGAAAAACAGAATAGGAGAATTGTTAGATTTGAGTTGTCTTTTATACCAATAAAGATTCTGGACCTCTGTGTGCTCCATTTATCTGCTAGCTTAATCAGGGTATGTCAGATATCCCTTCTTACTTGCCATGCATCTTGCCAGACTGTCAAGATGCCGTTAATTGATACTTCCAGGCTCTGTGGAAGCACATCTGGATTATCTTCTGCAAAAGCTAAAATAGAGTAAAAATAGAGATCTCTTCATGTGCCTGTAAAGGCGTGATTGCATTCCTATGTTTATTGCAGGGACCCAGAAGTAACAACAGACAGCAATGCAGGCATATGTTATGTTGCCAGGCAAGATAGCACAACATTTTTCGTTTTATTGACAGATCATTCATATCTGGACTGATGGATTCATGGCTATCATTGCAAGAGTAGTGCTGCATTATTAAAAGTTGCAGAATGTTTTAATGTCAGATAATCAGAATTTTCCTAGCTCTCTGCAAATGGACTTTGAAATAGGTCTTCTCCAGGAAGATGGATCTTGAAATGCTTGTTACGGACCCAAAGAGGAAATACTGTGCTCTGCGTCAGGGATTGGAACTTTGACTTCCTGCCCTATTCCATCTCACAGGTAGTTAAGGCATTTCTAATTTACATGAAGAATCCTGGGGAAAATATTGATTTTCAACCTCAGTGCTGATTGTGGTCCAGCTTTGGTCAAGACAGCTTTTAATATGCTTATGTGATAAACCTTCAGCTCCCAGTCATGTTGTATATTGTGTTATACAAAATGTAGAAGAAATTTGGCAGAAATATGTGCTGGCAGAGATAATTGATTAGCTCAAGTCCAGAACATTGTGAAAGAACGCAGGTAAATCTCTGTTGGACTCGAAGTAGTAGAAACATGGAGAAGGTTTTTGCTTTGGATTGCCCAGCCTAGTGATCTTTAGAAGCCCTGATCTTTTTACTGTTCTGAACATCATGGTGATCAGCGGTTTGGATCTAGTATACTCTCTTGTCCTATAATTGGTCCTTTCTAGCAGCTCACCATAATGTTAGCTGCCTCAGTAGAACCCCTTTCTGAGTCTTTAGTTATATTGCTTATAACGGTATTTTTATGGTTACTATTGCATCGGTATCCATAACTTGAGCTTAAGTGAAATACATCATCTAGGATTTTGTAAGATAGAGTATAAGAAAAGTCTATCCTAGACTGAAGATTTACCTTAATTGTTTCTCTCAAGCTTTTAATAACAGTTAGTGTCTGGGTTTTTTTGGTATGGTGTTGATCTGCTATTTCAGGTTTTCTTTCTGAGTTACTTTCAAATGAGGAAACAAAACTATCCATCCTTTTTGTTACGAGGATTCTATAATTCTCCCTGAACAGTATGATGTCTTTCAAAAATGTTTCTGAGGCTGTCGTGAAGGTGGAGATACGGCTTACAACCATGTGGACTCTTGGGCAACTTTTGAGCATATCAGTCTGTCCTGGGTCGTGTTATGGGATAGCTTGTTGCATGTTGTCTATTCCAGTGGCATCAGTGGCTGCTCAGCATTTTTTTTTATTTGTAAATGCAAAATTTACACATGGATCAGTTCACTCTCCTGATGGTTCTTAAGTGATGCCACAGTATTGCTTTCTGCTGTTAGAAAGCTGTCCTTTAAATAGTTAATGCTCTCTTAATTGAGAGCTTACAGTCACCAGGTGAGTGCTTATCACCAAGTGGACAGTTGAAGAAAGAACAGCTATTGACCTCAGTTCTTCATTTGTGAAGTACACTTGGATACCAACACTTGTAGCTGCTTTTTGTTTCTGTGGAGTCAAATATTGGATTGCATATTGGCCCAGTTCCTTTGCTATCTTTGGGAAGAGTGTCAAGATACAGGAAGGACCCAGTGCACACTGCTAGTCAAAAAGTAGGCAGGAAGTCTGGTATATGCAAAACATTTATTTTGAAGATTTACATGTATGTTAGGGGAAAGAGCACTCCACAGATAAGGATGGTACACAAGAAGTGGGGGAGAAAAAACAGCTTTTGTTTTACAGCCTGGAATAAAAGTGTAAAATTATGGAAATAATAACATATCTGCCACATAAATGTAAACACCATTATGTTTAAAATTTTCTTGAGGTATTTGCTAGGGCTGTTCAATGAGTATTTTATTGACTTCTTTTTTTGATGTGTAACTTAAGAGAGGAGGGAATTTGCTTATCAGTTAAGTAGTCTTGAAAATTAGTAGCATTAGTGAAAACACATAACCAATCTCAAGTGTTGGTAAATGAAGGCTTGCATAGCATACAGTCTGTCAGCAGTTCTTTGGTCCCCTGTACAGTTCGTGGAGGAAAAAATGATCCACTGCACTTCCCTGACATGACTGAGTATGAAGCAATCAGGATCTCATCTGAGCATTTGGCAGCTGTAGGAGAAGAGTTTGGTAAACTCTGTTTTCTGGAAAACAGCCTACAGAGACTCTATCGTGAAAAACTCCTTATGGAAAGGAAGAGCTGGGAGGGTGAGGGATGGGACTGAGAACTATGATGGAGTGGCTGGATGACAATGAGGAAAGGGTTAGGGAAGTAGGAAGCTTGGTAGATGGCAGTGAAGACTGGGAAGACAGGGAATGTTTTATTGGAGAGCAAGAAGGCACTGTGGTTATTGCGGAGAAATACTGAGATGGACTTAGTTGATTTGTGTTCTACGGGATCCTAGCTTCATGTGTGATGTAAACAATGACATACAACACTGCTCGATAGACTTTTTTTTTTTAATGTGGATTTTTTGTGTTCAGTTTTCTGTATCTTTTGTAGGTCAGAATTAAAAAGATTAGCATTTTCCAACAAATAATCTTAGGTTCCCTCTCCATTCAATGCAGAGAAAAGTTCTTACTCTGAACTTTTGGAGGAACCTGCTTCCCATTACCTATAGAAGGAACTTAAGTTAGCTTTTCTGAATGTCCCTTTTTAGTGACAGAACTAAAGTTAAACTTATGTAGTCACCAGGTTCAAATATTCCTATGCTGCAAATAGGTGTCTTAAATGTACGAGGTCCTTCAATTTTGCCAGCTTCTCTTAAAGAACTTGAAAAGGCATCCTAAAGAATAGTTTCACTTTTGAATATAACTTAAACATGAATCGATCTAGTCTGTTCTACTTTAGCTTTCCTATGTAGAAGCAGTTATTAAGAGAATGTGAGAATGCATTTAATTAATTTGAAGTACTCATAAATATGGAGCACCTGGCTACAGAACATTGTGGATGCTAGATGTTTGTGAAATTACAACAGCGTTGGACAAACTGATGAAAGAAGGTCATTATATAAAAAAGAAATCACTTCTGGCTCAGAAGGTCCCTGAGGACAAATTAGCAGGACCTGAGTGTGTTACAGGGAAGTACCATTGTATATGTACTCTTTCTTAAATTCTTCACTAACCACTTGGTTTAGACCACTGTCTTGGACAAAATGTGAGGTTATGTGCATTTTCCTCTGATGCGGTATGGTTGCTTCTGCATTCAGTGTTGTATTTCCTTAAAAGTAATGTCAAAACAAGAAAGATAGGTAGTAACTCAGCAGTCTGACATAGCTGTTGAACTACTGCTGCGGTAATGGAAGACTGCCGTTAGATTTCCTCCTAAAGTGTTTTTTCTGCAGACTAAATGAGCCCAGTTATCTTAGTCTTTCTTCACGTGTTATATGCTCCAGCATACTATGACTAACTGTGGTAGTATCCCTTTATGGGACTCTCACATATGTCCTGCTATCTCAGATGGAGGGCTGAAGCTGGACATGGCATTCTGGATGTGAGTTGAAAATTACTGAGTAGAGGAGACTAGTATTTTCCCCTGATCTACTGCCCATGCAATCCCCTGTGTGGTAACAGTTTGTCGCTGCAAGGATGCATTGCTGTCTCTTGTTCAGTCTGTCCATCAGGATCCCCAAGTTCTTTCTGTAGGGTTGCCACCTAGACAGTGGGTCCCTAGCTTCTGTTGATGTATGTGGTTATATTCCGTTCCAGGTGTAAGATCTTACATTTGTTGTTGTTGAAATTCAGGAGGTTTGTGTCAAGCCATTTCTCTGGCTTTTTGAGATCCTTAAAAAGGCACCCCTGCCATTTAATGCATCAGTTGCCCTTGGTTGCCTCCCATTTGTTGTCATCCACAGTCTTGCTAAAGGCTCAGTCTGTCCTGTCATCCAGGCTATTGATGAAGACAGTAAACCATATCAAGCTTTGCTGAACGCCACTCGTAACTGGCTGTCAGGTAGGTGTTGAATCATTAACTACTAATTTTGCACATGACAGTCTAACCAGTTTTTCACGTGCCTTGTAGCCCACCCATCTGCTTTTGAGAACTTGCTGCTTTTCCCAGCTTGATATTTTGGAATCTCTGTACAATATTGGGGCTTGGGATAGGGGAACCTAAAACATTTCCTGCCACACAGTCTTGGAGTTTAAAAAGTGCCATAACCGGAGATTTTTTCTCCGGTTACAGAGACTGCAGGATACATGATGGGTGGACTCAGATGCTCTAGCCACTTTAGTACTAGACAAAAAGAGGAACTGGTGGTAAAATTTCATCTGGCAAAGGTTCTTTGTTGTGAAATGCTGCAATGGGAATTGCTTTTGAAGAACGGGAACTTCCTGCTACTGAGCTGTGAAGTATGCCTTGCCTGTCTCTGGTTCTGGATGGATGCTGTGTAATCTGCCTGTCTGCAATTTGTGAAAGACAACTTTCCTGAAAATTTTTAATCATAGTTTTCACTTTAAGAAAAATTTTGAAGAAGATACTGTCCTCTGTGAGGTGTTTGCAGAATTGCAGAGACTTAATTTTTCACAATTTACCTAAGTTTGCGGAAGTATTGTAGAATACCTTGTGAAATCTTCATAATTTGTTCTTGGGGATAATGGTATAAAGCTCTGTGAGCAATTGCGTTCTGTGCAGCATACAAGGCGGCAGTAGTGTTAGATACATGGAGATCTGAAACAAAATAAAGAGCGTGGGCACAAAGAGCTCACCAGTGTCTTCCTGCTGATTCAGTCTCGGTTTAAGTCTGTAGAGTGGAAGAGGACCCTATGCCTGCAAAGCTAGTGAGATAGGAACTGCCTTGATCTCAGTGGGTTTTTGTTTATGTTCTGAAACCTTTTAAGTGTTAATATTAGCTTCTGTTAGTAGTTGCTTGATCAGACACATCTGGTTAATATTCATGTGGCAGTCTCCAATGCTTTGGCCCAGATAACACATCTTCCTGCTCTAATAAGGATTATTAAAACCAGCTGTCATATAACGAAACTGATACTGAAACAATTCTGTCCTGTTTGTTGCTAAAGGAGAAGATAAACTGTAGATCACATGTCTTGTTCTTGATTATCTAAATCCAGTTTTGGCAAATAAAGGAGTTTGAAGGCACTTTGTGATGTTAAGCTGGGTATTTCTGCCTCATTTAGTATTTTTGCTGTTTGGAGAACGTTCTCAGTTTTCTTTCCTGTTTCAGCTCTGAACGTGTTTGTGCTTTATTTAGTCGCTTTGGACTTCTCTTCCAGGTGATGTGGCAGATGGAGGTGTGTGTATATAGTGAAATCTAAAAGAGAAACTGTTGCCTGCCTATAGCTGGTTTAAGCCCGTCTGCATAATTCGTCTAAAATAGCAACTTGAACTTGTTTTCACCCAATAGATTACTTTCCATCCTTTCCTCAAGTCTGAGAATGCTTTTGTTTTGGGAGAGGAGGGACCCATGGAGTGTCTTTGTGGTGGCAGCAGAGTGCTTTGCTGAGGTAATGTTTAGAGCAAGTAAGCAGCTGGGCCTGGATCTGGAAGATAAAACCGCACTATTGAACTTTCTACTGAAGATGTAGGTGAGGAGAAGAGGAGTAACAAGAGAGCATCTATAACTGGTAAATTCAGTAATGATGAGCAGTCATGGCCTGGTATGGCCATGCCTTAGCCATCTGTCCTGGTTTCAGATAGATCAAAACCAATTTTCATTTTCAGTCATTTTACTTTTCAGTTAAGTCTCTTCTAACTGACAGCACTTTCTGAAATAACGATACGTTTTTCAGACAGTGTCTGCTTTTGAGCAGTGATTAGGTCTGATGTTTAAAGTTAATACCAAGGAATGGTATGCAGAGAGGCTCTTGCTTATACTGACTGCTATAACAGCCAAGGTCAGCTAACTTTATGTACCGCCTTGGAGGGTCGGAAGCGGAAAAGCGTATAGCGGTCCCACCTGCGGGGAAGAGCAGACAGGACAGGTGACCCAAAACTGACCAATGCGGTATTTCATCTCATGTGCATCATGCATGGTATAAAGCTGAGGGATCGAAGGGGTCAACCCTCTTTCTTCTTCTTCGATGGCTGGCATCCAAGGAGGACTCTGTCCATTCTTCTGCCTTTGATCCCAGTCCATGTGTTCCTGAATCCAGTTCCCGTCTGCTGCTGAGTCCAGTCCTAGTGCTGACCGGTGACGTGATCCTCATTCTGGGAGCTCGATATTGGTTTTGTATATATTTGTGTATATTTCATTATTTGCTTACTAATATTATTATCTTTTCTTTTTATTTCATTAATTTCATTAAGGCTGTTTTATTTGTTTTTCCCAACCCATAAGTCTCTTTCCCTTATTCAGTCTCCTTTAGATATTTGATTTGGTTTGGATCTTAGCATTATGGAATTAGTGCTATGATGCATGTGTTTACCACTATCATTTTATAGCTGCAGATAAAAGTGTTAGTTTACTGTAATTTAGAAACTATTTGGTTTTTTTGCGTGCTGTGCATTGGGAGCTTCTTGTCGAGAGAATTACTGACTTCATGATGTTTTAGTGCCATTCCTTGCTAGCAGTTTTCAAGGTTAATTAACTCTTTTTTCAATATTAGAAAAGGTCGAAGGTGTTGCTATCAACATTAACCTACATCTCTGCATGATGGTGGCCATACATCTTCTGGTGACAGCCACTTTCTCTTAGATTATAAAGCTTTGAGGCTAAAGTTATCTGTAGCAGAGAAATGGAGACAAGCTTTTTCATTCTTCTACTTCTTGAAATGCAAGGCTAATTCTCAAATTAGTTTGGTTCATCTTAATGCCTGCAGACAAGGGGGCACAATAGATGCTGCTTAGAGTATTATTTTGTTCTCCAAACAAGTTTGTTTTCTGTAATATTTTTTTGTAGGTCAGATTTTGATCACAGGAAATCACTGATCACTGTTCTGTATTGTTCAAAACAAAGAAGGCAGAGGGGGGATGCTCCTTTTCTCAAATTCTTCATTTCTGAAATCTAAAGTTTATTTGGTTTTGTTTTAAGTTTTCAGGTTTCTAGTTCTAAGGTTTTTATAGATGACATAGCATGAAGTAATATAGTATTGGGGTTGCACTTCTAGCATGCTAGCAGCCTGCCAGGTTTCCTTACAGGAACTGACAAAAGGCTTAATGACTTTTTTGTGAGTTGTTTTGTTTTGAATCCTAGACAGATAAGCCGGAGATGTTGGGGGAAGCTCTGATCCGCTTGTGCCAAGACTGAAAAGCAAAATTATATAAAACTTTGAATGACTGTTTCCGCTCCCACCACCCAAAATAAATTACAGCTGAAGGAATGAGGGCTAAAATGAGAATAACAATTGGTTTTTGATTTTGGGTGTTTTTGGGCTTAAGTCATTTAGTGAGTTTATGTGAATCTTTTGAACTGTGATTTGTGAAGATGCAGATCACTACTTATTGCTAGTAAACTTAGCCAGGCTGGACAGACAGGACGTAATGTTGTAGTGCCACCAGTAGGTTTGTCAAAGGGTATGGGTTGGAGTCCTTTGGCATATTGTAAAACATTGATCCTGAGTTAGAAAGGACCCTTCTGCCAGTGCTTTGAGGATGATTAAACTTTTGTAGGCATTTCTTCTGCAGTGGTGACTTCTTCTATAGTGGTAACTTCTACATTCTTTAGTTTCCTGGTTCTCAACCTACCGTTTTAATCATATGGCCAGCCATATGTGAACTATGGTATAGTTTGTGAGTAGTAGTAGGACCACCTTGAAATGTGTTTTCTGAACTTCAAAATTAAACTCCTAAGTTTGCAAAATAGCTTGTCAGCAGTTCAGAGGCTATTCAAACAGTAAACGAGTCAGTTGTAGAATGTATTTCCCAGGGTTTTGGAATGACAGTAAATACTGATGGAATCTTTTCCTTGAAGCTCCATTGACTTAGGCTAAGGGAGCTTGTTTTGGTTTTATGTGCTTCGAGTAAAATATGACCATCAACTGTAAAAAAACTTTCTAGAGATAGTTTGGTGAAAGTCTTTCCGTCAATGTAACCAACCAAAATATTAGCCAGCACNGATGGAATCTTTTCCTTGAAGCTCCATTGACTTAGGCTAAGGGAACTTGTTTTGGTTTTATGTGCATTGAGTAAAATACGACCATCAACTGTAAAAAAAACTTTCTAGAGATAGTTTGGTGAAAGTCTTTCCGCCAATGTAACCAACCAAAATATTAGCCAGCACGGTGAGAATCACAGCTGTTAGGCAATATATTTCTTGTGCTGTAGTTACAACTTTTTGTTCTGTTTCTTAACAGAACAGAAATATTATATTGATTAGGCATGTTATCTACCTCATTAGTAACCTTCGTTGGCTTCTAAAAATTGAGACTAATTACACAGAGGGTATTTGTTAGCCATTTTGTGGTTTAGTCATGAGGTTTCACTAACTTCAAAACAGAAATGATAAAATAAGAATGGCTTAGCCTGGAAAGCCACAAGGGCTAGGGCTCCTACAGGCTGCTGAACTCCTAGTCATAGGGCATGAACATACTCCTGTGCTTGACAGGAAATAAGGAAGGTGCAAAATAAAGTGTTCATGGTATTGGCAGTGCCAGAAAAGGTGAGCTGCTTTTCCAGTTTTCTCTGGGAAGGAGGAGGAGAGAAGTGATGGGTTAAAGAAAGTGTCCTGTAGTGATCCATCACTTGGATCACACTGAGTAGACTGCAAACACCATGTGAATCTACTGAGGTTTCTAGTTAAGGGCATCAGGTACCTTTCAGTTTATTTACTTAGTAGTTTCCAGTACATTGTTGATATTAATACTTTAAAAGATGTTAAACCTGTATTGCAATTTTTGTCGAAACCATTATTTTTCTGTAGAATGACTTACTTCCTTGCCTGCAGCTGTGTTGTCTGTAAAAATTCTTGTGTGAGGAGCTCCAATGTATTGGCAAAAGTACAGTTTGAACCTAGTTGATTTGGCATTCAGGGGACCCTTTTTTGTTGAGCTAGGAGTAACAACTTCTCAACTATCAAGTAATTTCAGGGCTCTTGAAGTGTTTCTGACTGTTATAGCAATGATTACAATTGCAGTATACTTCATGCAGGCAAAGGCGTATGTCCTATATTTTGAGAATATATGAGTCATTGTTTCCAAAATTTTGGTGAGAAGGGCAGCTGACAACTATTCTTGACCTGACTTTTCAAGAGAGGATACCACAAATGCAATGTGGTTGGATTGATGTGCTCTATATTTGGAGAAGTTTTAATTGCCATTTAACTATATCAAAGTGTGAAGACGACAGAATTTTGTAGCAGTCTTTATCTGGATGCTTTATCTGTATGCCAGCTACCTAAATGGTGATTTTTAATTATTCATAATAAAACCAGTATCCAGTGTCTGAGGAAAGAGGAGAACAGGGATGGGACTTTATTAATGCAAAATTTAATGAAACTCCTGTATCTGTGCAGCAAGAAGAGATCTATGTTGACGATCCAGCAATTTTGGCTTTCCCCTTTGGACAGTGTGTCCATATACATACCCTCTGCTTCTGTAGCAGCAGCTTACACTTTCCGTGAATTAAAACAATTTGCCTTCTACACAGATAGCATATTACATGGATTTAGTTTTAGACACATAATAATGTCAAGTAATGTTGAACATTCCTGGGGATAATATCCATTGGCACAGCCTTTCCTTATTTATCTGCTGATAGTCTTCGTCCACCCCCACCAAACTTCTCTAACCTGTTAGTGACATCATGTGTGCAGCGCTGAGCAGAAATAAGCTACTTTAGAGTCTCAAGGAACATGTGTAGAATTGGCACATGTTAAATGCTGTGCTTGGTTTTCCGAAGTTTATTACTTTGTTTGATGAAATGGTGTTAATCAGCCTTAATGGTATAGTTTAGCAATTCTGTCTTAGTTTTCATGCTGATTTGTACAATTTAATTCTTATTATTGATTGTCACCTAACATCAAGTACATCAGGCATCTACAGGCTCAAAAACACTAGTTTAGGCCTCCTGGTAGGAGCGGGACTTGAATGATGGCTTCCATTATAGGAATAAAATTGGTGCAGTTTTTGATGTGATGTATAGATTTTGGTTGTTTGGTTTTTAACGTAGGACCTGTAAAAGTTTGGTGGAAGTTGGAGTAGCTAAAATGCTAGTTTTTGATCATCTCAAGAAGTAAAGATTTCGCTGAAGTGTTGCATTGCTTTCCAGAACAGATATTAAAGGTCTTTTATAAAAGCTGTTTCTAATTGGATCTTGCTTTTTGTCTTTCCCTTTATAGCTAAACCAGGTGGACGGGTGAAGTGTCAGTATATTTCTGCTGTGGATAAAGTGATCTTTGTGGACGATTATGCAGTAGGATGTAGGAAAGATCTCAATGGCATCTTATTGTTAGACACAGCTCTGCAAACGCCTGTTTCAAAACAAGATGATGTGGTTCAGCTTGAGTTGCCGGTTACAGAGGTAAGATGTGGAGAGNAAAAAAAAAAAAAAAAAAAGAGTATGTAAATAATTCTGTCAGAAATACTGAAACCAGACGTTTGACCCTGAGTTTCTAGTGCGATATTAACAGTGTGTAATGGAAAAGTTTCTTAGTTATTAGCTGTCATAGGGCAATAGCTTTTTGCAGTTAAACCTATCTCAAGCAAATAAGAGATTGCCTCATCAAGAGCACGTTATTTCACATGGAAGAATTTTTTAGTGACCAGAAGTAAGGACTCATTTCCAGAGCTTTGTCAGTGCTTATGTATGGGATCTGTATGCACTTCTAGAAGTCAGTCTGGGCTGCTTAGCATCCTTAATTTTTTTTTTGTTTTAGGCTTTCAGGGGAAAAAAGACAATTAAAATCAGCTAACATGGTGTTACTATATGTGAAAAATTAATGCTGGAATCTAACTTTTCTAGCTAGGTCAGTTGGCCTAATGAAAGACTTATTTTTACTGCAAATCTGGCTTCCCTTTCATGTTTGGACTATCACAGCTGTAACGCAATTCCTTCTGGTTTGAGACAGTATAACCAAGCATTTAGTATCACTTTAAGGGAATCCAATGTATAAGTTTTTGCTTAGAGTGTAATGCTTAGGATTTTGTTGCATTGGTTTACCTTCAGTAGCACTTATTAGGTGAGGTAGCATGTATGTTCTTATTTTCAAATGTTGGTAAGACAAGATAGGTAACAATTGCTTCTATTCTAAGGCACTTGGTGATGAGGAAGGTAGCTTTCAGCTTTGTAGTGATCATGAAGTAAGACCTGGGAAAAATGTACAACAGTTTTAGTTACAAGCGAGTTTAATTCCTGTTTGGGAAAAGCATAGACCATCTGCCCATAGTAATTTTTATAATAGGGCTTACAGTCGAAAAAACAAAACTGGACTACAAGATCCAGATTCTGAATCTTTAAAGCTCTCTGAGAAAAGAGCACATCCCACGTCCCCATGTCTGTGGGAAATAAATTTATATGGAATGATGCACCACCACCAAAAACTTATCCTGAGCATTGATTTGAAATATTTATGTGCTCTTGGAGTATTGACTAATAGGTGCTTATTATGAACCAAGAATGTGTGTTTTATATGGTGTTTTTAACTACTTGTCTTGAGTAAGAGTAACAGTAATAAAATGTTGCTTCACAGAGGTCTCCAAAGAGAGCTTTCCAGGTTCCTGAGGCTTGCTGCCACTGGCATCATTTTTATACCCTTTGTGGGTGACTACAAAATCTTGATATGTGTGGCTGAGTGTGAAGAGACTGACAGCGGTTAGCGTTTCCTTTCAAAAAGTTTGCTGTCACTGGTTTGCAGTCTCACATGATTCAATATAAACCATAAGTTTGTGTCCATTTTAGCTAAAGATTCTTTGGTTCTAAAGAGTTTACAGACCCTTATTTCCAGTTTAAAATAGAACACTTTTCTGTAAATGTCCTTCTTGTAGAAAAGAACTGGAAAATATTACAGTTCAGTAGGAACAGATTTGGGGAGTTCATGGCCAAATCAGTGAGGCGGGACGAAAAACATTAGCAGTCTTCAGTTCTTTTAACTTTAAAGACGAGGTACCCAGACCTCAGAAAATTTTAGTAGATACTAAGCACATATCATACAAATGCATCAGTCCACCTCTTTCATCATAGGAAGATCAAGAACCTTTATCCAAGCAAGAGCCTTCATTTTTTGTTCGTGTCTAGAACTTTCCTGCAAATTTTTGCACTTAAATTAAGTAGTCTTTTTATATGACTGATCTGCTGGTAATGTGTTGTATCTTTATGCATTGCTAATCAGCAGCAGTGACAAGTTACGATACAGCCTCTATGCTGTTTTTACTTTCCCATAGAACGCTCTAAATTTATGAACTTTCACAATCTATCTGTTGTGCTTCTGTCATCTGCAAGAGACTTGGGAAGTATGAGATGCCACAAGAATTGTAGTTGTCATTTTATTGAAACCTGAGAAACAGATACAGCCTGAGCTAGGTGACTGATTTGCCTTATTTCTGTCCTCCTTCCCCTGAAATCCCAAAGGACATAACTCAGTGGCCATTTGGCTCATTCTGTTTGGAACAGTTTGTGGCTGTTTAAAGGACTGGCTGGCTTGTTGCCCTTAGGAAATAATTCCCTGTGTTTGTTACTTGGAGCATTTCATGTAATGTTTTTCAGATGTTAGCCCACCATTCTAGATACAGAATACTGTGCTTTGCACATAAAGTGTACCTTTAAATCTTACCTGTTGACATGAAGTTAGTAGACAGAGGGACAAGCTAGAAACAGATGGGACTTCAAAGAAAAAATGTCTATAAATGGATGTTTACAGTGTTCTTTTCTAGATGCATTACTTCTGAGTTTTAAGAATTTCTAGATTCTAAACTAGCCTAGGTTTTTTTCTGCCTCATTTTTCAGCTTCATTATACTCGCATTGTAAGTAATTTATCTCAAATTTTGCTGCAACGTTGTTTTCCTTGTTATCATCTACTTTTTTTTAAGATACAAAGCTACTCAGAAAAACATCAAGACTTTGTTCTTGCTCTCACTTTTTGTCCCTAAAGCTAAATGAATCCTTTTGAAGGGAAAGCGTTGGGCAATAGGTGTTTGCTTTTTGGTTGGCTTTAATATGTGTTCTAATTGTTTATATGACTGATTTGCTTAACATTTGGTAATACTGCGCTTGAGGGAACTTACCATAATACTGTCACTATTGCTGAAGTTTATCCATTGATTGACCTACAAAGTAAAATTTGGAACTGCTTACTCAACTCTGGGTCTTTTATGGGAATTATGCTGATATAATATATGATAAAGTAGGATATGACAAATTACATTTCCCTGAGTAATGAAACGGGTATAATTCTTGTCTGTAGTAACTCAGTGTGGATGCTAACTTCTCTTGCATATCTGCATTTTAGGCTCAGCAGCTCTTATCTGCTTGCATAGAAAAAGTAGATGTTTCTAGCACAGAGGGATATGACTTATTCATCACACAACTGAAGGATGGTTTAAAAAATACCTCACATGAAACAGCAGCAAATCATAAAGTTGCAAAGGTAAGAATTTGTCTCTGTACTGTCTAATGTGGATTCCCAAGTCTAATTTGCTTGGCTACCATTATTGAAGCATACAAAATGCTTGACTTAGCATGGTGGATTTTGTTTGAAGAGGATGGAATATATTATGTGTTCCTTATTTGCTCTGTGTGAAGTTTTCACTTGTTAAGAGAACAAACAAGGTTAGTTTCTTGCGGATAAACCCAAGTAATAAAGCCAACTGAGCTTAAAATCTGAAGTTATGGACTTTCCTTGCATTATATCCATGTTGCTTTTGTGTGTCCATTCTTGTATTACTTCTTGAACTCAAGAGAGGGTGCGAGACGTGTTTTTGCTTTTAACACTTTTGTGATCTATTTGTTGTTCAGATGTTAAAATTTAAAAATATAAACTAGGCACTTTTTTTCTTAATTTAGTGGGCAACGGTTACGTTCCACCTTCCTCATCATGTTTTGAAGTCTGTCGCCAGTGCCATTGTAAATGAACTCAAGAAGATAAATCAAAATATTGCTGCCTTACCTGTAGCATCCTCTGTGATGGATAGGTTATCTTACCTCTTACCCAGCGCACGACCGGAACTTGGTGTGGGACCTGGTCGATCTGTGGACAGGTATATTAAGACAAAATAAGTGATGAATTTGACCCCTTAGTTGTATCCGAACAAGCTCTTAGATGACTTTAATTTATTTGCCAAAGATTCTGTTCTGTACTTATTGTACAAAGATTCCTATTCTGTACCTTCTTGTTCTTATACATACTGCTTATTAACTGTTTAATGCATAATACACGGTACATATTACTAAACTTAGAGAAACCTTTATGGGTGTCACAAGGCTGCTTTGGATTCTGACTTTAATGCCAGGCAAGTTGAATTCACTTTGCTCTTAATCCCAAAATATACTTTCAGAAAGGTGACAATTGCAGCCCTAAATACAGGTCCCTAGCTGGTATTATAACTTGTTAATGTGATGTGTTCATCTAGGCTTTACTCTTCATCACGTTTGATTATGGGTTTTATTGGAACAGTCAGATGCGTATGACTAGCTACTTAAGTTATTGGCTTTACTCAAACTAGTACTGAAACCTTACTGAGACTGCAACGTTGAGATGTTCAGAAACTGCATAGCTTTAAAAGCGTATGTATGGCTCTTTTGAATGCAAAGAGAACACTCATTTGTGTACCAAAGACAGCAGACATAGTATGCTGCATCACGAAATCAATTCTTTTTCCTTCATACAAGAAAGAGTTATGCCCATGTTTTGTGTTCTAGAGGTTTACGAAGTTGTTAGTTTTGCAGAGTGTATATATGCTACTTCTGAACTCTCTAGTCACCTGCTGTGTGTTTCGTGTCAGAGAAAATTTTACTTCAGACTATTGCTTCATCTCTTTCTGATCTGAGTGATACTGTGTACACAAGCGAGTAGCCCATTATTTTAACCTTCATAAGCTGAAAGGAGTTAGAATACTGATAAATCTTCTAAATCTATAAATTAATTCCTTCTTCAAAGTTTCTATACAAATATTATTTTGCAAGTGTATTATCATTTCTTACAGCTTGAATAATTTAATAAAATTGATTTCATCTCTTAGTTCCCCTCCTGAAGCCTCCAGTCCTACCTGTATCTTGCCATCCTGTATTTTTGATTAGAGCTCTCCAAGATCTGTCTCTTAAGATGGTACAGCTGGCAGGGAGGTTGGACTAGGTGATCTCCAAAGGTCCCTTCCAACCCCTACCATTCTGTGATTCTGTGATAATGTCAAATTAAGACAGCCCTTATGTGGATGTTGCAAGAATAGTTTACTTCCTTGGTAGAAAATGTTTAGTATATCCATTCTCTTATAAGACAGCAATAATCTGAAACTGAGGCACTTTTCTGTTTCTCAGCACTAGTTCTTGGGATGATACTGGAGAACTCACTGTCAAGGCAAAAGAAAAGCTGATAGTTGTTTCTTATGTACAATTTCAGATAAGGGATATGCACTGAGTGAAGGTGGAAAAGCGAGGAGCTTCTTTTCTTTGTAGATATTGAGTTGCAGAGGAGTTCATATTTTGTGACTTAGTAGTTTATAATTTTTAAGTATTATAGTATGCAGTGAGTGATGAATGTTGGGGGATTTGTACCATGTATTCAGTTAAGCCTAAAATATCATTTTGGAGTATTTTTAAATAGGCATATTCATATTTGTTCCACTAATAAGCCCAAATTTTTGCAGTATGTGTCATGTTAAAAAACCCAACTCTAGCAGTTCTATTGGGCTAGTTTCTACATCTTCCCTAAATGCTGAGTAGCTTTGGATATCTGATGCTTTTCTGCAGTTAGACCAAATTGGAATCTTATTTTATTAATCTTGCTTTTAAGGCCTGTGGGTTGTTGTATTGCTTTTGGTCTTTTGCTGAGGATGTACCTTTAGGCACCCAAGTGAGAGAACTTTGTAACTTTTCTGTAATTGTTAATCATAATTTTAAGTATGAGTTATAGATAACTATCTGTGGTATTTCTAATGGTTACTAAAGCATTGAAAATATCTTGTAAATAGTAACTTTTTTTTATTCTAAGTGGCAGTTTAGGGTAACGTAGAATTTTTCATCTTTCTAGGTCTTTGATGTATAGTGAAGCTAACAGACGGGAGACATTCACTTCATGGCCTCATGTGGGTTATAGGTGGGCACAGCCGGATCCTATGGCTCAAGCTGGGTTCTATCACCAGGTAAAAGGTTTAGTTGTTGTGTATTTGTTCCCTAGGTGAAGGTTTGGGGAGCAGGGAAAGANTTTTTTTTTTTTTTTTTTTTTTTTTTTTTTTTTATGGATTCCTTCAGTGATACAAAAAACATAATGAAAAAGTTTCTCATTCAGCTCTTTTCTTTTTTAAGTTTCAGGGTTTTTTCCATGCCTTGAGGTTGCTTTTGTTTTTTGTACAGATCACAGAAAATACTATTCTGAACTTCAGCATATAAAACACTTTTAACTATCAAATTGATCTGAGTTGAACAGCAAGAATAAAGATGAAGTTGGTTGTTATGTAGAGTCTCTCTCCTTGTTAGATTGTTCAGTAAATATCCTTTTTATATTATAAGTAATGCAATAAAAGCATTAAGCTTGACATTGGAGTAACTATACTCTCCTAGTGGGACTTAAACTGTATTATAACAAACAACTGTCCTAGATCACATTACTAAATAATTAAGCTTAGTGAATTAATACAACCTCAACATTTTATTCCACTAGTTTTGCTTATTTCCATTTTTCATTCTTTGAAATTATTTCTACTGTAAAAGAAATATTCATGGTATGGGTTTACATAACAATGGCTAGGCAGTGCATATCATTTGACATCAATATTCTCTGCCTCATTATGTCAACTGCAAAGCCTGATAGGTGCAAGTGGATAAAGTTTTTGGAGGATTTCTTAAGCTTGTTCAGGAGAAGAAATGCAGGGAGTTCCTATGTTAGAATTGCATCTGCATATTCCCAGGCATATCTTGGCAACTTGAAATGTGGTCATGAAAATGCTATATTTTAAGAGAATGGAAGTTTCCATTCTTTTTCCTCTGTCACTTCAGCTAGTAACAACTGTTCTTTGCAGAGGAGTGATATAGAATGCTTTATATTCCAGCCGATTGAAGGCATCATAGGAAATACTTGTTTAACCTGTGTTTTTCCAAGCATGCAGATGTACAGTTATTCTGCTGAGGTTCTAAATTTTTTGAACCTTGTGAACTTTTTCCAGACAGAAAAGTCTTAGCAGTGATGCTGAGTTCTGTTCTGTGTCTATGATTTTTATTCAGTGGCCTGCACAGGTGTCTGTTCTGATTCTCTTCTATAGTGATGTAGTGTATTCTTTTTTTTTTTTTCCCGTGGGAAGTACTGCCACTTTATAGTATGTAATTTGTGGCCTTTTATAGTTTTGATGCGGTGCTTTGCTATGCCACTAGAAGAAGGAGAGGACTTGATCACCTAGTTAAAGTGTTTTATAGTATATAGCCATATACATTTCACATGTTTCTTTGTATTTTATAGCCTGCTTCATCAGGAGATGACAGAGCCATGTGCTTTACCTGTAGCGTGTGTTTGGTATGCTGGGAGCCTACAGATGAACCTTGGTAAGTTTGATGTTTAGAGTAAACTTAATTTTGTGCTGAAGCGGTTAGAAATCTTTGGAGGACAAAGATCAACATTATCTCAGTGGAATTTTTGGTGAGTGTAGGGAGTGTCACTGACAAGAATGGATTTCCAGTATGATTCCGTGGGACAAATCACAAAATAATTCCCTGTGCTATGTCAAATTTCTGTGTGATACTAAATCTAAGAAATTGTAGTTGATTCCTTAATTATGATTTGCTATTTCATTTCAAATTTTTCCATGGCAAAGGCAGCAGCCAAAATTCCTTTGCAGGGATGTAAACTCAATCTTCTGTATGACTGTGACTGGAACACATATTTTTTTAAAGTTCTTAAATTGCAATAGTCACGCAGTGCATATTTGCCTTTTATGTGAGGTTGAAAGATCCGTTACTAGTTTCCTGAACCAGTTAAATTGTGCATAGTGACAAAAATGCAGGACCTTATATTGATTTTAAAAGGGTTGTCAACATAATTTTTGTCTTGATTATTTGGTAATTTATAATCATTATTTGAACATGTCCTATTCCTGACTTGCTGCAAACTTTCCGTTGTAATATTATCTTCATAGTCCTTGTCTCTTCCTTTCCCTTGGTAATTTCCATACATTTTGTAGTAGTGTCACTGCTCTTTGCCATGTCTCTGCATGGTATATATTGAGATTAGAAGGGTTTTTTTCATGCTTCTTGGTCACTGTGTCATTCAGGACTGTTTTCAGTTTTGATTTCTGTAAGTGTGGATGTAGAACTAGAGCTAGGACATTGCTTCATCTTATTAAAGTTACTTATAATAATATCTCATAACACTGGAATTCTAATGTATGCTCTGTAGAATTTAATCTGTGCTTTTTGTCATGAGGACGTGATGGCCTACTGCCTATAGAACAATTATTTTTTTAGATGGGCTATTTATATTAAGAGCATTGTGTGTAGATTCCTCCATTTGAATATGACTATTCAGTAAGCAACGAAAGGCTTTAAATATAGTCTGCTAGTGAGAAACAGCAGGGAAGGCTGTGTTAGTAACTTCAGAACTCTCTTGTATGGTTGACTGCAATACAGTTCAAACAGTTCAGTTTCAGCATCACTTCGAGGGCTGAGTTTGTATATGATGTGTATATTTTTCACAGTAAGAAACCAATGTTTGCTATGTTTGTTTTTAATATGAAAAGGTCTGAACATGAGAGACATTCCCCAAACTGCCCATTTGTCAAGGGTGAGCACACTCAGAATGTACCTCTTTCAGTCACACTGGCAACAAGTCCAGCACAATTTCCCTGCACAGATGGCACTGACAGAATAGCCTGCTTTGGATCTGGAAGTTGCCCTCATTTTCTAGCTGCTGCAACGAAACGAGGAAAGATCTGCATATGGGATGTTTCCAAACTTATGAAGGTATACAATATAAACAGCCGGTTTTTATTAGCTACTTACGGATAAGCATAGCTCAATTTAAACCAAAGACCTCTTCTGTTTTTTGTTGTTATTTCTCAGGTCCACTTAAAATTTGAGATCAATGCATATGATCCAGCTATTGTGCAGCAACTTATGTTATCAGGAGAACAGAGCTCAGGGGTTGACTCAAGGAGACCAACGCTAGCGTGGCTAGAAGATTCATCTAGCTGCTCAGATATACCAAAATTAGAAGGAGACAGGTATGCCAATCCACAAAATTAGAAATATGAAATGCTGCTGTGTAAGTGGTAAATGCTGTTTAGTTAAGTTATGCTTTGTGAAACATAAGATTGGTAAGATCTATTTTTTATGGAGATAATTTTTTTAATGACTGTGTACCTGTACACAGTTCAACACTTCAAAAACAATAATCTAAATTTCTATCTTTAAAGCCAGTTACATTTTATTCCCGCTGTTTCCGTTTTTATACTCCACTAACAGAGAGATACCAAATTTCATTGCTGCCCTGTGCTGATGTTCCACAGGCAGAGAAAAAAGAGAAAGAAATATGAGTTTTGGAACAGCTTTTCATTTTAGTTATGGATTATGTGTTTCTAGTTTTGAAAGTAAAGGCTACTTGCGGACTTCTGGAACATGCTTTTCTCTGATTGTTTGTCCATAATTTCTGGATATGTCATTCTGAAAAGAAATGATGTGGATGTGCTAGGAATTGATTTCATTTTGTACCTTTAACGCGTGCATATGGACTCTAAACAATTAGACAGTCCTGTCACAAGTTTTTAGATAAGATAGAGGGTATGCCAGTGCTTAGAAAGTGTCAGGTGAGAAAAAGCAGTATTCTTTCATTTATGCTTTTTACAGTCTGTTACTGGAAACTATTTTGTCATATTACCAAAACTCAAACAAAAGAGTGAATAATTGTTGGAAAACTCAGGACAAAAGGTGTTTGGGGAGTCTTGCTAGTTTTCTGAATGTTTCTTCTTAAACTTCAGCATTGTGGAAAGTACTGCTACATGCACAGGAAAGTAAATCTTTGGTTTTAAGCTTGGTGTGATTCCTACAGTACTGCACAGCAAATACGAAGTTTTCTGTTCTGAAGAGGGTATGTAGAAACGTGGGCAACATCAGAGTGTCGGGCCTAACAGCCGCTGGGGCCTAGACATTTACTGTAGCTTTAGGGCTGTAAACTGCTTAAGAGTTAAAGAATTAAGCCAATTTTAAGAGCTGATTAAAGGATAGTGCAATCAGTAGAAACATACTGCTAAGAACTAGGTGTCTTTTACTTCATTTAATCTATATGAAATTTTCTATCACTTTCCCTCTCAAGGGGAAGCTGCATGAGAATCAAAGTATTGAATTGTTTCTGTCTTGTTGTGAAGTGAAGGTTGATCAGGATTGAGCCCAAAAAGATCTGTTTGTTAGGCGTGACGAGGAATCATCCAGTTTGTTGAAATTTGGGCATCCAACTTGGTATTGCGAGTAGTTATACCTGAAGCTGCAAAGGCACTACAGTTCTTCCTGTGTGTAAAGAGCCTGTAATAGGAAATTGTTTGTTATATTGGAAAAGTCAGATGCGTAAAATCTTCATATATTCTTAGAACTACTGAAGGGCCTATTTCTCTTGAAGAGGTATCTTTAACAGAATCTGCTTTTATGTGTAAATGATTCATATAGTGTTTTTAAAAGCAACACGCTGTTCATACACCCTTTCTGCACTAGCTACAAAATCATCGCGGTAGAATTGAAGACCAGTCTGGCAACTCCACCTCTCAGAGACTATTCTGAGGAACTTTGAATAAGGTGTTATCTGTTTTCAGAGGTTTTGTTTGGTTGGTTTTGTTTTTCTTGGAAAGATTCCTGAGAACTGGCTTTCATTTTAACTCCATTTAAGTCTGAATTGTTGGGAATACAATAGTAGAATGAGGCGAACAGAAAGCTGGTCTACTGGTTCGATGATGGAGGGGAAAAAAAAATAATCTTTGAATTGTTAGTGTCTGTGACGAACTCATCAATGGATGTACAATGCTGACTAAAAGAAATGCCACGTTATAAAACACATTGTATTTTGTACTAAATTATTTTTTTAAATTTAATTAAGCATGCAGCTACAGCATACGTGGTATCATTCGTGCATTATTTTTTTTCAGTGATGACCTACTGGAGGATTCAGACAGTGAAGAGCATTCCAGATCGGAATCTGTGACAGGTAGGTTATATCTGATCCATGTAACAGTTTAGAGGTCAGGAGGGAAATTGTTCTTCTCAGGCTTTTAAAAAAGCCCTGTCAAAAGCAAAGGATACTATATTCCTGTATTAGAAAAAAGAAGAAAGATTGACCTTGAAAGCAATGCCAATATTTAAGTCACTGTTTGTGTGGTTGAGAGATTACATACAGGTGACAAGAAAAATCTTACTTTGTTGGTTAATAAATGTCTTATTTGACAACAAGCATTGCTTATCTTGCTGTCAATAAAACACACAAACCAAGTTTAAAGAACTTACTTAGAACGGGAACAAATTACAGCTGTACAAAACCCTTCAAATTCAGGGGATTGCTAGAGAGAGTTCCTGTATCTTGATTGTTTCCCTGTGGGTATGCACTTTGAGAGAGTATTGCTCTTCCTGAATAAAGATTTCATATGGAAGCAGAACAGTACTATGCACGGTGTTCCTGTGTTATTTTCTTGGATGTTGAATCAGAAATTTTGATGGGAGGATTACATGCTTATTTTCCATAATCCAGTTTACATCTTTGAATAAGGATCAGCAAGTGGGGGGAAAAAAAGAACATGGGCATGTGCATACACAAGGACTTTTTTCAACGGAAGTATTAGCAAAGATGATAGTCTGTCATTTATGCTTAAGTTCACCTCTTAATATGGCTTTGTGCAGTGTCCTTGCTAATTTTTTAAATCTCTGTGTTACTTAGTTGAATTCTTCTGATTCATTGTTATCCTTGCAGTACTGTTTCATTTGATCAGGCTCTCTTAAGTTTTTACTGGATTTTGTTTTATAACAGCTTGGGGTTCTTGCTGTTAAGTGATCTCTTACACGTTGGGAAGTATCAAGTTTTGGAGTAAAATGACATGTTTTTCAACTAAGATTGGAGAATGAATCTGTAGAATTGCAGATACCTGATGGTACTGGATTGTCTAGGAAGGAAGGGGAATAATGAATTTTGTTGATTAGTTAGTTGGATTTCAGTATGGTGGTCTAGCCAAGTGAAATAATTTGTAGAAAGATAATGCTGTTAGCTGGGAGACTTGTTACAAAGGTTAATGTCCTGTTCTCTTTATTTTCACTCTTGTTGATAAAATTAGGACAACCATTAGTCTACGTGGAAGGAATGTTTCTGGGCCTCTTTTATTGTTTCTTGACTATCAAATCTTGAACATACAGAGTGTTTAACATGTTGATACTGTAGAGCAGTGACTTTTTGCTTAATTGTGAGGATAAGTCCATAATATATGCAATATGATTCCTTTTTTGAAGGTATGTTATGTTAAACATTTTTGTTTTAAAGGGCATACATCGCAAAAAGAAACTATGGAAGTCAGTCTTGATATAACAGCGCTCAGCGTTCTTCAGCAACCTGAAAAACTTCAGTGGGAAATTGTTGCAAATGTTCTGGAAGACACGGTTAAGGATCTAGAAGAACTTGGGGCAAATCCCTGTTTGGCCAACTGCAAGAGCGAAAAGATGAAGGAAAAACATCTAGAACAACACAACATTCCCTTTCCTTGTTTATTAGCTGGAGGTCTATTAACATACAAATCACCTGCTACCTCTCCTGTTAGCAGTAACTCTCAGAGGTCACTGGATGGCTTAAGTAGGACTCGAGGTGAGAGTGTATCGGAACAGGGATCAACTGACAATGAATCCTGCACTAACTCAGAACTGAATTCCCCTCTGGTAAGGAGGACTTTACCTGTATTGCTGCTGTACAGCATTAAGGAGTCTGATGAAAAAGCAGGAAAACTCTTTTCACAGATGAACAATATTATGAGTAAAAGTATACATGATGATGGTTTCACAGTTCCACAGATCATTGAAATGGAGCTGGACAGTCAGGAACAGTTGCTGTTACAGGATCCCCCTGTGACTTACATTCAGCAGTTTGCAGATGCTGCAGCCAACCTAACTTCTCCAGACTCGGACAAGTGGAGCTCTATGGTTCCCAAGCCTGGGACTTTGGTTCAGTGCTTGCGTCTGCCAAAGTTTGCAGAGGAGGAGAACCTGTGTGTAGATTCAATCACTCCTTGTGCAGATGGAGTTCATTTGTTAGTAGGACTGCGGACTTGCCCTGTCGAATCTCTGAGTGCAATAAATCAAGTAGAGGCCTTGAATAATTTAAACAAATTAAACTCGGCACTATGTAATAGAAGGAAGGGGGAACTAGAATCAAGTCTTGCTGTAGTGAATGGCACGAGTATTGATGTAATCCAACATGAGGCACCAGCAGATGTACCAACTCCTTTAATAATTCAGCCTGAACAGAGAAGTGTTAGTGGTGGATACCTAGTGCTTTATAAGATGAATTATGCTACTAGAATAGTTACTCTAGAGGAGGAACCAGTAAAAATCCAGCATATCAAAGACCCCCAAGACACAATTACCTCAATGATTTTGCTCCCACCAGATATATTGGATAATCGAGAGGATGACTGTGAGGAGCCTGTAGAGGAAATACAATTAACTTCTAAAAATGGCAGTGGGAGAGAGAGAAGATCTGAGATCTCGACTCTTGGGCACCTGGTAATAACTACTCAGGGAGGATATGTAAAAATACTAGACCTTTCGAACTTTGAAATTCTGGCCAAAGTGGAGCCACCTAAAAAGGAGGGCACTGAGGAACCAGATATGTTTGTCTCTGTGATATACTGTTCGGGCACAGACAGATTATGTGCATGCACCAAAGGTAAGACTTTTCTTAAATATTTTTTTTTTAATGCTTGATTTGACTGTATTTGGATTATATTATAGAATGTTAGAATCTAAGTTTCTAAGTAGTAATAGGCAAATTCCACTGAATTTATGTACAGTTTAATTCTGTTCTAGGGAGCATGGGCTGTAGTTAATTCCTCATATTAAATGTAGGTTTTAATCTCTGAAATGGGAATAACTCTTGGGTATGTCCAGTGTACTGGTAAATTTGTTCTTGTAGAGGCACAGATTTTCTTAAACCCAAAGCAAATAGAAGTAATTCTTGTATGTAATTATTTCTGTGCTAGAGATCCACGTTTCAGAAAAATGTCTCCTGTCTGTTATTGGCGATATTCAAGAGGGCAGAGAAGATAACGCTTTTATACCTTATTCCAGTGGTCAGTTGCATCTTCTTTCAGATAGGGCTGCTGGTTCCGCTTCAGCTTTTTGCTTCAGCTTTTTTTAATGCTATCTTGAGCATGTGAGCATGAGCGCCAGACTATCCATGCAGGACTGTTAAATCTTTTTCAAAATGAACACAAGACATTTTGGGGGAAGGGGACAGGTAGGAGGGGAGCGTAACTCAAGTCTGGGCCACTGCTACTTCGTAGAAGTCCCTAAACCGTTCCACACCTCCCTGCTTCTGTGTGTCACATTGAGGCAGTGGACACAGCTCTAGCTGTCATCCGGCTGAGTTCCTCCATGCACCAAAGTCTCATTTAGTTCTCCTGCACTTGAATGCAGCTCTGGTGGAGATGCTTAGCCTCTCAAAGGGGATAAGGTGATGGGACGGTTCAAACATTTCAAGTGAAGTCCCACCAATGTCATGTTGAAATTTATCTCTACTAGAAGAATTTCAGTTGGCACATTTCCTCCTTTCATGTTGATGTCATGTTGATTACACAGTTCTCCTGTGAGCAGTTGTTAAATCAAATTTACTTGTTATTTTCAACAAATAAAGTCAGGCTCATTGTAAAAATCTTATGCCTGTTAAGGGCTCTGTGTTTATCACTTACCTACCAAGAGTTGTAGCAGTGGAGATTTTAGATTTGCTTTTTTAGTATGGGTGAAAACATCACATGTTAGCAACTAGTATTTACGTTTGCAGATTCCCAATGGAAACATTCATATTTACTAAATTGTTCTCTTTTGGTATCTGCATTTGAAGAAATGTCTATTAAACTGTTTTAGCTTTATTTAATAATGCACGCTTTTTCCTAGTTAAAATGGAACTTTAATGAAAAGGTTAATTGCCTTTGAAAACTGTTAGTATATCATATCCACGTCATAATGTTTTTATCTATAATTTGCTGATCAAACTGCCGTCTCATTTAAAAAAACCCCAGACCTTGCTGAGGTGTTTTTTCTACAGAATTGTACTGTTACTCATTTCTTTTAAATCTATTCTGTCTGTTTTGTGTTTTAAGATTAATGATAGAAGTTAAAGGCCTTATTGTCACTGTGCATGGTACTTTCCCATCCAGTGTTAGTGTGTATGGTAATTATATTCTTGTAGCATTTGGTATTATCTAAACCTGTTTTGGGACTTTAAGTGTAAGATATGCAGGTCCGTTGAGTTGGGAGCATTTATTCTGTGTGTGTAGGAGTATTTGTCTCTTCTGCCTAGATAACCACCACCTCTGTTACTGACTGGAGAATACTTCATCTTCCTCATAGTAGACAAGCACGTCATTCTGCTTTTTCAGTAAATACCTCTGTATTTTTTCCTCTTGGAGAGTATTACAATATCCATCTAGTAATTTATAAATAGCTTTGCTGTGACTTCTTATGTTCTTGCTGCCTTTAAGGTGACTAGGGTTTGGGGTTTTTTTCCTTCTGTAGTCCTGTATGCCACAGGTATCCCTCTGCCCTCAAGTTTATTCTTTTGAATATAGTACTTTGATAACTCTTCATTTTATTTTTTTTTTATCTGTTGATTATTCTTATCTTTCATTTATACCCACTGCACCTCTATTTGGAACTTGATTTTTCTGCTTTGCAACCAAATCAGAATGAACTTCAGAATTCATTATTTTCATTGTTTAAATGACTTTAGAAGCTTTCAATTTCTATTCCTTTTTTAACATTTCAGCCACTTCTTCTGGTATAATATTTCTCACTTTTGAGAAATTGAGTCCAAAGCTATCATAAATATTTAGGGACCAATGTCCACTAGGAGTCTGGATTTCAGTGTCTGATACTAGATACATCTGAAGCCTCAGAGGCCTAACCTTATGCCTAAATACGAAGTTTTGTAAAGAATTACTTGGTCTTAAATGTTTATAAATAAATGTACTGCATAAAATTCAGGAATGCTAGAAGAAAAATTGAATCAAAAAGCTCAACTATTACTATAACTTTTTTATCCTATATCTTTTTGTACATTTATTGTGGTTTAGGCTGAATCAGCCACTGGGTATGTGGGGCACATTTGAATAACAATGTAAGGAATAAGTTTTGCATAATTTTTGTTGCATTTAATCTTAGTCATCCTTTAATCTTTCTGCTGGAAGTGGGTAAAATTGCTTGCTTACCTGCTAGGTGGATGAAGATTTTTTTAAATTATTATTATTTTTTCTTAAATGCAGTTTTCTTAGGCTTCTTCCAAAATCACTTTGAGGTCTTAGCTCCTCTATATTTACTACCATGTATGGCATTGTGCCTGCAGTTTGACAGCATTAGGAAGATATGTGTTGAAAGTAGAATAGCTATATTCACCGATGTATTTAATGTTAATCCTTCTAGCAAGTAGCTAGAAGACATAAGTGAAAATGTTAAGTAGAAGATTTGGAATCTACATGCACTGGAAATGCTTGGATGATGCTGGAAAACTATTCAAGAATATAAGCTGAGCAGTGTATTCTTTCCTGCTTACTTGCTTGGATGGTGGGAGTAGGCAAAGAGGTACTTTAATGTCTGAGAGTTTTGGATGCAGGATAGCTTTTTTTTTTCCCTGCTGCTCCTGCTTGTTGACATGTTATTTTCATTGGTAGATCATATAATTTTTCCCATAGCTGTCTTTAAGATATATTTGAAAAGAAGCCTATGTGTGAATTGGTGTTTCAGGTTTTGAGTGGTTTTATGTAAAGATGTTTTAGACCTCCATCTAGACCTCACTCTTTGAGTTGGGAATAATTATTCTTATCCTACTTCAAAACGTTGCCTGTTGGTGTCAGCTTCAGGTGCTTCTCTGTTTCTGCAACCTGGAGTTGACCTCTGGGGGGAAGCATGCAAGTATACCCTTGGTTCCAGTTCTGTTAAGGAAACATAGCGGACTTTAAGGTCTTTGTATTTTGCTTTCTTCTCTTACCCTTGGCCAAGGTAAACTATAGCTAATATCCCTCTTAGTAGTGCTTTGTGTGTTACCATGGGGGTTTTAAACATTTTGTCTTGTGTCATTAATATAAACCAGCTTAAGTTTTGCTTTTCTAGCATCCAAAATAAGTAAATTCTTTGTTATAAAACTATGCAGTAGGCTGACAGGTATTGTTTTTGAATAGGGTTACAGCTGTAGCATGGTCTTTTGATGATATTTGAAGCCTATTATCTGGTGTTTAAGAGGATCAGATATAGTTTGTTTTGGATGCATACATTTCCAGAACTAGAGTTGTCACTGCCTCCTTTATATCTCTGCTTTCATCTAATCATATTTCTTTTTCTAAATAACAGTCCTACCAAAAATTACTGAAGAAAATGGTCCACAGCATACTTTCTATTTTTTTCTTTTCTTGGGTTTGTTTTGAATCATTTCCTTAGTTTAGCTGCTTAGCAGTGTTTGCCATGCAGGTAATTTTGTTGAACTTTGCTTTAGAATATGGAATGAAGTGCAAAAATGGGTGTATCTGAAATGTTCCTTTTTAATCTAACATAAAGGTGCAAATCTCTGCTTGTATTTTGTTTTGGCAGTTTTGAAAATTGTGCATGCTTGTATTTCTGGCAGTATTTTTAAAAACATCATTAAGAATTGTCGATTTGCTGTCTTTCATTGCTACTGATGTTCTCCCTTGTCAAGTTACGAACTTCAGTGTCTGAAGCTCTCTGAAGAAACATTATTGAGTAGGAAAGTGAGGTGGCATTTCAAACAAATGCTAAGAGAAGTGGAAATGTTTATGGTGTTGTGGTGAAGCAGGTACTTCCTTGCCAGACTGTCTGATTGAGTAGGTGTTAAAATCTGTACGATCTGTTGTGTTCCTTCTAGTGAGTGAGTGAAACATTCCTTGATTGTTAAATTTGCAATCTAATTCTTCACAAATCTAGTCTTTGAATGTCTGTGTTGAGTAAAGATTTTACAGTAAATTATTTCCCTGTTGAGTCCTGTTGAAAATGCTAGTATTTGTCTTTGTATTACATCTAGCAAAGTATTTCTCAACAGAAAGTCAATTTGATTTTTAAGAAGTGGTTCTTCAGTAGTTCCATAAATTAATTTCATTATATTTTCAGTTTAATTATTATTTGGAAATAGTTTGTTTTCAACATAAAGAACTCTAGTGCCTTTTTGTTCTAGCAGTTCTCTTTTCTCTCTGTATTGCTTCAGAGCTGACAGACAAAAAGATCCAGCTCCAAATGAAGTTCCATAATCATCTTCTCACACATAGCTATTCCTAGATCACATTGAATCAGTTCTTTTGGGTATTGTCTATTCTGAATTAGAATTGGAAGCTGTAAAAGAAGACAGTGAACACCGAATGTAACCCATCGTGTACATTTGTTTGTTACTGATAGTTCTTGCACTTTTGTTTATAAGCACTTTTTCTTTAGGTGTCTTTTGTTATAATGCTTTTTTTAATGTTCTTTTCTAGATACATAATTCTCCTAAATTCTTGCCTGCAGTGTTACATTGTAACAAGATTTTTTCTAGTCACTCCACTTTGTTGGAGAAAGTGTTTTTTTTCAGACTGGAGTTTGCTATTGAGTTGTCTGTACTAATTTATCTTGTTGCAAGCCTGGCAGAACTGGATGGCACTTTAACACATTTGAGAATTGATTCTGCCAAATCTTGTACCTTTCAATTATAACAGATTGCTTGCTCTTGAGTTGTGTATAGTGTATTAACTACTCTCTGTAGCTTTTCTTCTCATTTTGTTTGGATATCTTATTTGTCTCTTCCATGTCATTGGGCTTTGTCAGCCTTGCATACTGGTGTATTTGAAGTTCAGGAAACAATTTAGTGTTTTCAGTTGTCTGCCTTCATAGCCAATGGGGTCTGATGGGACAGAGGAGAGGTAGAGTTTTTTCCACATCAGAATTAGTGTTGGAAGTGATGCTAAGAGATCATCTTCAAGTCAGGATCAATTACACTTACCTATTCAGAAGCAGAGTACCGATCAGCTGTTTTTTTAATATCTTCAACATGGAGCTTTAACAACCTGCTCATGATTTTTTTTTTTTTCCACTGCATGCTGTCCTTGATGATGTTTTTTTTTTTTCCCCTAGTGCTTAGTCTGTATCACCTTTGCTGATTGGAGTCATTACTATCCTTTATGAACATGGCAAAGAGATTGCTTCAAAAAAGGAGGAGAAGACAGAGTTTATTTAGGTACTGTCCTTCTCCAACCATTTATTTTCTTAAGCTGAATAGCTCCAATCCTTTCCTCAGGGGCTTTGAAAGACAAAAAAACCCCTTACTCTCCCTTCTCAGCAGACCTGCTCAAGTCAGTCCACATTTTTCTTGATGAGATACCCAAAACCAGGCACAGTAATCTTACAAAATCCTTTGAATGGAACAGAAGAATTCCTTAGCAGCTCTGCAGTCTGTACATGCCATGTGTGCGTATACATAGTGGCATGTTTGCACTTTTCAGCAGGAAATTGAATCAGGTTTATCTTCTGACTCACGAGAGCATCTTTTACAGAACTGCTGGCTAGCTGATTTTTCTTCATCCCATAATAGTGCATTTAATTATTTCTTGCTAGGCATAGTAACTTTGACTTGTCGCTATTCAATTGCATTCTATTTTTTCATAAGCCGGGATGGAATTTTACAGCTGAAGTCTTCAAGAATAGCATAAATTCTGTTGGAGTGAGGTTTTGGGGAAGCTTTCTTGAGGACTTTTTTCAAGTGTTCTGAATGAGTAGGTTTAGAGTTAACCCTTTCTATACAGCCCAGTGGTGAGACGTGAAGGACTCCTAAGTTGTTCAGTGAATAGTTTCCCGTGTTATGGCTTTGTTTTCTTAATTCCTTTAACTATTCAGGTATTGTTCAACTATGTCCTTGTGTTGTGATTTGCTATCGACAATACTGAACATTTCACCAGATTGGCTTTGACTGCAGTGACCTGGGCTCTGACATGTTCTCTAACTTGTGCCAGTGCTGCTTTCCTGGAAACCAATAACTTTTGCCAGAATGAAGGTTGGGATTTATTTGGATGGATTTATGATTCTTATGTTCTGTTTGTATAACATACCAGGTTCTTGACTCCAAGCAAATTACAGATTTTAAATACAATTCAGAATTAAATTAACAATGTTTTGAATATGTTACCCATTATTTTCGGGAAGTATAATGATGCCGGTTTCCAATTATTCTCCTTTGTGATCACTGAGTAAGTCAGTGTCAGCTTTCGTATCTTCTTGGTAGTGCAACAGAAGCGTCTATCGCCTCTGTCAAAGTGATGCAAGCAGAGAAGTCTTCAGGTAAACTACTACTAACGATATTTGCTACCCGGCTAGACTTAGAAAACACGAGATGAGTCACTGTTTCAGCTTAGTAGTGCATTCTATGAGCTAGTAGTAATGTCCCCCCCCTTACCCGCCCTGCAAAAAATAAAAGAAAAAGGGCAGCATTGACTTTTGCACAGACTTTTTTTTTTTCCTGGCACTTGACTGTAGGAGCTATGGTATCTTTAAAACAAAATTAAGTATGCATCATCAGAAGGTTGTCTTTGGATGTTCTAGGAGAACAAATGTCTCCTTTGTGATAGAGAAGCCAAGCCACCTGCAGGGTTTTGGAAAGCGTGCATAAGAACTAATAGCCTAACTAATAGGCTAATACTGTTGTTCATTATAAGCTTCTTTATGGAAGCTTTTTGAAAAGAAATATGAGGAAGTGCGATATCTCAAGTTTAGCACAGAATTTTTCTTGGAAAAATGCTGGAGTCTTTCAGGAATGCGGAGACTGTGACTCTCTCTTCCTCTTGTAGTATGAATAAAACGGTAAGGACATTTTTTGCTGCTGTTAATTAGTGACAGGAACTCAGAAACTTGGTTTGAGAACCAAGGTTTTGTTTCTTTAAAACTAAACCCTACCCAACCATCTACAGAATAAGTGAGACCTTGGCATAACTTTCCCTTAGAAAAACCCATACCTTTGAAGTTCTTCAGCATTTCTCCTGCTGTAAGCCATAGAACTGTCAGACGGTGCAAGTCAGTATGTTGAACTTCCATTGCATGAGGGTGTACTTTATTTTCAGGACAGGAGATTATCTGGTTTTGGTTGTTGAGATCATTCTGATCATTGACCTTTGAGCGGTAAAGGAAACAGGAACAGAACAGGAAACAAACTGAGGTTTGGCTTATTACCAAATGAAGCTGTCATGGTCTGTGTTTTCTAATGTGTCCCTAATTCTCTTTGTGTAAGGAAAATTGCTCATTTGTGAGCTGTTTAATTTTAAGGATGCTTGTTTTAAGTGTTACTTGCTAGGACTGTCTTTTTTTCCCTCCACTCTTGGTGATCTACTTGGGATGTACTGTTTTGCACCGGACGCGGGTGGGTGGGTTGGGGCTGAGAGAGGGGCAGTACAGGCTTCTTACTGGATCTCAATGAGAAAGGCCTCACCAAAAATGGCTTAATGGCCTAATGAAATAGCTGTTTTAATAAGACAGACTAGAAAGAGAAATATAGTGAGAAAATCTCGCGTCCCTTCAGATGCTGTGAGCCCTCCTTTCGTGCAGCATCACTGGGAGGATTTTCCCAGAGCACACCGCGTAGGTCCAGTCCATGGAGAGGTTCTTCCTTTATGGTCATTTGAGCTATTATTTTCCTCATTTTATTCTGTCTTGTTAAAACAGCTGTTTTATTAAGCCATTTGTTTTCAGGCCTTTCTTAGTGAGATCCAGAAAAAAAAATGTACCAGTTCTCTCTGTGCCTCTCACACGCTCGCTCTCTGCCTCGCTGTGCCTCTCTGTCGCTCTCTGTTTCGCTCCCCTCACAGTGCGGAACATGTACCTGCTGATTATGCTTTTATCTTGGGTTTTTATTATATATATTGTCTCAGGTTTGTTTATTTCAGTTTACCTGGATAATTTGCATAACAGGGTTTGTCATAACGTTAGTTAGATGCTGAAGAACAGTCTGTAATCAGTTTTTGGAAAAACTATGGAAGGCGTACCCTTGGATTTTCCTATTTAAATCCTACTGATAAGGATTTTTGTAACTTCTGAAACTGTTAACAGCCCTTCCCCTCCCCCCAGCCTTATGTAAAATTGAGCATTCCTTCTCCGTAACTTCTCTGTAAATGACAGAATTCATCTGTGTATACCTGGTCAATAATGTGGTCAATAATGGGCAACTTCCTTGAATGATTTCAAGCTTCCATCAAAACATTGTGTCCATTGAAAACTTTGGACTTGTTCTTTTGACTGTTGACCTGATCAGTGTTGTAATTTGATGAAAGAATGTGAAGATCCTCATAGTTAGGAGAGTTCAGTGGGGAAGTGATTTTTCAAGTCTCCACTATTGAACTTTAAAAGGAAATTTATGCAACCTGTACAAATGAGACAGTGTAGGTCTTCAGTTGACATGATGGAATATTCTCTGTTTAAAGCATGATTTGGATTATGGAAAGTGTCATAATGGTTATGATTTTGGGTTTCTGTTGAGGTTTCCTTAGTTAATTACATTTTGACACCCCTAATATTTTTTTTTTCCTTTGATGCCATTCACAACTAGACTCAGTATTTTTGTAGTTCTGTTTTGCATTTACCCTGAAACAGTTTGCAGTAGTAAAGCAAAATGAGTATTCCTGTATAATCTTACTGATCTCAGGTCCTGCATAATTACTGTCGTAATTGTGTAGCACTTCAACTGCAAGCCTGTCTTGTGAGTTGAGTTTAGCTGTATGCCTGTCTAAACTTGCCTCTTTTGTTGTCTGTGATGATTTTAGGTGGAGAACTTCATTTCCTTCAGATTGGAGGGACCTGCGATGACATAGATGAAGCTGATATACTTGTAGATGGATCCCTTTCCAAAAGTGTAGAACAGTCATCAGAAGGCACCAAGCCCTTATCCAACCCTTCTAGTCCAGGCATTACAGGTAAATTGCATATGTTTAAATGTATGATAAGTAAAAATGCTTTTGTGGTTTTTGGAAGTCATATATTAAGATGACTTCAAGTTATTTAATAGCATGCTCCTTTCTACTTTTTTACTGCCTGAAGTTGGAGTTCTGTAGTTACTGTATGTCTATCACAGGCTATGTACAAGCGGAACACTTTAGCTGTTCCTGATTTTAAAAAAAAACCAACTTTTTGTATAACTCATTGTTTTTTCCAATCTCAACATGTTATTTTAAGTGTGGCAGACAGGGAAAAACAGGTAATCGTGCAGGCGCTGAGCTTCCCTCCTGGTTTAAGTAGACTTGGGCCCTTTATTTGGAATTAAAATCATATGTACATTCTGTAAAATTGCCTTAAAATTTCATGCAGAAGCTGTACAGCTCTATTTAATAAAACTGTACAAAACATGTATTCAACAGGTATTGTTGCACATAGTGAGACTGATGCTCTCTATACTTCAAGCAGTGCAGTTGCTGTTGATAAGTAAGGCTTACGATGTAAACTCTCGGGTTTTTGTTTTTAGCAGTTTGTCTGGGTTGAGCTATGCTCAAATTGTGCTGTCACTTGCCTACTAGTTTCCTTTGTGGAAACGTTGTCTGTTCTTGGACAGCAAGAACTAATTGTTTCTAATTGTCCAAATTCTATTTTTACCCTAACCATCATATTTTAGGTCTTGTCTTTACTGCAGTTCTCATATACCAGTCTGCTGCCTTTTGTAGTATTGTGGCCCACTTTGGTAAAATAAGGAGTTGGGTGAGAGGATTGTTCCTTTTCTTGTCAGGTAGAAGGGGAAAAATGTGAGGAGTTTCTCATGCTTGTAAGGGAGAACAGTGCGTATGCAGGTTATAGGAGCTCCTGTGTGGGCCTCTCGATCTTTTCTCAACCCTCATCAAAGATGCTTTAATGTAGATAACTTGCTACTAAAACTTAACAACAAATCTAATTTTGCTGGTTAAGCCTGAGGAAGATTTGAGTCATGCTGAGGATTTCGAATTGTGTGTGTGTGTATATATATATAGTCTTGCTTTGAGTTTTAAAGGGAATTGTTTATGAGAGAGCTGTAAAACTGTTATGTTTTTCATTTTGTTTTAACTTGCAATTGTTGAAGATAGAGACACAAAGAACAATTATTTCAATTGGGTTGGAGTTTGGAGGTTTCAGTCATGTCTGTTGGGACAGAAATAGGGATATACTGGGAATAGATGACCTAGAATATAAAATACAGGAATAAATAATATAAAGCATGAAGATAAAGCAATGAGACAATGGAAATAAACCATTCATGTAGGTATGATTGTTTCAGAGAAGTGATTTTAATTTTGTGTGTGTGTGTGTGTGTGTCTTTGCCTGTAGCTGCAGGGGACAAAAAAAGCTGGGAGAGGACTGAGTGGCAGTACAGGGACCATTTTGGATCATGGCATCTTTGTTGTCAACAGGCTACTTGCTTTCTTTCTCGCCAAACCCCTGCTTGCTGCCAGCCTTATAAGACTTTAAGTTGTGTTGTGCTGTCTTTGTATGACCCCTAATTTTACTCCACAAGAGGTGATCAAAAGAGGGAAGGAAAAGATGTTTTTTGTTACAAGATTTTCTGTAGGCAGCAATACAGCAGTTGCTGTTTTCTTCCCTGCATCAAGGACTGAGTTTCTCCTGCTCCTCTTCTTTTTCATCAAAGGAGCCATTCCTGAAGTTGGAAAACTGCTAGGTAATAATCCATTGTACGGATGTGAGGGACAGAAGTCTGTGGCTTTCTTCCACACGTTTCTTCTATTGCTAATGGCAAATAAAGCAATAATTATCTTCTTTTTTTTTTTCAAGTTTGCTATTAGAACTTCAGCTTGTCATAACTCACTATTACAATATAACAAAAGTCATGTAATTTTGCAAAAGAAGCCAAGTATATCTGACAGCACTGGAAAGTTAAGTCCTTCATTTTTCAATTTTAGGGGTTGATACCACATTACATGTGGCTGGTCTGAATACTCTGAATTTGTAATTGTTTCTGTTGGGAGGGGGAGGGAGAATGAAACGGAAAAAAATCTCATCTCCTTAATGATAGAATTGTTGCACAGTTTGAGCTCTGATCTCACTTGTCATTGCAGTGTCATCTAGTTAATGAGGTTCACATTTGGCAGTAAAAAAAAAATGAAGGTGTTTCCTATATTATTGAAATTAAGTTTCTAAAGCATTTCTTATTTCTAAGCTCTTCAGCATTTTCCTGCCTCCTAGATTAAAAAGCAGAAATCATAGTTGTTGCAATGAGAGTGAATTTTTTGCCTGACTCTGGGTATATCCTCTTAAGCTTCTTCACTTTTTGGGAAGAATTGTGTGTGCCTTTCTACTCTCAAGCTGGAGGACGTAATATTATTATTATTATTATGGTTCCAACCTGGCCTGCTTTGCAAGATAGTCTCTAGGTTCAGAGTTAACTGAGGGGATGTTTTTTGTGTTGGTGTATTTTTTTTATTATTTCTTTTTCCTGGGATGGTGACAGTAGTATTCAGGTAGCAAACTTTATCCTTTTGAAAACCATCCTTTCTTTACAAGATTTTCTCCAAAATGCATTTTTAAGAGAAAATGCTCAAAATGTAAGAAAATTGACATTGTGCATATCTTATTTTCCCTCAAGATTTCAATTTATTTTTATTTTTCTGAGGAGACCAGAGACCTGATTATTTTCAGAGTTCCTTTGTGATGTTTCTTTAGATGTTTGTCTCCCTGAGATATTTTAATATTCAATACTTCTTCAGTTAATATTCTTGTTTTCTTAGGACAAGATTTGGAATATGAAGACAAAAAGACAAAATACTTGTCTAGGCCCAGTGTCTTTTAAGTGCATTACATAAAGCATGTTTGTTTTTCCCTTACCCCTCTTTTAAGCTAAATTGGGAGCCTTCCAAAGCATTCTAGTAATCCACCATAAAACAAGTCTATATTGATAAGCAGGTGCCAAAGTAATGTTTTAAACAGTGATAAAAATGTTACAATTGCATAGTAACTCCATACATCTGTTTTCATGAAATAAAACTTTCATGTTTTTTCATCTGTGTCAATAGAGGTATTAAAAAAATGTTTAATCAGCTTTACATCATCAAAGTATAGCTGGCAAATTACTTTTTCCTGATGCTTCTGGTTGAATCCCAGACAGCATGCTCAGAGCTCTCAGTACTTAGAAAATGTATTCCAAATGAGTTGTCTTCAAAGGATACTGACTTCAAGGCTAGGGTTGTTTGGTTGCTTGTGTTTGTTTGACTTCTTTGTTTGTTTGTTTGGGTGGGGGGGTTTTTTGTGGATTGTTTTTGGGTTTTCTTTAGAAACTTCATAGAACATGTAGTTAATTTTACCTATAGCAGTTTGGATATATTTCAAAATGTTTATGTTCTGGATGTTCTGGAAAAATTATCTGTGTAGTAATTGATGTATGTTCTGTAATTATTCAGGAGTCGATCTTTTGGTGGACCAGCCGTTTTCCCTTGAAACACTGACGTCCCTGGTGGAACTGACCCGTTTTGAGACCTTGACGCCACGGTTTTCAGCCACTGTTCCTCCCTGTTGGGTAGAAGTCCAGCAAGAGCAGCAGCAAAGGCGGCATCCTCAGCATTTGCACCAGCAGCACCACGGGGATGCAGCTCAGCATACTCGAACTTGGAAGCTACAGACAGACAGGTAGGTACGGTAACAGTGCAAAAAGAATCATGTGTGTATTCCCTAGCTAGTTTGTATAGCTGGTATAATCACAAATTTCATGCAATTTAATTGGTTTTAAGTGGTGTGCAAGTTTAAGAATGTATACTTTCAAAGATAATAACCCCTATCTGGTAGTTTGCATTATAGATCTTTGTAAGATTGCCAGAGTTGTTGTACCTTGAAACAAACTGAAAAGTCAAATTTTGAATTCATGTATTTTTGTTTGCCAAATGTTGCCATTTCATTATATGATTAGACAAGCACATTCACCAGAATTACAGATATTCTTGGTTGTTTCTATAAAAGTCTGATTCACCCTTCTTATGCATACACACACTCTTAGTACATTTTTTAATCACAAAACGCAAGCTGCAGGTGCCAGTATAACTAATTAGTTGTCCTAAACAAAATCATATTGTAACTTATTTTAACATGTGAGGATAAACTCTGGATTTATGTCAGTTCATCTCAAGTTAAACCTTTATACGTGAGACATTTACATAAGCCAGTATAGAGCCCTAGTTGTGCTAAAATTTAGGCAGTATTTTCATTGATATGAACTGCACCAACATGGTATGTGTAGTACTACTTAGGTTTTTTTACATGTGGCATGAGAACTTGGAATTCCTCTGGGGTCTTAGAGACTAGGAGGGCAGTGTTGCAGTCTCCTTGAAGAGTTGCTTAAAACCTACCTGAAGTAGCTTTGCATAGTTTTTCTGAAAAATGCTTGGAGAAACAAAATACAGATATAAGTTGTGTTGTGTGTTTTATTAAGGCACATGCGTAATAAGGCACTGATCTTTTGGGTCAGGCTGTCACGCATCTGTCCCACTGATGTACAAGATTTGGATAGTAATGTGCAATTTAAACACCCATACAGTGGAAACAATGAAATAGCCAGAGGATGCTAGGGGAGCTAGATATCATATGTGGGGAAAAAAAGCTTGTCATACGAATAAATGAAAGCTAGCATGTGATAATGAAACATTCTAGGTGAGAAAACAGGTCTGGAAGGTAATAGTTGCAAGAGTTTCCAGGGCTGACACCTAGCATGAGCTGAACTTGCTTTAATTAAACGTTCATAAGCTACGGCTAAAAACTAGCAGTGTGTTGTAGGCTTTAACACATTTATTTATCTGTCTCGTGGTTTTGCTTTATGG
This sequence comes from Himantopus leucocephalus, assembly GCA_003993805.1. NCBI lineage: Eukaryota > Metazoa > Chordata > Aves > Charadriiformes > Recurvirostridae > Himantopus > Himantopus leucocephalus. The sequence goes on along the minus strand of RSEF01000003.1, from coordinate 35,565,130 downwards.
AAGTAAAATATTCTTTATGTAACAAGTGGAAAGGTGGTTCCTTGCAAAATAACTTCCAGTTAAAACTACTGATTATCCAGTGTATTCAGCAACAGTTGAAAAGTAAAAAGCTACCAATATGAAGATACAAGGAAGCAAACAGTGAAGGTAGTAGCTGAAAATTGGAAGGTGATAGGTGGAACATGAATTTATGCATATTGTTTCGTTAGAGGAAAAGAATTATGCCTGCTGCAAAGTAAAACAGGAATGTAAAGAGGTGAAGTTAAAAGTTTTGACTTAGTGTTGGAAATCTTTTGACATCTGCTAAATGACTCATGATGAAAATGATTAAATTACAGCCCCTTTGTTCATAAGGTAGATTAGACAATCTTGAGATTGAGAGCAACGTTAGCTCTTAATTAAAAGTTAGCTGAGAAGAAACTTTTTGATTTTGCATTATTTTGTTGGTCCTTAATATGAGGTTCCTTTTATCTCTTCTCTGAGTGTCTCATACTGATTCCTGTTGAGATGTGGGATTACAGGGTTGGATGAGTAATGCAATTTGATATGGTAATTCTTTTGTTTCTCAAATAGATAGAAGGAGATAATCCTGTAAATGTATTTTAGGGAATGGCATTATATTACATTCATGCTCTTTCAATCCTACTTTTGTTATTTTAAAAAGGCTGTGTAACAAAGAAAACAGAAAAAGCAGAGTCTGGTTTACCTTATGAATTATATAAATATCAGTATTTCTCTTTCAGTGATAATTTAACTGAAATGTTAAATTGGGTTAATCCGTTTAAACAAAGTATGTGAATTCCTAATGTGGTTTGATAAAACAGTGACATCTGAGTTTCCTGGCTTTTTCTCAAATTTATACAGGAAATATATTATGTATTCATTGCAGACATATTTGAAAATAAGTGAAAGAAGGAAAAGCTAGGTACTAGGGTGCTTTCCAGTGTTTAAACTCTGGAAATGGGTCTGCAGCTCAAAGTTCAGTTGTAGTGGAAGATCAAACGTTGATGAGGTGTTCTAGAAAAGGAATGAAGTGTGTTGGAAAGTATTTTGTAGTTGCGAGCATGATGGTATATTTGCATTTAGAACACAGTCTTGATTGTGTATTCTTCTTTAAAAAGATGCTGTAGACCTAGAAGGGTTTCAAAGGTGGGAAAAGTTGCTAAAAGAACTTGCATTAGACTATCAGAGAAAAGTGATATTTAGGATGGATATGCTAAAATATTGAGGAAATAATAAGGAAGTAAATTAATTTGCTTGTTTGAAACTTTACACACAAATAAAGAGGATACACTTAAACAGACCTATGAGAAGTTAAAAAACTGTTTAAAGGGGAGTTTTTCACCCATCACAGAATTAGATTGTGAAGTTCATTGCCACGGGTATAAGAAGCTCTCTTCACTGTTGGATTATTAATGTAAGACCTTCATGGAGGATCATTCTTCTGTACATGCCTATTGAGAGATACTTAGAACTTCCTTTGGGGAACCTGCTGCTGAATTCTGTCAAAAATAGATTTCTGGAGTAGACAAATAACAGTTGTAATTCGGTATGGCAGTATTCATCGTATGCAACGTACAGACTGCGAAAGAGTACTGCAGACTAACTGATTTATTATTCATTGTTGGTTTTGTACTAGTTCTTAAATTAAACTGGATGAGCAGAATATTACTTAGTCTTTCAGAAGGCTTGCTCCTTTGAATGTCCCATTCAGTCTATGCTTTGCATGACACCTATAGGAATACTCGGACATAAAAAACCGCCCCCAAACCTCTCCCTGTTTTGCACTGGGCTGCATATTCTCCAAGCCAGAAGGCAGGCATGAGTGATTCTGGTTTTAGTGTTACATTTGCTAACAGAGGTTTTTTTTTTTCCTTGGGGTTGTAGGATAAATTTTCATTGTATTTTATTTACCTGAGCTATTTGTACAATTAGCTGAAAATTCTTCACTGTTGCTTCTTGAATCATACCTACAAGTTCTCTTCTGTCCATCTTCCTCTTCTGTTCATCTTTCTTCCCAAAATCACTGCTTCTCTGTGTTGCTTGTTCTGGAAAGCTGGAGTGCCATTTCATTATGTGTATGTGGAATCTGTTATAAGTGTATTATGCTTGCCTGAGGGAGATATGGCCTTAGGGATATTACTGTAAAAAATGCACAGAATTTAATATGTTTGTACCAATTATTTTAAAATGGTTTTCTGCACAATACTCAATGTGTAGCATGTTATTTGATTTAAAATACCTTTTTGTAATTTAGATGTTAGAAAAACATCTAACCAATTTTTATAGCAGCATACTCAGTTTCTTAATGTTCTCAGTTACACGATAAAATAATTGCTATCAAAGTCACTACACTTTAAAAAATTATTTACTGATAAACTGGGAAGATCAGGAAGTGCAGTTATTTTAAAAATGTATACAAATTGACAATTGACATATGATTAGTTTTATTTGAATTGCCGTTTGGTTTGAACTATTTTTTTGCAAACCTTAGTCTATCAAACTATGGCACTGATCATTGAGGGGTACTTATTATCTTAAGTTTACACTGTCAGTGTAAACCAAAGTTGGCTTCAAAAGGAAAATATGACTCAATAAAAGAAAGCTGTACCCATTTTGCACAGTGCAGGCTTCTGAGTATGCATCTGGTAAGAAGCACTTCTCATCCTGTATAAATTATTAAATATATTTAAAAAAATAATTTGAAACTAATATTTTGAGTCTCCTGGATGTAGCTGTTGTACCGCTGGATAGTGACATTGTTTAACACTTACAAATGGAGAAGGCCAACTTAAGAGATTGTAAGGTATTTACCGTCATGCTTTCATACACTTCACTAATTGCTAGATCCGGTTTTAGTGATTCCCCCCACCTGCCCATTCCGTTTTTTCTAGAAATGAGTAACTGGTATTTATAGTAATATGTAAACAGTACTGCAATGAAGGTAATAGGGAATCTTTTCACTGCTAGTTTTATTTGAACATTGATTTGCCCTCTCTTATCAATTGACTTCTAACGTGTTCTTCACAAAATGAATGTGGTTAACTGTGGCTTGAAAGACTTTTACTTCAGAAATTCATGTGGATGTCAACTAATGCAAAATAAGTTGTTCTTGTTAAAAAAGTGTGCACAGATGGAGAATGCACTGGGTAACGCTGCCTGCTTCATCTGAATTTTCTCTTAACACTGGGTCATTGTCTTCTTTTTTCCTGACAGTAACAGCTGGGATGAGCATGTCTTTGAACTGGTTCTACCAAAAGCCTGTATGGTTGGACATGTGGACTTCAAATTTGTTTTGAATTCAAACATCACAAACATTCCCCAGATTCAAGTGACTTTACTGAAAAATAAAGCTCCAGGCTTAGGCAAAGTCAATGGTAAGAAAGAACTTAAGGCATCTTTTAAGATATTAATTCTTTTCTCAAACTCGTTATTCTCTGTGGTGTATATTAGAAGAATTGCTTGAAATTGTGTAAATATTTTGAGTTTCTTATTTCCATTTTATTCTGTTTCTCAGCATCATGGCCTTGTTTTCACTTACCACGTTTGAATGTAAATTGGGGAAACAAACTGGATAAACAGTTTCAAAATCATGAATTTTATGCAAATAAAAGTGCATGGCTCAAAAAGGTTGAACTGAATTATTATTCTGTACTGCTTGAATCCTACAATCATTAAAAAAACATGCTGTCAATTGTAAATCATCTTAGAGATTGACTGATGAAACGAACAGTGCTCTTTTAAGTTCTTGACATATTTTAAAAAAATTATAATAAATTATTCCCAGTCACAGAAGGAAATTATTTGCCAGTGCCTCTTGGATGTATAAGAGAAAATAGCAAGGCTTTTTTTGATGACAGTAGATGAAACCTGGAGGCTTTGGGAATTCTATCATCATCTGGCTCATTAACTGAGCTATGCGAAAGCTGCAGCATGAGTTCACCTTTTGTGCTTTGACAGGGTAGACTAAAGTTATGAATGCTCTGCCTTGGGAAGACTTCTAGCTGGACTCTGCATCTTACTAGCTCTAAGGGAACATGTGAGGGGGTAGCATAATTGAAAACTCACTTCTTTGATGTGGAATCCCCTCCATTGGGATTTTCCTGTGGTGAGCGTGTTCATTGCATGTCCTGCTGCCCTGTCTGCTAGGGACAGAAGGTGTTAGATGCAGGACTTTGTTTTACTGAGGCATTAATTGGTTATCTTTATCTGGCTGTTTCTTTTTGAAAAGCTTCTAGGAACTTGGTATTTCAGAGAAATCTTGCTGTTGAATGTTAAGTTGGCTGCTGGATATAAAATGTGTTTGGGACAACAGCACACATAATTTTAAAAGCTCTTTTTTTTCTTATCTGTTTTTTTTTATGCTAAGTAAGAGCACTCCAGTTAAACAAGGGTAACAGAGCTGTAAATTTTAAAGAGGAATACAGGCATACCAAAGATGATTGACGTGGTTTCATACAACTTCTCACTCTGTAGCATCTCCCAGTGTTTAACAAGAAAATAAAAGTGTGCTGGGATACTTTTATAAAGAAATCTATAAACTGGTGGTTAACCAAGGAGAAAAATGTATTCTTTTAGGATACAATATGTTTTAACAGTTTTGGCAAAAGTGCTAGCTGTGACTGTAGGATGGCAGTCAACAGATGTTCTTGCAGGTTCTTCCTTTGTTTAATTCTTGAAGCAAAACCTTAATTTTAACACATGGCAGAATTTTGTTCTATCAAATCAGAAAATAGGACAGATAGTCCATGTTGCTCTTCTGAATAGAACTTCCTTTGTTTTTGGTGTGAATGTTAGAATTCAGTCCATTTGCACATCTGGATCTCAGAATTAATCTGAAAATCTTTGCCTGTGAAACAAAACAGTGAAAGAAATGCTAAACTCTTTTCCTTAATGTTTCATTTTCAAATATTGCTGAGCAAACAGTTCCATGAGTTGGTAATTCTTTGAAGACGTGTCATTTGACTGTGAAATAAGCGGCCAGAGCTTTTTGTGGATGCGTTACATTGCAGCATACTGAACATAAGACATGACAGAGCTCTTCCAGAAAGTGACATTTCACTTCCTTATGTGCAGTGTAGTGGAATTTGCTTTTTTCTGTTATGGATAGGGTGGAGAAAGCATGGAGTGGATGGCCAGGGTATACACAGGCAGTCTGGAAAGGGCTGGAGGATGCAAGAGTGCCTGCAAGGCAACCTTGGGAAGGCCTGTGTTTCTTCTTAGTTTGCTAGGACTGGGGAGCCTCAAGTAATCGACATCCTTTCAACTGTTATGACATTGCAGTTGCTTCTTACCTTTTTTCAATATCTTGGATATTGGGAAAGGCCATTAATGACATTTGCCTTTTTTTCTACGCAGTCTTGAGTGAAATAATAGAACGCTAATGATTTCAGTATAAAGGAAGGCAAATCTGGATAATTTATATCTGTGTTGGATATTAACCAAAAAGTCCTAATCCGAGGGGAAAGTAATATTCAGGATTGTGTGGGGGCTCTTGAAAAGGTATAAAATCTTCAGACTGAAATTCAGTTAACTTCCCCCCAAGTCTTCCCTTCTCTGCCTCCATAGGGTGAGAAAGGAACTGAAATTTTAAGGTGAGACTTAAGGAAGATCTGTAGGGGAGAGTTTATTCAGTTGTTCTATGTACAACAGGAGCCCTGGAACCAGTTAAATGTGTAGTGTGTAATAACAGGAAGGCCAGAGGCATAATTCTTCTCGTTTGGAGCTAATGTTTTTGATCTGGCAGTTAATTCACTGTATATGCTTCTTGTTCATTTGCTTGCATGTCATCTTCATCTACGATTCATGAGAACCATTTAATTAAAAAAAGAGCTGTACTCAAGTGTTATCAAAATAACATCTGGTGTTCAGCAGGAGCAATCTAGTTATTTTCAGTTCAAATTATCAAACTTTCAATACTGGAATCTAATTACTTAGGAGTAATCTGTGGTTGATTATTAGGAGAAAACAAGTTGGACAGTGTTGAAGTAAAGCAGGCTGTTTACAGGTCATGCAAAGAAATATTTTTTAGCTGTTTGCTACAAGTTCAGTTGCAATCCTAATATGAAAAACATGCCTATATTAGAAATAGCATTTTGGGCAGAAAGCTGATAAATTTGCTATGAACACTACTGCTTCTGTTTTCTGTGAGCCTTAAGCAATGTTTATGAAATCTTGCTAATATTTTTATTTCCAGAAGCAGCAGTAGATAGACAGATCACATTTCCTTTATCTCCAGCTCATAATATTGAAGTGGAGAGAAATGGAAAACCAGGACTGGTTGAATTTAATGAAGAAATGCAGTATATGGATGTAGAGGAACCACAATGTAAGTTTTATTTATCTTGTTATACCTTGTTTAAAATATGAGCTTGCTTTTTTCCCCCTTTTTTAATGATATACTGGAATTTCTCTGCAAAAATTTCTCAACCATTTAAAATAGACTGATTTCTCAGCCCTGTTCAGTGTTGCCTCTGTCACTGGTCTGTTTACTGTGTAAGTTGAAAGTTTAAGACAAACACACGAGGGGAAAAAAAAGTACTGGGGACTTTTAGTGCTTAAAAGCAGATTAGTATTTCTTTGACTTTAGAAATAAAATAGACTGATGTGGCGCCTTTCTAACTTAAACCCTGTTCCAGCAGTATTTTACTTGGTTTCCTTAGCTAGTTTTAATAAAATTTTTCTTTGCGTACATGGCTTTTGAGGAGATTGCTGCTGTAAACCAAGAAATATAAACAGCTGGTAAAGAATTCATAACTGGTCATGTTAATTTTCAGCTGTATAGACTTTCTGTGCCTGTTTTTATAACCTTTTTTATTTGACCAGTACTCTTTCACAAAATCTGTTAGACTCTGAAAGGCAATCACATTGGATGCCAGTGAGAAGAGCTAGAAACTTAAGAATTGATAATTGGAGTGCATCAGTGCCAGAACTATGATTCTTCTTCTTGGTCCTTTCAACAGTCTTCCTTTACACCTTCTGGCCTTTCATGTGATCAGGCTTATCTGGAGCATGACTCTAAAGGGCCCTTCCAACACAAATCATTATATGATTCTATGACTCCAAGAAAGGTGTTGCAAAGGATGGGGGGGGGATCAGAGGGGTTATAAAAGAAGAGAAGGAGGTTTTTCATGCTGAGAAAGAGGCAGAGGATGAGTGAACGATAATTTCAGTATACCACAGGAGAAACAAATTAGTTGTTTGGGTTTGTTTTGTTTTGTTTTTAAACAGTTCTGTCCCGCTTCAGAAAAGACCCAGTGAGAGTTGTGGATCAAAATATATTGATTCATCATATTATCAGTTGTACATTTTTTGGCTGTGAGCCAGTCATCATACATGTTATCCATATCATATAACTGCAGATGATTTGAAAACTGTCGTTTACCTTTATTGATTTCACTGGAAAATGGCTAAAAGTAAACCTCAAGTAATTGTTAGTTTTTTGATGTAGAGTTTCTGTGTATTTAGTGATCAGAGTTTAACATGGTGTATTTTTAACCCATGCAAATGATCAGATTTTGTGACATATATATGAGTAATTCAGGTCCATATTACTCATGTTTTTTTAAGGTCTTAGATTGTGCCCATTCCTGGAGGAACACAAGGAAGATATACTTTGCGGTCCAGTATGGCTGGCTACTGGACTTGATCTGTCAGGACATGCTGGAATGTTGACACTAACAAGTCCAAAGCTTGTTAAAGGTAAGCCAGTTTATTATGCCGTTCACATGAAGTATACGTGGCTAAAGTGCATCTTATGGTTCTGTAGTCAGACTTTGGTTTGTATTTATTTTCATGTTGACAAATTTTGCTGTATAACGCAGTAGTGAGCTACCTTTTCAAACTGATGCTAAAGTACTGTAATTAATGTAGTTGAGCTCTGCTTGTGTACTACGTCTGTGAAGTTGAAATGTGTTTACAACTTGCCCTAGTAAACTATGCAAATTCTCCCCCCACCTTCCCTTTTTCTTTTCCACTTACAGGCATGGCTGGTGGCAAGTACCGCTCATTTTTAATTCATGTTAAAGCAGTGAATGACAGAGGAACAGAAGAAATCTGCAATGGTGGCATTAGACCAGTTGTTAGAATACCATCTCTAAAACCTCAGACTAACAAGGGCCATTCCCTTGCTTCACTGTTGGCAAAAGTTGCAGCAGGCAAGGTAATGAATAGCCAAGAAAGATGTGTGTTGAAGTTGTAGAATGGGTATGATTTACGTATTCTGAAAATGAAATAACTGTTAGGAGAATTAAGATCCATTAAAAATGACTTTTTTAAGAGTTGACACTAACGCCTTCAAGAATTGGAGTTCAACATGTCCGAGTTGTTTCTTCTTTGCAAATTTAGTTGAAAAGGTCTGTTGCCTATTCTGAGCACTTGTTTTTGAAACTTCTGTTTTCACTAGTGTTTTCAGTAGCTGATGCAGCTCATACTCTTACGAAGATTTTTTTGTGTGTGTGTGTTTTACTCTTGATCGTTGTAGTTGTAAGATTGGATGATACAGTGTACCTCTTGTGGACATTATTAGAATGGTTAGAATGTAATAAGTTACAAAAGACAAATTTTAAGTTCTCTATTAAACCAGTTAGTGAATAAAAGCAGTCTAATTTAGTACAATGCTGAAAACTTAGAGGTTTTCCTGAACTGTATGCATTTCACTGAACAAGGTATACAAATGAAGCAGTCAAAAGTCATGAGATTTATGAATTATCTTTTTTCCCCCCCAAAAAAATCAGGAAAAGCCATCTAGCAAAATTGAAGCCACTAATTCTTCAAGAAAATCAGATAATCTGAGAGGCTGTGACTTACTTCAAGAAGTCTCTGTAACAATTCGAAGATTTAAAAAAACTTCAATTTCAAAGGAAAGGTTAGTAGGTGGTTTTTTTAATTCTAAAAAATACTAGCTTTAGTTACACTTCTCATAAAATACTTAGTTCTCAGAATAGCTTCGGTCAAACCACTGTTTCAAGTTGTCATTTCATAAGCATATTTTATGTGGAAAATCCTGTAAATGGTGAGTTTGAGAGCACTGTGCTGTGCATGTTGTGGTAGAATAACACCGTGCATGAAATTATATGTTGAGTGATTATTTTCCTGACTTGAAAAGGCAAATGTAAATAAGTTTCCTTGGTAAATTAGATAAATTATTTGGACAGATTTTTTTTTAAAAGAAGCATCTTTCCTTTCTATTTACGCGTCTTGTTTCTTACAGCAGAGAATATATTATTTGTCAAAAAGTTTAGAATCAAAACTAACTAACGAATTGTTACTCAAAAAAGCGGTTAAAGCCTGTATGGATTCGTACTACAGACCTAAATACGAATAATACAGTATTTAATTTGTATTACCAGCTGCCACCCCACAACGGTGGCACTGGCTGTAATGGGCTTAAAGAGGTATGTGCAAATGGTTGCCAAAGAGTGTTGTAGATGATGAAATTTTGTTTAGGTTTAGAAGTGACTCGACAAGTTAATAGGAAAAAAAACCCCAAACCCTGAAGGTTACTAAATATACAGTAATCTAGGAAGTTCTGTGAGCAGAAAATAGGAAGAATGGGAATGTGTGCACGGAAAGTAACATACATGCTTGCCAACTAGTTTTACTCTCATTTAGTCATCTTTTTATCGCCGCTCCTAAGAACAGGGTACAAAGCTGGAGGGACACTTTAATGGGAGAAAGGCCATATTGGATAATTCTGTTTTTTATTTCCCTCCCCTCCTCCCTAGAGTTCAACGGTGTGCCATGTTACAGTTTTCAGAGTTCCATGAGAAGCTGCTCACCACTCTTTGCAAGAAGACAGATGATGGTCTGACTACAGAACATGCTCAGAGTCTTGTACTAGACACACTTTGTTGGCTGGCTGGAGTGTATTCAAATGGACCTGGCAGGTAAGAGAGAAATAGTATTTAAATTAGCATGGCTATTTCTCAGTGTCAGCTCTGTTGAAAAAATAAAGTTTTATATGTAACTTGTATTTACAGCTCAAAGGAAGGAAACGACAGCTTACTTTCTAAAACACGTAAATGTGTCTCTGATATAATACGCGTTTGCTTCTTTGAAGCTGGACGGAGCATAGCTCACAAATGTGCACGATTTCTTGCACTATGTATCAGGTCAGTGCTAACTATTTATATATATTTATTTTTATGTATTTATGTTTCATATATATATTTGGGGGTTTTGCATGCAGTCTGAATTGTATATACATGTTTGTTATTGTTTAACATTGATCTGTTGAGGAAAAATGTGTTAGGGTATGACTGCAAAGAACATCAATCTTTCCACTTCATCTTCTGGAGGAGATTTCATGTTTCATTCTTACTTCATGAAATGTCAAAGTGTCTATGTGCTTCTTTGTAGCAATGGCAGGTGTGACCCGAGTCAGCAGGGGTTTGGATCAGTTCTTCTAAAAGCTCTACTTGACAATATGCCTCTTTTGCCTGCTGCTGCAACAGGTGGTACGTATACAATGTTTGTTGTCAGAAAAATACACGGTATGCTTGTTGTTTGGCATGTTTTGTTGGACACTCCTGTGAAATAAGAATTAGGTTCTTGTTCCATCGGTACAAACTGCTTCTTGGAGTGGTCTGGTGAGGTGGTGTCCAAGTATTGAAGTATGCATTTGTAGATGATGAAATTTTAAGCAAATTAGCTTGCTTAAAACAGAGTGCTAAGGCACTGTCATTTTTCAGAGAGCTTAAGTAATTTTTGCAAGAATTTCCAAACGTGTTCAGCAACCATAGATTCTCTTGGCATAAACAAGAGTCAGGATTGTCTGTTATTTCTGAAAATTAGGAGATTTATTCCAGGGACCCTGGCTATCCAAGTGATGTCCAACTAGCAGTCCACTTCTGTTACTTCTGCACCAAAAGGAAACTTCTAACTAAATTAAATTCCTTCCTCATCTACGTTGCAGAGTAATGGTACCTCAGCACGTTGTTGAAGCCTTTTGAGTGCTAGATAGAATGGGAAGATGATTTTAGCACTCGTATTTGGGGTGGCAAGACCTGCTTTGTGTTTTTCACAGTATGATGTTGTTGAATTGCATCTAGCTTGGCATCATCAAGGGGTCTTACAGGAAAATTAGTTTGCAGTCTAAAATGCTTGTTGTGCTACCACCCAGGTAGAAACATTTGACATAATGCTATTGAGGGTGTGGAATGCACAGAGGGAGGAGGAGGAGGAAGCTGAGGTTTGGGTTTCTGTACAGAACCACTTCACTATGCTCCCAGAAGTGATCTGTAAGGAAACAGTGCCTCCAGCAAATACAGAATAAGGACACAGCAGCTAAAACCAGAGTACGAGAGGAGAAGAAAGGTTTGATCTAGAGTAAGGCTTGGCTCTGAAGGGATTGGGACCCCTAGCCTAGCACCTTAGTGTATCAAGAGCATTTTGATTGTTGTGCCTTGTAGAAGCAGTGGGAAGAAGCAATGAAAGAAGTATGTGTGAAGCTGTCTCTTGGGAACCTTTTTTCTTCAATTATGAATTAGTCAATAACAGAATAAGTACTTGTGGAAACTAATGATTACAGAATGATTCTAAATTGAAGTCTCTCAAAAAAAGGGGAGGGGGAGAATGCTTCCTAATCTGTATTCAGTAACCATTAGATACTTCATTTATCACTTCCATTAATGATGCTTCAGAGTATGCTTTCTGAGTGGAAAATTCACATCATGTTTTACCTGTGGTTTTTTTTGTTGTTGTTGTTTTAAATGCAGGATCTGTGTATTGGTATTTTGTATTGCTGAATTATGTAAAGGATGAAGATTTGGCAGGGTGTAGTACAGCTTGTGCATCATTGCTAACTGCTGTGTCCCGACAGTTGCAGGATCGCCTAACACCTATGGAAGCATTACTTCAAACAAGGTACTAATAAATGCGGTTGTTGTAAACTTAATAAAAGCAAACATACAAACTGTCTAATGCTATCCTCTGGTGTTCTGAAAAAGGTTGGCTGTTTAAAAAAAGATGCATTTTGCTGTATTTGTTTGAGCAAGGATTAACTTGATACAGCTCTGGGAAATAGTTTTGACTTGTCCAAGTTAAAGGTGAATTTAATTGCTGTCTTGCAATTTACAGTACACTTTAAATCAGCAAATGTGTATGTAATGTTTGAAGTCTGTGCAATCCTTACATTAGTATTTATGATTTTTAGTGTAAGGATTAACAAAGTATGTCCTATTTTGAGTATGGGAGGGAATCAAATATACTGAATAATTTCAGTTCTGTGTAATGCTACACAAAATTGTAGTCTCTCTATAAGCTGACCACGCATTTAATGTATTGCTACTAAAGGTCAGATTGTAAGTGTAGAGACCTGGAGTAATTTACTGGGAATGCAGGTTTTTATTATAAATTATACATCAATGTAATTTCAGACTGTGATGTTGCATCTTTTACATATTGAACTGGTTGCTTTTTAACTTTGGACTTACGTGATACGTAAAGGAAATCTCTAGTCATTCCATTTTGTAGCAGTTTCCAAAGCCGTATTACGATGATGGGAACATGCTGCTGTTAGACAGCTCTTTCAATTATGATTTGTGGGCAAGAGTTTTCCTCCAAGTCGAGAAAGATCAAGGTAGAAGAGGTTTGGTAGAGGTTAGTTCAGATTCTTCAGATCAAACTGAAAATTTAGTAAGCTAACTTTGGGGGGTGTGTGTTTGTTCTTTTTTGTTTGTGTTTTGGGGTTTGGTTTTTTTTGTTTTTGTTAAAGGACTATAATCCCTAAATACTTGATAAAAACCTGTTCTCATGTGTTATACTTGCATCCTTATCATGCTCTCTCTTACATTCCTCTTATCAGTTGTTATTTTCTTTCACCATCTCTAATCCTTGCAGCTGATTAGAAGTTATTATCCCAGCAATAGAAATAGTGACTGGATAATAGACAATTTTGAAAAATATACAAAGTTAACTGGAAAAATAAAAGGTTTTGTATTTTCATGTTGAATTTTCTTTAGAAACCAAATGGAGGAGAAAAAAGTGAGAATTCCACTTGACATGAGAATAGCACCTTTCTGTAGGAATTGACTTGTTCCTTCATACAGATTGTTTTGAAGTACTTCCTTTAAACAGCGTATCTGAAAGAGAAGTTTTTTCCCTTTCCAGTTGCCCACTTTTGAGTTTGGCACATGTGACGTTTCAGATCACTTAGTGGTGAACACAGGTGCCTGTGTCTCATGGGACGATTTCTGAAGTGAGCCCCTGTTCTTGACATGCTTCAAGCTTAGGTTTTCAGAACATTTCTAGATGACGTTTTACTGATTTCCTTCTCGGAGCTAAATATGCTTTCTCTTTTAACTCAGTATCCCCACAATCAGATAAGAATAGCAACAGACACATCTGTCTAATCCTGTATTTGATTACTATAGCTCACTCTGTAGCAGGGACTGACTCCTTCTTGACCTAGTTTACTAATTTAGACAGAATTTACTGGCCTTTCTTTTATATGTCTACATGTTAATAGAATACTGTCAGTTCTCTCTTTTTTTTTTTAAAGTAAAAGGTAAGTATTAATATTTTTTTTAAAAAAAGAGAAATTTGTAGGCAGCCATTGCTTTACTCTTTACCTTCCCTCTCCCTGAGTTGTATTTTATCATATTTGTGCGCATTTGTGTTGCAGAGTTTCTAGTATTGTTTTCTTTCTTCTTTGTCATTGTTCCCAGGTACAATAGGCTAACATTTGGTAATCAAATAAAAGCAGATGTCTAATTAAAGGAGCTGCACATTCATGTTGTCTTAAGGCAGAGTAGCACTCATTTTACTATCATGTGCCGCAATAAAGCAAGTAAAACTTGCAAGGGTAAGGCCAGATGGGTGTATTACATGACTTGCAGTTCAGAGAACAACAAAAAAGGGATTTCAGACAGTATTTTAGGTTTTCCAACAACAAAGCAGGTTGATTTGTCTGTAGCAAATCTGACAGCTTTGTCCAGCCAGTTCTTGAAAGCACCTGATTAAAGTGGTGGTGGAATTTAATTATTCTAAATATTGTAAGCTATTATATGGCTTAATTATTCTTATCGTTAACACTTGAACTGTCTTCTTCTGCCCACATCTAATCTGAAATGTCTCCTGCTGCAACTAAAGCTTTTTAATGTTTGTGTCCTGTCTACTTTGGTGATAAAAAGCAGATTATTTAATTCTTAACAAATTTTGGATGTCTGGAGGATGTTTGTATCTTGATTGTATTCTCCAGATCTGTAGTCATTCTTAAAGCATTTCCTTGAGCTGTTTTCTTTGGTCCTCATCTTCCTTGAATTGTGGTACACAAAACTGTAGACATTATCCCAGTTGAGATCTCTGATGAGTGAAGCAGAAGAGGTATTTCACATAGTTTGTATTCATTACTGTATGGATGAATAGGGTGATGGTTTTTTTATGTGACATTGTTGATTCATTCTTTGGCTTTTGTTGTTGTAACTTCTATATCCTTTTCTGAAAAGTGTTGCTAATGCAGCTTAAAACTGTGAACCTGATAATTCATGCTGAAGGATCAGTAAAAGGCACTATGCTTATTGAAATAAATCTGTGTTAGACAGAATATATTTAACTTTCTGCAATATATTCAAATTCCAATCCTATTCTACAAAGCTCTTGTAATTCCTTTCTGTGTTTTCTCACCTGCTTACTTAATAAATCAAACTCTTCACTTAAATCGTGCAAGTAATCAGTGTTCATGTTGAGCTGACCTAATTTATTGAGTGTGTAAATTTGAGGTCTGAAACAAGCTGGGAAGGTACCCCATTGAATTTTGTCTGAGCATTTCTGTGTGTTTCAGTAACCACTTTATAGTAGCACATTGTCTTGTTTCACTTATGAAAAAAGGTCATGCAGCAAACACATCAGTCTTGCTAGATGTGCAGTATGCAGTGTTTCTGTGTAGTACATGCTTGTAGAGAGCAACCTAGATTCGTCTAATATGTGTTGTTCATGGTTATAAAGTTCTCATCTTAAATTTGTTACCTAGTAGGTGCTTGTAAGTAACTTAGTTGGGGAATGTATGTTAAATGGGTCGATCTGTAATTCTCAGATTTTCTTTCCCCTCTCTCTCTCTCTCTCTCTTTCTCTTTCTCTCTCTCTTTCTCTTTCTCTCTCTCTTTCTCTCTCTCTTTCTCTTTCTCTTTCTCTTTCTCTTTCTCTTTCTCTTTCTCTTTCTCTTTCTCTCTTTCTAAGATCAGTAGCAATTCTTGCCCTGTTTTATAATGTCATTTTCTGACTGGTTACAGTCTTAGTATTGTGTGGCAAAAAGCATTGAGCCCAGCCAACATGGAAGCATTTTAACATTCAGAGAAGTCTAGAACCCGTTCTACCTTGTTGCTGGTGTTGTAGTATTTGTGTAGACTTTTATCCTTTTGTGACTACTTGGTTAAAAAAGACGTCTAAACACTCCAGCCTTTTCAACATTACCTGTTGGGGGCTTTCCTCGCCTGCTAAAGAACAGAGAAGCTGCTCAGAGAAAAGGGGGTAGAGGAACTGGCTGTCGCTGCTGGTGTGTTCATGGAAATATTTCATATTTCTTCTGGTTCTTGCCAGTCAAAGCGCGAAGTGTTACATGTTTCTCACTTTTGTACCTACACAGATGCATTCTTTCTTTCTACTCCTGCTTAATAATTAGACCTGATTTCCATTTTTTTCTTCTTGTCGGTCGCTTATAATAGGTATTGGTACACAAAAAAACCAAACACTGACTTTATTATTACTTTGGATTTTCCTTTTTCTTGGCTTATAAAACCATAATTGATTTGGGACCACCTTGCTATTATTTTTTCCCCTGCAATACTGCCAGAGTAGGAGTAATGAGATTTTCTTCTGTTGAGATATCTGAAGTACTCCCAAGTGTTGATTGGTATCCCTAGCAGCATTTCCTTTTTTCTTCTTACTTCAGCTGGTAGAACAAGCTGAGGTGGAATTTCTTTTGCTATTTTGGAGCAGCATTGTGTAGTGTTTTTATTGACTTCAGATAAATATCTGAATTACCATGTGCAGGCATGCATGTTGCTGTGTCTCATAGTCTGAGGCTTGTAGTTCTAGTTTCCATGTCTGAGTGTGATTCTAAGTCATGTTTCCAGGACAGTATTACATCTTCAAAACTATTTAGTAACAAAGAGTTACTTACTTAGCATCAGAAGCTGTTTGAAAAGGTCACCTAAGAAATTAATGAAATAGAAGTAAATGGTAATTTCTGAGATATGTCAATTGAATGAGAAGAATAGTTTGGAATGTAATAAATCCTGATGAACGAAGTACTTGGCCTTTTTCTGTAAATAATTTTATATAAATTCGTATTGTTTGAATAGTGGTGTTTGTCTTATTCTCTTTGCAGATATGGATTATATAGTTCGCCTTTTGATCCAGTTCTGTTTGATTTGGAAATAAGTGGCTCTTCTTGTAAAAATGTATACAACAGCAGCATTGGAGTACAGTCAGATGAAATTGATTTGTCTGATGTTCTATCAGGTACGTATGTTTAATAGTCACATATTGTGGAAGAATATATACTGTTTTCCTCTAGTGAAGATGTGGTTTTATGCTTTCCATCTGTTTTATTGCTGTACATAATGAAGTTCAAGATGTTCTCTTGCTTTGTGAGACCTCTTACGTTTCCTGTAGCCCTTAGGGCAAGAAAAAAGCCTCTTTCTGGAATCTGTTCTTTTCTTATCCTGTAGAAGATCTAAGAAAAGGCTAGAGATTAAACAGAAAGGCTGCTGTCATTCACTGGGTCAGAGTCACCTAGGAAGCATCTGTCACTTCTATTGAGCTTGAGATATGTTCACTTCCTTGAGACATGTTATTATTCATTTAGACTAGCAGCCATCTCATAGGCAGAGAAACCTAAATGGATTTTTTCTGAAGTTGGGAAGCTGCCATATGATACTCTTCTACTTAAATGCTACAGTTTTAATGACATACTTTTTCCTGTTTCAGAGGCATTAAAATACCTTAAAATCATATTTGTATCTATCCTCTCAGATTAGTTCATAAGTGAATCTTCAGGCAATGGGATGTCCTAAGAATGAGATAACTTTTACCTGTCAGGAAATTCTTTTCATAGCAAGTGTATTCATCAGCCATAGTGACTCCTTTCCTTTTCTCATATGCTCTCATCCATCTCCTTCCCATCCCTCCCTCCATACAACGCTGAATTTGTTAGTGTATTGAAAAATAGTCTAGTTCTTATACTAACTTGGTGTATGATCTTAGTCGGTCTGTTATTTTCTTTCTCTTCCTTTCCAGTAACAGCAATGTATTTTTGCAAGCTGATTTTCTCACAGTGAAGAAAGAATAGAGCATCCCTCTGTAATCATTTCTGGAATTAAGAAGGCTACACTACGCTTCTGCTGTCACATTTTAAAGTTTGACTTATTAAGACACTGTGTTCAGATGTGGCAGCATTATCCATTTGAAAATATATTTCCATTTCTATTATGGATGTGATAATGTTAAGGTGTTTGTTCCACAACGTGAAGTAATAAAATATGTGGATTATATTTAGTAGGGCCTTTCAACTCTTCATGATTTGAAATGTCTCTATCAAGAAAACATTAGCTGATTGTGCAGATATTTATTTTTCTTTCAGGAAATGGGAAAATAAGTAGCTGTGCAGCTGCTGAAGGTAGTTTTACTTCCCTTACTGGACTTCTGGAAGTTGAACCTCTGCACTTTACCTGTGTTTCAACAAGTGATGGAACTAGAATAGAAAGGGACGATGCAAGTACGTTTACTGGTATATACAATTTTTCATTTTTTCTACTTAGCATAGTTTCACAATATGGTATTTTTAATTGGACATAATGAGCACTGTTTGACAAACAGATTGCCTGTAGTTTTAAAAGTGTTGAAATGTTTTTTTTAAATAGTTACAATATGTGAAGTTAAACTTCTTGGAGCTTAACAAACAAACTGGATTCCAAATTTATTAATTTGAATCAATATGTTTCTATTAGAGAGTATGGCATACAAGCTTGCAGCCCATGTAGTGAGAGAATTCGGGGACATTATGTGGCTTTTCTGTAGTGAAAATGTTGCTTGTGTGATGAGCGTGGGTAGTCTACAAACTATATACTTTGTAATTCAAGAAGATGGTACTTTGTAGCAAGAACTGGATAAAAGGAGATCTTTCCCTTGTTTTTACGTTGCTCTTAACAATTAGTAAGGAATTAAATTTAAGGTGTGTTTTATAATTTCTTTTCTACATACATGTTTTTGGTTTGTTTGTTTGTTTGTTTCATGCCAGTGAGTACCTTTGGGGTTACCCCAGCAGTTGGTGGCCTCTCTTCTGGAACGGTTGGGGAAGCCTCGACAGCACTGAGTTCAGCAGCCCAGGTAGCTTTGCAGTCTCTCTCTCATGCAATGGCCTCAGCCGAGCAACAGCTCCAGGTGCTGCAAGAGAAACAGCAGCAGCTTTTGAAGCTTCAGCAACAGGTTGGAGGCTACTTGGCTATTTTTTAATGCTGTCTCTAAACTTCAAAAGCTGAGAAAGTAGTTGCAGAGCTAGTTGCCTTTTTTTTTTTTCCTTTTTTTCTCCATAGTGTATTTAAGGAAGGAACAGCTTTGCACCGAGGACAACTCTTATTAAGCAAAATGCTGAGAGTGTCTCCTGTGCTGCTTTGGTCTTTCAGCTTTGTTTTTTGTATTTTGAGGGTGGGTTGGGAGTTTGTAATCAAAACTGAGTCTTAATGCACAAGTATTTCAGTCTGAAATGGAAAAAGCCCACTGAAATGAAAAGTCCAGTTGCCGACACAGGGAAGTACCAGTCATAAAGCCATTGTCAGTATGAAGCTTGGCTGAGTTGACTCTGCCGTTCAGTAGTAGGTTTTTTGTTATTTTTGATAACTCTGATTACTTAATTACTCACGTTCCTTAGCAAGTGAGGTCAAATTGAGTCGAGTTTCATTTTTCAGCTTATAGTTGGATATCTAACTTGCCTATGTTGAAGATAACTTGGATTTATTAAATCCAGTTTTATAATGAAAGTTGAACTCGTAGTTCAATTCTGCTACTGTGTTCACAAGCGGTATTATCTGCTACATACACTGCTTTCATTTTCCCCACAGAAAGCTAAGCTGGAAGCAAAACTGCATCAGACAACAGCAGCGGCAGCAGCAGCAGCATCAGCAGTTGGTCCTGTTCACAACTCTGTGCCTTCTAATCCAGTAGCAGCCCCAGGGTTCTTCATCCATCCTTCAGATGTCATTCCACCCACACCAAAAACAACTCCTCTATTCATGACTCCACCTTTGACTCCACCTAATGAGGCAGTTTCTGCTGTTATTAATGCAGAGCTTGCTCAGCTTTTCCCTGGTTCAGTCATTGATCCCCCAACAGTTAACCTTGCAGCACATAACAAAAATACAAGCAAGTCTAGAACGGTAATTATTTTTCTGTGTTTTTATTATAGAAACAAGATGCTGTAAGCCTTATCAGGATCTAATTTGTACTTGACTGCTAGTAAATATCTGTTTATTTGGATGAGATGTGAGAACTGTATCACTAAATTTAGGCCATATGAAAAGAAAAACTTAGGAAAGCAAAATAGAGTTGTTACAGTACCTCAAATGGTTTCATTTAATTGGAGCTAGCTTAATGTATAAGGAGTTATTAATCCTTTGAACTTAGGAGTCAATATATCTTGATGGGTCATGCTCAAATCTAAATGTAGTGGGGTATTGTCAAAATTGTACACTTTTAAATCATAAGAGGTTTTTTTTACAGTCTTTTCTAAAGAACAGCATAGATTTTAATGACTTAATTTTGCTGATGTTTCCCACTCCTCAGAATCCACTTGGATCTGGTCTTGCTCTTGCAATATCTCACGCTTCACATTTTCTTCAACCTCCACCTCATCAGTCAATTATTATAGAGCGAATGCACTCAGGTAAAACCAGAATTCGTAATAATAATTTTAACACATTTTCTAATAAGTAGTGGAATGTTTTCCAGGGTCTTAAGTGAGTTGCTCAGCTGCAGTCTCACTTGGCTTTCCAAAGAGAAGATATTTCTCAGTTTGTATTTCTGTTGTATCTGGTAGTTTAAGACTCAGCATTCAGTGATGTTTATCAATTTGCAAAATCCTGGGGGCTGGGGGAATATGTTGCATCTCTGGACAGAACACCTGTTCTGAAATAATGCATAAAAAACATAACAACTTAATTTTTAAGTCGAAGCCAGAATTTTCTTTTCAAAGGGCGCAAGCTGTAGTGAGAGATTCTGAGATTGTGCAGCTATTTTTAACTTCAAATGTACACCTTTCGAACAATAGATGAACAATGGCTTTATTGTCTGAGAAGTAACATTTCTTCTCTGGATAGCATGCACTGGTATTTTAGGCAATCCTGTGTTTTTTCCCCTAGGAGCAAGAAGATTTGTGNATAGATGAACAATGGCTTTATTGTCTGAGAAGTAACATTTCTTCGCTGGATAGCATGCACTGGTATTTTACGCAATCCTGTGTTTTTTCCCCTAGGAGCAAGAAGATTTGTGACCTTAGATTTTGGAAGACCTATATTGCTGACGGATGTATTGATTCCCACTTGTGGAGATTTGGCTTCTTTGTCAATTGACATCTGGACTTTAGGAGAAGAGGTGGATGGAAGACGACTGGTAGTGGCTACTGACATTAGCACACATTCACTTATTTTACATGACTTGTTGCCACCCCCAGTTTGCAGATTTATGAAGGTAAAAGGAGATAGACTGCATACTCTATCTTTTAAACTCTTGATCTTTGTTAGTATCTGAATTTTCTCCTCAGTTCTCTTCAGACCAAACTTTAGTTTATGAATTTTTGACCGCGTGTTTATTTTGCCTGTTTTGATACAATTGTGTTACAGTATAGTTGTGTTCTTTTTCAGATCACTGTTATTGGTCGATACGGTAGCACAAATGCCAGAGCAAAAATCCCATTAGGATTTTATTATGGCCATACCTATATCTTACCCTTTGAAAATGAGCTGAAATTAATGCATGATCCCCTCAGAGGAGAAGGTGAAGCTGCAAATCAGCCAGAAATTGACCAACATTTGGCAATGATGGTTGCATTGCAAGAAGACATACAATGCAGGTTAGAAGACAAAAATATGTGTACTTATTAATTATTTTAACTTAAAATGTTGGGATATCATAATGATATAGATTTTTTTTTTTTTGGTCTTGCCATGATATTCTTCAGACCAAAGATAACTCTGCCTTTGTTGTAGAGTTGTTACAGTGAATATCTAATTTAGAGCAGTAACAAAGGCTACACTGTAATTTTTTCAATATCTGTTTGGATGGACCAGAAGTTGTCTTCTGGCAGGGTGACTGTTAAATGTATTGCCATTTGCTAATGTCTATTGAATTGCATGTTGGAATGTTTCCCTTTAGGTACAACTTGGCCTGTCATCGGTTAGAAATCCTTCTGCAGAGTATTGACCTGCCACCACTCAATAGTGCTAACAATGCCCAATACTTTTTACGAAAGCCAGACAAAGCAGTAGAAGAAGATAGCAGAGTATTTTCTGCTTACCAGGACTGCATTCAGCTACAGCTTCAACTCAACTTGGCTCACCATGCTGTTCAGAGGCTCAAAGTAGCTCTAGGTGCAAGCAGGAAAACGCTGAAGGAGCAATCTGATCCAAAAGAGTTGATTCAGATGTCGTCCACAGAACAGTTACGCACCATCATTAGATACTTACTGGATACTTTGCTTAGTTTGCTTCATTCTTCCAATGGTTAGTATTTTTTGAGGTTCTGATATTTTTGTCACATTAGCAGAAACAATTCTCAAGTGTTTCTATTTCTTGATCTGTACTTTCCCACTATGAAGCTTTTAAACTATGTTCAGATATGTTTTACTGTGATTTTAGTAGCTGGTAACACACAGTGTAAAGTTTCACCTTTGGCAACAAGCTGACCTAACCACTTTGTGCTCCCGAGAAGGACAGGAGAGGGTGTTGACGTCCTTCCCTTTTCCGTAGTCCTGGCTGCATATGCCTTTGTTCAGATAGTCATCTGATCCTCCTGTGGGCTGATTCAGTTTGCTGAAGGAACAAAAGACTGCCCAGGCAGACTACTCATGTTGTTTTCATAGGTAGAATCAGCTTGTGGAAGGATCTGTGGGCATTGAAGCCTGTGCAACCCTGGGGGATGGATTAGGCAGTTAGAAGTGGGGAGGAGAAGCAGAAATTGCTTCAGGGGATGGGGTGGAAGTCATAAAACCAGTATCTCTTCTGGTTTCTATCATGATTTTTCATATCCAGTAAGGATTTTCATTTCCTAAACTTGCTATTGAAAGAGTTCTTGGAGATTGGAGCTCCTGGAAATTGAAAAGTCTGAGTAGGATGAGTGGGAGTGACCTTTTTTTCAAAAAAGAAAAAAAAAAAAAGGCAGAACGTTGTTCTATTGATAGATAGGTGTGTCTGTCTTGTAACTGTCTGTGCGGGTTTGTTCTTAAGCATAATGGTGGTTTGGTTTTGAACAAATGGCTTGGTCTTTATGGATTACCTGGAAATTACCATCTCCCCACGTGTTCCCTCCTCCTTCCCACCTGTGCCAATTAGTATAATCATAAGTTTTAAAAACTTCTGCAAACTTTTTCCTCCTATGTTTTCAAGCCATTGTCTCCTTAAACATAGTTGCTTGTTCCCTTTTCTTAAAAGGGCACTCTGTTCCTGTGGTTCTGCAAAGTACTTTTCATGCCCAAGCTTGTGAAGAATTATTTAAGCACCTATGTATCAGTGGAACCCCAAAGATACGATTGCATACTGGCCTTCTACTTGTTCAGCTCTGTGGAGGAGAAAGATGGTGGGGTCAGTTTCTCTCAAACGTACTGCAGGAATTATACAATTCAGAGCAACTTCTCATATTCCCACAAGACAGGTAAGGTATAAGTCTGTATCGGTACGTTACCTGTGGATGACTGAAATAATTCCCTTGTTCATAACTTAACACTGGAATTGACAAAATGTGACTGAAGGATTGTTACGGTTTGAGAAACCCACAACAATTTATTGTCATTTAGACAATCATTCTGTCACCCGATGACCCCTCCCCACCTGGGAAGGGGAGTTGGGAAAAAACAAGGAAATCCGGGAGTGGAATTATAAACAGATTTAATAGAATAAGACTAGATAATGAACATTAATAACACTAAAGAACCAATATTGATCCTGATACTGATACAAAAGATACGAAGACCATACTCAGCCAATTATATCAGTAGAAAGCTGTGTACTTGCAGCAGGGGCTGGACACTGCGAGCACTACAGCTTTGGGAGGAAGGGAAGGCCTTAGGGGTCCGGCACTGGGGCAAGAAGTCCTGTGGATCACCACCATCAAGGGAGAGAGTACTTTGCAGCAAACTTTCTAATTTA
Source organism: Himantopus leucocephalus (assembly GCA_003993805.1). Classification (NCBI taxonomy): domain Eukaryota; kingdom Metazoa; phylum Chordata; class Aves; order Charadriiformes; family Recurvirostridae; genus Himantopus; species Himantopus leucocephalus. The sequence goes on along the minus strand of RSEF01000003.1, from coordinate 35,541,776 downwards.
TAGTGAATGTGACGTTCATGGTATGAAATAATCCTGTTGGCCAGCTTGGGTCAAGTGCTCAGGTCTCGTTCCTCCTCACCCCTGTACCTGGCAAGCTTGAAAACACTGAGACCTTGAAACCCACATACCGTAGCTGGCTATAAAGTAAATATTTTCACAAATTCAGACACTAGAGTCTTCTAAAGGTGCAGTATTCCCAAGTATTAGAAGAGAAATTAGTCCGGTGTCGCTCAAACCAGGACAAGGATACATACCCATCTATTCCATTAATTTAAGAAATAGTCCCAAAGAAAGCACTGCAAATTATGAATGTCAGATTGTTGTTATTTATTGCACCTATTTGGTGCTTACACCACAATAAGTTGCTGTTTTTCCTTACTTGGAGATCTTTGCATGCCTGGCTCCCCAGTGTCAAAAATTGCCTTCTTTATCAGGCTTAAATGCATCATAGAGCTGCTCTCCTAATGCATTTGGAAGTAGGATTGTGACTGGAGAGCACACTAATAGCATTTAATACAAAAGATTTCTCTGTGATAAGAGCAAACAAGCATAGAGTTGAGCGTTGAATGTTAGATGTGTTGATTATTTCAGATTATTGATTAAGGTCTTTGATACTCTAAACATTAGCATTTTATTTTAATCAAACATATTTGCTGTTCTGTGGCTTTCTGCCTTCTTTGGACAGCAACATTTATATATTCATAATTTTTAAAAATTAATTAATACAAGGATATAAGAATACATAGATTTAATTCTCTATCCCTGCTATTCAATATATCGTATGTAATAGGAAATAAAACGGATGAGATCTTGTTTCAGGTGTACAAAGTGGAATGCTCTGCTGACCTCTTGAGGGTGAAAGAGAAAATGTTCACCCTAAAATACTGCATTATCCTTACAACAATAGAAAGTGAAGTCGAGTTCATTTGCTGGGCTCCAGTACTGCTTTCTGTAGCAATCTGTTTGTGTCTCAGATGAAAGCCGAGGGAAATATTGTTCAATAAGGGGTGTTTTAGAATATTACTGCATCTGAAAAAGAAACAAAGCCTTAAATATGTAAATTTTATTTTTAGGGTCTTCATGTTGCTTTCTTGCATTGGCCAAAGATCGCTTAGCAACAGTGGTGTTTTAGAAAGTTTACTTAATCTCCTGGATAACCTGCTGTCACCACTGCAACCTCACTTACCTGTGCACAGAAGAACTGAAGGTAGCCCTCAATTTGGGAAACTATGTTTTCATATTTATTATAAGCTAGAAAACTGTGAGACTAGCTTACAACTTTTTGTGTATTAAAAGAAGAAATTGCTCATTTACTATATTTCCAATATGCAGTTGTCTTTTAAAATGTGCTGAAAGTTCTTGTTCTTTCGGAGCTAAGAGAGATTCCTCCCCCTAACCCCCCTGTTTAAACCTGAGCAAAATCTATTTGGTTGCTTTTAATTCAGCTAGGAAGCTTTAAAGTTTCAACAAAGTGAGGGGAACATCCACTGTGTAGACAGCTCTAGTGAATGACTTTGGAATTTAGCGTTTTGGAAAGAATTGTCCCTTTTTGCTCATGAGATCCTTTCTAAGTTTCAAGCTTTTGAGGTGAAATGCAGTTATGAAGACAAGTTTGTTAGGTGTATCTGCGTAGTTTCTGCAAACTACATGGGTGTTTTTTAAAATCACAAGGCATTTACATTTTTTGACCCTAAAAAAATTACTGAAATTATATTCTCCAAAGCTAATTTTCTTGTGAGTGTTTTCTTAACTACCCGAAGTTTGAAGAAAATGCTCGCTTTTAAAAACATCAAAGTCTAGGCTACTTCATTTATTACGTGCATGTAACAGAGCATTGTAGAAGATACGTTATTTAAAATTCTTAACGTTGTGAAGTTGATAAATGCCAGCTGAGACTCTGTCCTTACTTTTTACCTTGTTTCCTGATGTGAACAAGCCTACAGCTGGTGCCAGAAGCTGTCCTATGGCTTCTCATTGGTCTACTGTGTACTTTCTCTGTCGTGGCCATATCCTGCTGTAGTCTCTAATTAGTTTGAGGCAAACCCAAGCTTACGTCTCCTCTACCTCTGTTTGCACTCTCCCCACAGCTGCCAATTCCTTTCATAGCTCTTGCCTTACTAGTTGTCCTCACGGAGGACTTTAGGAAGCAGAAGTAACTGATACTTCAGAGCTTTATTTGCTGGTCTTCCAGCTTCCTTCCTCCTGGACAGTACAGGTGAGTACTAGGGCATTATTATGTGTGGTGGAAGCATCAGGTACAGCAGAAGAAGTTCCTATTTGAGAACTATCACACATAACTAAGGGTCAAAGGGGTGAAAACTTACTGGGGAAAAAGTCTGAAAAGGACAATCAGAGCAAGAGGTGAGTGTTGTGGATAGAGAGAAGTAAACTTTGAGGCAGAGGGGGGAAAAAGGCATAAGCCAAAGACACTTGGAGGGAGGGAGAGAAGCTGAAAATTTTGGGTTTTTTTTTTAAGAGCTAAAAGGAAAAGAAATGCATTTGTTTAAACAGAAGTCTGAAAAGGTATAGACTTCGCTGTGCAGCAGCCTCCTTTCTTTTTATTCTGCCAACCAAGGTGTGTAGCGGTCACCAGTGCTACTCATTTCTATTCTTGCTATTTAGTCTGCAGTTCCTCTTCATATCCTGTTATGGAGAGGCCTCCTGTTCCTCTGCCTGCTTTTTGCCAGTGTGAGCAGGAAACGAGTTAGGAGTCAGGGCCTGCATCCTATTGCGCTTGGGCTGCCAGCAGCTACATGTGATTTTGGACAAGTCGTTTCTGTGCTTAGTGTTCTTGTTTGATCTGGAATGAATAATACTATAAGTTAATTAAAACTTCTTTGAGGTCAGTGCATGAAAAGTGCAGTGTAGTTTAATGTGGCTCAGCACAGTGCACAGACACGAAAATGTGCATGTAACCTCTAGTACTAATGACTTTACTGTATTGATACTATATAAAAGTATGCCATTTGCATAACGACTATGATTAAGTGGTCATTATTTGTAGGTTTCTGGTTGTTATTAAGCACTCTTGAGTTCACTTTAGAACTGTTCATTTCGATTTGCTCGTGCACACACAGATTTTCTTGCATGATGTGTAAGGTATGTTTTTTTTCTTTTCTGCCTGTACAAAAATACTGCATTTAATGTGTATGAAATAGGCATTAGCCAGTCATTAGTGCTGCCAGCATGGTTCATCTAGTTTGAACTCAACTCTTGGCTTTCCTGCATCTTATCAAACAGCTACATGAAAATACACTAACAAGGGAGTAAAAATGAAGGTATTTGGGTGCACGGTTATAACTGTCTTGTTGGAGCCCTGGTTGATGGAGGAATTTCACACTGTGGAATTTGAGACATCTAATTTATGTGCTTTAATGTGAGCAGCTGACATTCTGCATTGGGTATTTAGGAAATCTAACATACAATTCTTGACTTTTTTCAAAAACTGCTGCTTAATTTTTAGCTTTAACAGTACAGGTGAAGCTTTTGACTTCATCAGTCTAAGAGAACTGTGGCATTGTCTCTTGAACCTGAGTTCTATACTGAATGTTTGATTTCTTCCCTCATTTATGAGTACTCAGACTCTTTATCTTCATTTAAAAAAAAAAAAAAGAGCGTGGAATCTTTGTGGCCTAGTGAAATGTGTGCCATCTAATGCCTTTTATGATTCCTTTAAAACTAATTTGTTGTGGCTTCAAAACTTTATTAAGGCACTCAAATCTATTTATTTTGAAGGAGTTTTAGACATTCCCATGATCAGCTGGGTTGTAATGCTGGTGTCTAGACTACTGGATTACGTAGCTACTGTTGAGGATGAAGCAGCCACAGCCAAGAAACCTCTGAATGGAAAAGAGAGGGAACGATTTTTGACAGGTATGTAACACTTATTATCAAAACTTGCTTATATGGGTATTGGTTTGGGAACTGTTCAAATACTTCAAATGTATTTTTCAATTCAGGTGAAAAATGATATTTTGAAAACAGATGTTGTGAACATTTTCTTTGTACTGTTGTCTGCTTCTGTCCCCTTTTCCTTAGAAATATGACCTCTTTCATTTTTTTTAAAGTGAAAAATACAGGATTGATTTTAGTTTGTAAAATGTTTGTATATTATCCTGTGACATGGGGACCTGGCAGTTGAGAGTACATCATGTTGAGACATTGTGAGAAAGGGCAACAGTACGACTTCATAACTGCTTTGGTATTTGTATCCAACATTTTTAAATGCATTTTTATGTGTGTTTATTTTTATTATTATTTAAGTGGATTAGCTATGGTTTTCTTTGAAGATCTTTTCTAAAAATGAAAACTATAAACCTTTTGTATTATAGAACCTGTTCAGGTATTCTTAGTTAGGACAGTCTTGCTTACCTCCTTATATGTTATAAAAATAATGAAAACAAGACAATACCACTGCATTTTAAAATGATACAGAAATATTACTGTCAGTGGTGACAGTTGCATAACACTAAGAGGGTTAGATTTTGCTCGTTTCTTTAGTATTTAGTGTATGGAGATGCTAACAATTGCTGTAACATAAATGCTTTTCTCTGGAGTTAAGTGGTGTTTAATAAGATGGATTAATACCTGCTTTTTTTTTTCTATTTCCATTAGGAAACCAGTGGAGTTTTATAAATAATAGCCTTCACACTCAGAATCTGAGCAGATCTACTAAAGGCAACAGTAGCTTAGATAGACTGTATTCCCGAAAGATCAGAAAACAGCTTGTGCATCATAAACAGGTGACTTCCAGCACGGTAGTGGCTATTTTCACAGAAGTATATCTCATTTATAGTGCATCTCATTTCTTGAAAGAACAGCTTTGGCCTTGGGACTCATTCAGCCTTGCTTTTGCATAGGTCTGGTTCTGTAGCTAAAGGCTGCCTAACTACTTTGACATTCGTCTCAAACCATGCGGCATGGGATCTGCTGGAAGAACAGGTGTTGGCATGTACCATTGCACTCAGTGGCCCATATTGGACAATAAATATAATTTACTTTCTAGATAAGTCTGGGTACGCCTCAGTGCAAGCACCTAAGCTGTGATTTAAAAGTTGATAATTCTTAAGACACAAAATTTTCATTTCTAAATGCAACCATGCAGGTTTTATGACCCTGGATGTGTATGTCTTGAGCCTCTCTAAAAATACTGTTTCTTAAAACTTCATCTGTTCTGGGTCTGCTAGTAGCCCCTTATGGTGTCTTAGTTAAAATTGTATATAAACTGTATTTTAAAAGCTCAAGTTACAGTTTCAACTGAAGATTACTATCATATGAACATACTGATCCTTTTAACATCTTATTGCTTAAATTTTCATTTTTTCCTATTAACATTTTCTTTTAGCAACTTAACTTATTAAAAGCAAAACAGAAGGCTTTGGTGGAACAGATGGAAAAAGAGAAAATACAAAGCAACAAAGGATCATCATACAAACTTTTAGTAGAACAGGCAAAACTAAAGCAGGCTACTTCAAAGGTATGATGCTCTGAAATTGTAACTGACTTCTTGTCCTTTGTGTGAAAAGACCTGTTCCTGCAAAGTCATTTTTGTCCTATGTTGACCTTATTTTAAAAAGTTGTTTCATCATGGCTTCTATTGAGTATATTCTGATGCTGAAAACAGCAGCCATCTGGAAATTTCTTGCACTGTTAAAAATAGTTTATTTTTACAGGGTTTTTTTTAGGTAGTAATGGCCAAAATCACTAGTAATCTTGTAGCTTTGGGAATGCCAGTCATATCTTTAAACTTTGGATGGCACATACCAATAAGAACAAGCAATAGGACAAGAGGAAATGGCCTCAAGTTATGCCAGGTTAGGTTTAGATTGGATATTAGGAAAAATTTCTTCACAGAAAGGGTGATCAAGCATTGGAACAGGCTGACCAGGGAAGTGGTGGAGTCGCCATCCCTGGAGGTGTTTAAAAGACAGGTAGATGTGGTGCTTAGGGGCATGGTTTAGTGGTGGACTTGGCAGTGCTAGGTTGATGGTTGGACTTGATGATCGTCAAGGTCCCTTCCAACCCAGACAATTCTATGATTCGGTGAAATGTAAAATAATATTTTATATGGCTAACTTTTATGCATGATACTGTTCTGGATGCTCTCCTGGTTGAGTAATCAGAAAATAATCATGCCAGTGACTGTCTCCCTGAACTAATAAACAGGACTTTTGAGAATGTTTTCTGAGCTTTCTCAGAAGCTTCTTAGCTTCCTAAAAGTACTTACCACATAAGTTGTGGCATCTTGCAGTAAGCGCCACATACTGAGAGTAGATTTGGTAGTTAAAGAATTATTTTGATTATGAGATGAGGTGCTAAAATCTAGGTATTTCTGGAGATGGCAACATGGACTTTACAGGGAACACAAAAAAAAATAAGTGTAAAGCTTTCTAGCTACTTACGTGTCTCTTTAAATATTTGCTTTCTAGTTCCAGAAGTAGTAATGTCTGTTAGGATGACTGAAAGTAGGTGTGTGGAAAGAGATTATAGAATGTTGGACCTTAAAGACAATCTAAAGGGAAATCTTACAAGAACTTACAGTAACTATGGGGAAAAAAAAAAAACCAACCAAAAAACAACAACAAAAAAACCCACCCAAAACCCCAGAACCAAAACAAGAAACAATTTAAACAGCAGCATGAAAATAAAGCCCTAAATTTTCACTAACTCTACTTGTCATGAGCTATTCTTTCCTGCACTATCTTCTGCTTTATTCCAGCAGGTTATATTGGGGGGCTACTCCACTGGTGGCCCCCTTGAGACATCTTTAAATATGCTGTCCAGCTATATAAGTTTCACTTCATAGCAGCCATGTTGCATCAAAAATGCATGTTGAAATAAAGAGTTTTCCCCTTGCAGTATCTTAACATGTAGTTATGATATTACTGTACACTTGTTAGTTGCATTTCATGCAGTTTTTACTACTTCGCTTACTAATCACTTTCAGTTACCACAAGCTGTGAGTAACTTAAAACATTGATTGCATTTAGGAGAAAGCTGAAACCTTTGTGTTAGTAAATAGTTCTTTCTCTGGTCTACTTCAGTAGCTACTACTTAAATGTGATTATGAGAGGCATTTGTGTTATCTAATTTTAGACTGCTCGTGTAGCTGATACAACGAACTGAGCTGATAAATATGTGCCCTTGGGGGATGGGAGGATTAATAAAAGCACCTACCTTCCTTCCACTGAATTTGTAGATGCTCTGTTAAAAAGGTTGTAATTTAGAGCCCTGACCAAGTATCAGACTAGTTCCGTTTATGGTGGCTAATGGCCACTTTGTACCCTGGAAGTATTAAGAAAGTTAGAAATTATTGGTGATTTATCTAATGTGAAGAACTGAGAAGTCGTCATTCTTGTAAGGCTACATTTCCATATTAGGTAATTTTATACATATTTTGCTTCATGGTAACTATAATTTATATGCAGGTGTGGAAATATGAAAGAAACTTCTAAAATATGTATTTGCAATATGTTTTATGGCAGACATAAAGGCTTAATTGGCACTTGTGTGGAACTGGATAATTTGGTTATGAGTCTGTCACCTGAGATAACGTGCCGCCAAAACAAATTTCTGTCAATAAAGCCTTAATTCCATTCCAGATTCTCATATATTCTTAGTCGTCTTTTTTTTTTTCTTTAAAAGTTTTACAGTTACTGTTATTGCTGCCTCAGATTTCACTGGGAAAAAACTTAAGTATTAGTTTTAAAATGTGACTGTTGTTTCAAATTTAATTTCTGCAGCACTTCAAGGACTTAATACGTTTACGTCGGACTGCAGAATGGCCTCGTTCTACCTTAGACACAGAAGTATCAACAACAAAGGAAACTCCAGATATTGAACCACTTCCATTTACATTGGCACATGAACATTGTATTTCTGTAGTGCAGAAGCTGGCACTCTTTCTCTTGTCCATGGACTTTACTTGTCATGCAGATTTACTTCTATTTGTGTGTAAGGTAAACGGAGTACGGAACATCACTCTGTAGTTGCAATGGAGACCACATTAAATCAACTTTCTATTACTGCTTGATAAAAATTAGCTGCAGCGTTAAAATAGTAGCACTAGTAATTTCTAGTGAGGTAGTTTTTCTGATCTGTCCTCTTTTGTGTAACTTACGATACGATGGCTTCAAAATTGCACAGAAAAAGTAACTTTAAAAAAATATTTTCACATAGTTACACTTGTAAAATTCTAAAATTAAAGCTAGTAAAAATTTATTTACTTGTAAGCGAAATCTAATCACCGAAATTAAAGCTATTACGTGTTTTCATAGTGTTAAATATGAGTAGGCATTTGTGCCTTTTTTTTATAGGTTCTTGCTAGAATTGCAAATGCTACAAGACCAACAATTCATTTATGTGAGATTGTAAATGAGACTCAGTTGGAAAGATTATTGCTGCTTCTTGTTGGAACTGACTTTAACAGAGGAGACATCTCTTGGGGAGGAGCATGGGCTCAGTATTCTCTGACTTGTATGCTGCAGGATATTCTAGCAGGTTAGTTTTAAGTTCATATTTTTCAGAATGTACATTACACTTGAAAATATCTCCCTTTAATGTTCTAGGGGCTTATTTTTTTATTGTGTTAGAATCTGCTATTAAGATTAGTAAAAAAAAAACAAAAGCAAGCGAACAAAACAAAACAAAAAAACCCAAACAACCCAAACCATAAAATTGAGATTACTGTGTAAAAAATGTAATAATTTAAAATTGTAATTACAGTCAACCCTGAATTAGTGACTTGTGCATTGAAAAGTTAATATTCATGTGACCCTGATTATTTGAAAATTATTCAGAACTCCTCCCATTGAAGAAGTAGCCCTTAGAGAATTTAGAGTTAGTTGAAGACAGACAGTTGGCCTAGACACTGGGATGTTAATTTGTAACTGGAATAAAGCTTGAAATAGAGTTGTCTGCTTAATCTAATACGTAGGAGAGTTGTTGGCACCTATAGCAGCTGAAGCTATGGAAGAAAGTGCTTTGGGAGAAGATGCTGGAGCTTCGGCTGTGGATTCTGATGACTCTCTCCAGCAGTCCACAGTTCAGTTAGTGGAAACAATAGATGAACCTTTGACACATGATATCACAGGTAAATTATTTCAGAATCTTGATGTATATATGTATACTGAAAAACGTAAAAAAAACCTTTGCTGTTATGCATCTATCAAAATATCAGTAAAGGATTTTTGGTGATAGGATGATTAGTTTCTGAAAATATAGGCAAAATATGAGCAATTCTTCAACTTAGTTTCACATCTGATCAGTAAAAAATGGTTCTTTTTCTGATTGCTTAAAAAAGGCAACTTGATTACATCCATTAACTTTTTCCACTAAGAGCTCTAATAGTAAAAGCCTTAAAATTATCCATTAAGTGTATGATGTATCCATGTTTTCTAATTTGTACTTGGTAGTATTAATACTCTTTTAATCATTCAAAGGTGCTCCACCTCTGTCATCTTTGGAAAAAGATAAGGACATTGACCTTGAATTACTGCAAGACCTGATGGAGGTTGATATTGATCCTTTGGATATTGATTTGGAAAAAGATCCCCTTGCGGCCAAAGTCTTCAAGGTATGACACACCTGAGTTTTCAGGATAACCTTTAAATGTGAAATAGTAAAATCCTTTCTCTCTTACACTTCTTTATTAGTGGTATTTGACGTGTTAGACCTTAGCTTTTTATAAATGCTTAATGTAGAACGACAGGAAAGAATGTAGAAATGATTGTGTTCACATCTCAGATGTATTCATATCTCGGTTGATGACAAAATATTTTGGTTTTGCATGAAAATATCTGTATAAACAAGATGTTTTATAACACATATTAAAGACAACAAAAGCATAATATAAAAGAAAAATAAGATCTAGTCTTGTCCTTTTTTATTAAGGGTAGAGTGCCATTTGCTTCTGCAA
>RSEF01000003.1:35489337-35531760 GCA_003993805.1 Himantopus leucocephalus | reverse complement strand
GTGTGTGTGTGTGTTATCAGTGAAACAGTAGCACCTGAGAATGTGGATAAGGCTTTTAAAATCAAAACAGATAACCTTTTATGCTGTGGAGTTCTGGAAGAACACTTGAGTTTGGTCTGATAATGGCATTTTTTCTCCCTTTTTTCAGCTTGAATCCCTTTTACAGTTATGGCTCACATTAAGCCTAAATTCCAGCTCCTCTGGAAGTAAAGATAGTGGCGCTGATATTTTCCTTTATAACGCAAACCGAATACCTGTCATTTCCTTGAACCAAGGTAAAATACATTAAATACAGGACATTAATTTTCAAGAGGTGTAAGATAAGATTTTTTTTTTTTAAGTACTCAATCTTTGCTAGTAAGCAAAAAGTATTAAAATAAGTATTCTTGATAAGATCAATGTTGGGATAATTTCTGTGTTCTTATTAAAGAGCTCTTGGGCTCATTATCTTAACATGAAAAACGTGTAGCTAGTATGTAACTGAGAGGTCATTCCTTGAATTTGCATAATCTCCTCAGAAATTAAATTGTACAAATTTCTTAAGTCATCATTAATCTCAAGAGGACTTTTTAAAAGACACTTCTTAGTCTAAGGTGAACTGTGCACTTCTATGTACTTCTCTGACAAATTTCTTCTCCTTGTATGCCATCCTGTGATCTCTTTATTATCAAGGGAGTTGGTGTGGGGGGAAGCGCTGTAACTTTTTGGCATCAGTCTGCTAATGTAGTACAAAGACATGTCGAATTATTTTTTTTCTATAAAGCAATTTGTATAGTTTAAAAAATCTGTGATACCTTGTGATGGTAGTTCAAAACATTAATGAACCTGTTCCACTGACTTTCATGAGAGCATTTTGAAACCAGGAGTTTCTTTGCATTGCTTCCTCTGAGATGTCAGGGTCTGGGCACTGTAGAAAGTTCTGCAGGCCAGTTCCTGTGAAGTGTTGGTTAGGTTTCTTTTCCTCATTTCCTGGAACAATAGTTGTCAAAACAAAGTAAATACAACAACAATAATAACAATAATAATAAATATAGCACCTTACAGTAAAAATAAGACATTTATAGTGATACTCTGAAGATTAAAACTTGGAAAAACATGTTTTTCTTGACAGCTTCAGTAACTAGTTTCCTGTCAGTTCTGGCATGGTATCCTAATACCTTACTCCGGACGTGGTGCCTTGTGCTTCATAGCTTAACTCTCATGACAAATATGCAGCTTAATGGTAAGTTGTGGGTGTTTTGTTTTGGTGGTTGGTGTTTTTTTTTTTATGTTACCTGTTCTAGTGGTGTACAGATGAGTGTCAATTCCCATCCAAAAAGACTACCAGAATTTTCCCTTTGTCACATAAGAACTTGTGTTGGTTCTCCATAATTTCAGGCTTTTCAAGAGCGGGCTCCTTGAATTGCTTGTACCATGGAAACCGAAACCCTAGTGGTAAAAGAAAATGTTGTTATGAATAGGTTGGCAATGTCTTCTAAAAATGAATTTTAGGACTGGCTGATGATCCTTGGGGTTTAGTTTTCTACTCTTGGAAGAGGTAGCAGGGATGAAGGATTAAGGTGCTGTGAGAGGTCCATGTTTTTCTGATGCGGTGGGAATGTTTTCGTAAATATGCAGGCAGTAGTCATTGCTTATGTTAAGCTACCTGAAAGTAAGCCCCTAGAAGCTGAATCTATTAAAAAAGAAATCTAGCCCTTTCATTTTGTTTAATTTCATTTTCGTATGCACAACAGATTATCTCACTTTCTGTATATTGCTCTGGAACACACTAGAAGCAATCTCCTTTTGTGTATGAGATTTTGCCACAAGACTGGTAGAAATTAAAGGATGTAATTTTTAAATGAAGAAATTAAGCTTCTAAATGGCTCACTGTCATAGGGCAGCTATCATGAGGAATGCTTTTGTGGCCTTGTCCTCAAGGCTAAAGAAGTTATCACACAGGAAGAACTTGGAGACTGGAATCTCTTAAAACCTACATGTTAGACCAAGTCAGAGCTCTTTTAAATTCTGTTTTAACTCCAAGCAAATGACTAAAGGTAGTAATTACGGAAGAAAGAAACTCAGAGCCACCTGAAGATCACACTTCTGTGAAGCAGTTTGCCATCCTGTGATGACATAGCTGTTCTCCATGGTTTTCCTCAAAGATGCTTATGAATCCTTTCCTTTTCTCGTTTGTGCCATTTCAAATCATTCTTCTTGGGATGCACTTTTTTTTTCAGGTTTTCACTTTCTGTCTCTTTTCTGTGATGTTGTTTAGAGATCAGTATCACAAAACTCTGCTGAAATTTTTGCAGTAGAGCTGTGAATAAATTAATGGAAGAGACTTAATTGATATTCTCAAACTGAGACCTCCATCTTATTCTTGGTATTTGAGAATAGAACATGGCCTAATTTGTAGGATGACAATGCCCACAGTTAACACCCATGCGTATTTTCAACACTCCAGTTTGAAACTGTAGACTTGCAATTTCTAAAAATTATGCTGTGTGCACCACTGAGACCATACGTGAATCTCTTCCAAGTGGTGTGAGGCTCAGTGTTTGTGCTCTGACACTGACAGACAGGCAGCTGTGTGTTTGCAGGAGTTTCTTAGGCAACTGTCTGAGATCAGTAAGTGACCATGTGGATGAAACGCTGCTCAGAAGCAACTGCTATGACTCATTGCAGGTGCACTTCAGCATATCAATGGGGCTGTGGATTTTGTGTATATAGGGTTGTGAGCCCAAGGTTGGGGTTGAGTTGGAAAGAGTTGGAGATGCAAGCTTGCTGGAGGGTAAAGAAAAGGGTGTAAGGTCTGTCTCCTTTTATACGTGTGTACAGAGGTGTATCCCTTAACTGCCCCTTTCCCCATACTCACTGGTGGAACCAGGAGCTAAATAAGTTTGAGCGCCCATCAGGTAACTTCTGTGCCAGGATTCCTCAGCAGCTAATAATTCAAGATAATATTCTGTCTCAATGGCACTGAGTTGTCACATTTAAGAAGTGAAATAATCTCTGTTCAGTTCTTGACAATTGAAGGTGGGATCCATCAGAGCACTTCTCCAATCAATAATTTTGGTTTCTGTGTGCTTTAGTTCAGAATTGGGACTAATAATAGTCTCTTAAGCTGTTACAGACAGTGTTTCACAGGAATTCTCATCAACTTATAATTTTCAAGATCATGCTTTCCAGAAGAGATAGGTTTTTGCTTCTTTTAAATACATACAGCTAGTAGAAAGTGAACAATTTAAAGTCAAGTTGTTCCTGAGACTGGTGAAATGTAAGTGACATGTCAGCTTTCTTTGGAATCAAGTTTCTCTTGTATGCTCTTTAATTCTGTAATACTTTAAGCTATGAAGTACAAATTGTTCACATATCTTCACTGTATTGACAGGTTATGGTTAGGTTCTTTGGTGTGTTGTTTGGGGTTTTTTTTAAACCACTAAGATGTCAATTGCGGTTCATTGGGAATAACCTAGGTTAGTCTTGCTAGATGTGTGTGGTTATAAAATGAGGTTCTTTCCCCTTCAAATACCCAAAATACAACAAGCCCCCAAATGTTTTCATTTGCAGAATATCTTCACTGATGAAAAAAACACCACTACCACCAAAAATATTTTATTCAGATGATTGCAGGTTTAATAAACCTCTTCAGATGCAATAAGCCTTTTAAATAAGCAAGAAGGCACCTCTTCTTGACATAATCTTCATTAGATAATCATATTTGCTGTTTCAGAAACTGAAAAACACCTTAGAGGTGTAGTCACTCATAGGTGACTCACTAAACTCTTTTTGCAGGTGGGCATTTTAGCACTGAGAAAATCCCGCTATGGCTATTTTTCTAAACCATTGGATCTCAGAGCCTTCTCAGAGAACCTCCTTCTTAAGTGTTCTTTATTTAGTTGAAATTCATTATTGCCATTTGATACATATGTTCACATTCAACCATTCTGTTTTCCCTATCCTTTCATTTAAAAAGAAAGGAAATGAAAGTTGAGAAAAAAGGGGGGAGAAAAAAAAAAGGCAGTGCTTTTTGTATTATTCTATCCATTCTAGATAAGGGTCTTGCCCTATTTACATTCTATGGGTAGTCTCTTTGAACATTTTTGACTTCTGAACTATTGTCCTCTGAAGTTTTGGTCACCATTTCTTCAAGAGATCTGTGAATTAGAAGATCTTGTAGTGAGAAATGAGGTGGTTCTAGAGAGCTTATCCTGATGTTATTTTCGAAGCTGTTTCTTAGTTATTTTCCCAAAATCCCAGATCTCTCCAGTAGTAATCAAGGCTTTTTAGTTGTTTTTTTTTCCCCCGAGTATAGGACAGATTATTTTTCAGAACTGTCCTATGTTGGGATTTCATGAGAAACCACTGTCTAGGGCAGGCCAGTTCATGGTCAGAAAAATCTTATTTAATTATGCCATGCCATTATGTGCTGGTAAATGTTTTCAGAATGAGAGCTCAGGCTGTGTAACTTCTGTGCTTCAGAAACTTTTATCTGAGGAGTGCAAGATACTTTTCAGGGATAAACCCAATACTCCTGGCCATTTCTTTTCAGAACAACGACCTTAATTAGTTACGAGATCCAGGGACAAATTTTGCAAGGATGGTGTTTAAAATCAGTATTTGATGGGTGACATCTTGTACCATTTAATGCCAGGTAAAGGAAGGGTAGAAGCAAATCTACAGTGACACCTGGCTTAGAAAAATTTCTCAGAGCTACAGTTGCTCTGGAGTAAACAGCTGTCATCTGTCGAATCGTTCTCATAATGTATTTACTCATCTGTACCTTCAGCAAGAACTATTTGTGCTCTCCCTATGTGCCCTTTTGCTTATGTTATTGCTGTCACCAGAAATACTGTTTGAGAGCAGTGTTTTGAGCAGATAATGTAGATGCATCATGAAATCTGAGTTAGAATGTCAAACAAAACATGTCAGACTACAAATATAGTGTAGGCAAAGTGGATTTTTACATTGTAGTGATATTTTCAGCTGTTAAATAGAAAATAGAAAAATAACATAGGAAGTAATGAAGATGGATTTATTCAGTTATGGCATCAACCCTATCATCAAACAGTAGAAAACCTATGGAGCCTTCTAATCCTGGAAGAAAATGAGTTGAAGGTTAGCATGTGGACTTGGTTACTGCTTGGCAAGAGGAGGTGATCTGGGACTGTCAATTCTGGGGAAGTACTAACGTAATGTCTACTTATATTAAGATGTAAAGTCTTCACAAATAGCCAGATTTAATTAAGTAGTTACAGTACAGACAAGTGAAAGTGAACACAACAGGAAAAAGCTGGAGTTTTTAAAATAATGTTACCTTCAAAGAAACACCAAGTGAACAAATTAAATGACTTTAAGCTACACCCCAAATGTGCCCTGTTCAGAAAAATGCAAGAATACATATTCTGAAAGCTGTAGTTTCAATGGAGATTTTGGTTTCTTTTCTTTTTTTTTAAAGAAGAACATTGAACAGCAGTGTTGTTTGTCACACTGATCATTATAGACTTCATAGGTGATTCAAGGTCTCTGAAGAAAATGAAATACCTTCTCTCTATGAAGGTACCATTCAGGAATGCAGGAAAGCACAAAAGTATGTCTCTTTTGCAAATAAAAATATCAACATTTTGGGTGCTTTGTACACTTATTTTAAAATTAATTTGGATATTCAGTACTGCTGGACAAACTCAGGTGACATCTAGCTCAAAACTGAAGTCATACACAAAGTTTGAATGATGCAGTTACGTTGAAACAATGAAAAGTTACAGAAAACTGTGAAAACCAGAATAACGAAATTCAGAGTAACTTCACATTTCTGTTAGTTCTATCAGCTGCAGTTGAATGTAATTTTAGTGATAGTGATTTGTCTTAAATTTCAAAATAGTTTGTAAGGAGAATTTTTTTCAAAAAAACTCCAAAATGAAGTAATATAACAGGTCTAAGTATACATGCAAGAGCTACGAGCTTAGCAAGTTAGTGTTCTTAGTGACCTGAGTGTCATTTTCATTTTTAATTTGTATCATGGTATACTCAGAAATACCCCCCAAAAACAACAAAACAAAAAAAAACCCCACCAACAACCTACATACCTAGTTTTCTTCTTTCTTTCTTTAGGGAAAATCAGGGTATTGTATGTTTTACTTAAGTAAATGTTCACGGGTGCAGATTCAGCAGGGGAAAATAAACTTGATCATTTCACCCAGACTGATGTTTCCAAGGCACATCCTGCAATGGAAGGTTTCCCTGTTGTTCTGAAATGTTCAGGTTTTTCTTTCAGAGAACCTGTGAAATTGTGCCCTTAGTTTTTACAGACTTGTCCCCCACCCAGACAAGACCTAGCCTTTTCATCCTTTGCACTATCAAATGTAAACTAGAGCAGGCTTATTGTCTACAATACAATGGAACTGGAATGCTGTGGGGTGCTTTCTTGCTTTTATTCAGCTCCAGCTATTGCCATACCATCAGTCATAGCCATACAGGCTTGTTCCGCTACTACTGCTAATAAATCAATGCAAAACAGTTTGTATAGCTGTACAAGAAATACTATCAGCGTTAGTTTTCTGCATTCATCTAAAGCAAGAAACCTGTTTACAGTTTGAGGATAAAATGGTATTTGATAAGGGGAAAACTTACTGTGAATTATCTTTTCCCTCCATCTTCCCATAAGGATTTCTTCTCATAGCAAGTGTATTCCAATGCTACTTTTAATTCATTGCTCTGAAAGCTTTTCAACTGAGATGGAAGCAATCAGGGTTTAATTCTGTTTGGTTTTTTTTTTTTTTTTTTTNTTAAATTCTCTTTTGACGGAGACGTTTTGTTCCTGGTTGGGATCTTTAGTTTAACTTTCCTTAGTTTAAGGAAATTATTATGAATGATAAAGACTCTGATAAACAGAATGACTAGCAAGTAGTTCAGGATTTGGTTATTTTAACAGCCTCCCTAATTAAGAATCTTATCTTGGGATCTGAAGGGATGCCAGCCAAGCTCTGGTACCAGAGCATCATTTCCTTTTGATTTAATCTTTTGTATATGATGAGATAGTCTGAAAGAGATCACATCTTCAGTACATAACAACCTGTAGCATCATTTAGATATGTGTAATGTTATAAGAATACGTATTTTTATTCATTAGCTATGCTTTTCCCAAGTTGTGTTTTGAACTGATTCAATATACAACTACTGAATGAGTAAGACTTCACATTTAATAAAGCTCATTTGTTTGACCATTAAAGGGTGTATTTTAATTCTAGTTCTTGTTCTCAAAGTTCTTATCTGTTAAACTCCCGACAGTTTTAGTGAATGATGAGAAGTCTCTGAATGTGCCAAGGACAAAAATATCTTGATTGTTTACAGGATAATAGAACATGTGGTCTCTGTCTGACAAACTAACAAATGCGCTTAAGCCTTATTAAAGTATTGGACTAGCAAAGAGAACCAAATAAAAATGTCTGTATATATTGCTTCTACACTCAAAATGGTAGTCCAGAGTAAGCAGCTTTCGTTAGCTGATTTTGCTGAAAATATTGACACATCATGAAATACGTATAAGGGATGTGCAGTATAAATGTTTGATTTACACTTCATGCTTAAGATTACAGATTTAATTTTTATGTCTTTATTTTTAAGCTGGTCCAAGTAGTGCCATTGGAGCTCAGGAAAGTACTGCCCAATTGTTGGTGTCAGATCCAAACCTCATTCATGTGTTAGTGAAATTTCTTTCCGGCACTAATCCTCACGGAACAAATCAACACAGTCCACAGGTAACTAGCAATTAAAACAAGAGAAAAACTCTTCTTAATAGAATTTCAATACACTTTACATGAATATGAGTTATTCATATTATGTATTATTCATGTATTATATCCTTGGCTTATTTCTTTTTTTTTTTTCTTATAGTCTTAGTTGGTTCTGATGAGCAACCATAGGGAAGGTCATGTCGGTGATATACTCTGAGTAGAGATTGTACGTTTTTACAACTATCTGAAGGCTTGCCACAGAGAATACCATGTGTTATATCAGTGAACGTGTTCCATGTTAGGATTCCTTAGTTGCACGCATGAAAGAAGTAATAGATTTCAGTTAGTTTCCTGAAATCTTGTTGTGTTAGGATAAAAATGCCAATGAAGATTAAGTTTAAATATCTAAAAATTCCAGAATTTAAAATTATGCTTTTATTTTTGGCCTGTTTTCTGAATTCATGTGGCGTCTACTGTTTCTCCTAATTTCAACTAATGTTTTTTTGCTTTTTGCAGTTATTGAAACACCTGTGAATAGTGATTAAAAAAAAAACAAGTTAACTTAATTGTATGTAATATTTGACAGGTATCTCAGAAACACTTAGTTTAGGAGTCAGAAAACACCTGGTATTTCCAGCATTTTCCAGAAAATTTTCCAGAAAATACATAGTCTTTTCCAAATCTTAAACATTGCGCAGTGCCATTAATTGAAAGCACTTATATGTAAATATGTAGTTTGTGAAAAACCATTCTTATTAGCACAGAAATATATTCTCTGTGAACAGTAGTTTGCATTTCTGAAAAGATAAAGTCTCAAGCTGCAAAACGAGTCTTAGGCAAAGAACTGAATTGTTTGCTTTTTACTCATGGTTAGTAATAGAAAAACTCAAAATTGATACAGAACAATTCTATGAAAACCCTGTAAAATTTTTCAGAAAGCAAATTAAGCTACATAATAATTTTCTGTTCTTAGAAAACATTGTTGTTAGATACCACTTCTTAATGTTCTTAAGACATTTCAGGTTTTTATAATACTTATTAAAATGCCTTTCCCTCTAGGTTGGACCAACAGCGACACAAGCTATGCAAGAATTTCTTACTCGATTACAAGTGCACCTTTCTTCAACTTGTCCTCAGATGTTCAGTGAATTTCTATTGAAATTAATACATATACTTTCAACAGAAAGGTATATCTTAACTATTTTTTCCCCTTTCATGTCCTCTTTGTCTTTAAAATCTGCGCAAGTGTGAATCACAACTAAGATGCGTATGTCCCACATTGTCATACTGTCAAGTTACATAAGGGTGAAGATCTTGGGTGTTGCTGCAGCAATGCCAGCAGGATCTGGGCTGCTTCTGGCACATGGAAGAGTGCGACTGGAATCCACACATAGCCGTCTGTGTGAGGGATGGTGAATAGAAGCACTAAACAGTTGGTTGGACTGATTTTATCTAGAGCTAAGATACAGACCTTGTTAAAGTAATCCCTAAAATAAGGGCACTGTTGATGAGAAAACGTATTCTGAGAGGCCTGAATTAATGAAAGATTCTGGAAATTATTCATAGACTGTGAAAATAATATGGACGGCCTTTATAACATGGTAGGAGGAAATAATACGAGATTGCATAATCCTATTTATGTAATATGCATGTTTATTGCTTTGTCTTTTTTTTTTTCCTCTTCTCATCACCTGACAGTGGAAAACCTCTGCCCTGCTCTCCTTTTGGAGCCTATTGATGTCTTGTCTCCCCAGTAGTGTAGAGAAGGAGTGCCACTGGCCAGGGGAGAGATAAGAGCTTATGGCTTGTCTTTTACAGCTCTGCTTTTTCAAGGCTACGTCAATGGGCACAAGACTGTTATGTGTAAAGCAGTACACCAGAAATGTGCCAATTGTTTGGTCTGAAGTACGTGAGGAATTATCATTTATTTCTGGTATTGATGTTCTGCTCATTCCCAGACATAGGCTTCATATAATTAGGAATGAGCTTCCTCAGTTTCTGGCTTCCCAGTAGGTGGCACTTTGGTATTATCTATTTTTTAATCTTATAGAAAACAGTTTTGGCCTTTTCTAGGAGATTTTACCGTAGTAATTTAAATTGAACAAGTGGTGTTTACCAGGTTAAATTGATGATCAATCACACAAGAAATGTCATAATGCAATAAAATCATTAATTCACAGTGAATCTTGGAACGTGTGTCTGCATTTGAAATATTTGAAGTAAGTTGATGAGACCACTGAAAGGATAGTTTTTGAAATGTGTTAGGGGTTTTTTTGAGGCAAACCGAAGGTGGGACTGAATGTCATAAAACGGATGAAGCACCAGAAAAGGGTTTAGATGGTTATTTCTAAAACCTCAGGTAATTATTGAAGTATACCATGTCTGATCAAAGCATAAGATAGGTTGTAAAGAAAAGCAGTATTTTACTATTAGAACAAATTAAATGCCAAATATTTTCTTCAGGGCTGTTTCCATAAACTGTTTTGTTCTGTACTTAAATTTAGAAGTTACAGTAAGATTAATCAATGTTAAAAGATACAAATATGTCAAAAATCATTGACTAATTCACACACTTCAAGAATTAGCACCAGTTTTATTTTCAATATACTGATTCAAAAGGTTTGTTTTGTAGTCCACCAGTATACATGTAAAAGTAATTGGGAAAATAAAGTTATCCCTAAAAGAGATCTTTCAAGCAATCCACCTGCAAGCACCAACCTGTGATAGTTTAAGTACCTTCTCATGCTCTTACGTATAGTTACTATTTAGATAGCTAAAACCTGACCATTCTTCTTTCTACCTTGGGGAAAAAAGAAAAACAAAACAAAACAAAAACTATAGGAAGAAAAAACCCATCATGATTTCCTCTTAGAAAACAAATAATCCTAATGATATTAAAGTATTAGATGATTTTTTCCCATGAAGTTTCCCTGCAAACATATGAAACTTTTCACCCACAACTGAACAGGACTGTATTCCAAGCCACCTACAAAATTAACTGAATGATTAAAAATAAGATCCTAGACTTTTTCAAAAGAAACTTTAATCCTTAGTGGTATAAGGAAAGTGATAGGATGAGCAGGTTCTACAGGCTGTGTAATGACCCATATATTAAAAAGTTACAAGTGCTTGACTCATGTGAAAGATCAGATTGTGCTTCAACATGCATTTCTGAAAATGGCTGGATTCTTATTTATTGAAAATCTGGTGTGCTGTTTGGTTCTTAAAAATCAAGCCTAAAAAAACCCAAACAACAACCAAGCCTGTTTAACTTGTTAATATGGAACAATGAAATATCTTTCTTTTTTTTTTTCTCCTTTCAGGGGTGCTTTCCAGACGGGCCAGGGACCCTTGGATGCCCAAGTGAAACTCTTGGAATTTACCTTGGAACAGAATTTTGAAGTTGTATCAGTTAGCACTATTTCTGCAGTAATTGAGTCTATAACCTTCCTTGTGCATCATTACATTACATGTTCGGACAAAGTGATGTCTCGCAGCGGCTCAGACAGCTCTGTGGGTGCTCGAGCGTGTTTTGGAGGGCTTTTTGCCAATATTATCCGTCCAGGTGATGCCAAAGCAGTTTGTGGAGAAATGACAAGGGATCAACTTATGTTTGATTTGTTAAAGTTGGTCAACATTTTAGTTCAACTGCCGCTTTCCAGTAACCGAGAATATAGTGCCCGTGTTCCAGTAGCAAGCAGTACGACAGACAGCGTGTCTGATGAAGAAAAGGTTTCAGGAGGCAAAGATGGCAATGGAAGCAACCCTAATACTCAAGGATCAACTGCATATGTGGCAGATTTGGTGTTAGCCAACCAACAAATTATGAGCCAGATTTTGTCTGCACTTGGCCAGTGTAACAGCAGCGCTATGGCAATGATTATTGGTAGGTATTTTGGAAATAAAATGGAACATCTTTTGGCATGGTAAAACACTTAAAGCTTCTACAAACTCATAAATTGGGTGTATACATGAAAGACTGTGCCACAGAAATGACAGGAAATAAGAGACTGATAAGAAATGAAAGGGGGAACAGGTATGTGGAAAAAAAGCTACCATGAGGCAGGATACTAATTAAAACCAAACAGCAATGCATTTGGCATTTGAATTTGCTGAATCTCAGAGTGGTCACTGTTGAAAGGGGCCTCTGGAGATTGTCCAGTCCAACCTCCCTGGACAAAGCAGGGTCAACTCGGAGTGTGCCTCAGAGAGCACGTTGCTCAGTACCTTGTCCAGTTGGGTTTTTAATTCCCCAAGGGTGGAAATTCCACAACTGCTCTGGGCAGCTTGTTACAACGTCCAATCATTCTTGAAGTGGAAAAGCCTTTTTCTTATGTTTAAATGGAATTTCCTTTATTTTATTCTGTGCCCATCGCATGCCTCTATGCATGGATTAGGATTAGTCTTCAGTTTGTACTATAGACACATTACCTCAATTATTCTCTATGTATTGCATAATTTTCTGGTTTTTTAGTCATTCCTGAAAAAGAAAAATCACAGTTGTGGCCCTGGCACAGAATATATAACCTTTTCTATTCCTCTGTTTTACCAGAAATGTCATTAATATCATGTTCTGGGAGGTCCAGTCATGTATTTGTGGGTGGGATCTTCCTGCTACAAACAAGTGAGGAAGCTGATGATACTTTGAACAGCAAAGCTGCTGTTTGTCAGACATGTACCTAAGGTGCATTTTTCTCAGAGATAGTCTTTGTGATTTGCTTGTGAGCTGTGATGATAAGATGGAGTTTATTTCCACAAATTAAACCACTGACTGAAATACCGTAAATGTTACTGCATGTGCAAAACTGGAAAAACATTTTGCAGGAGGATAGGCAAAGAGCTTGCACTACATTTCAGGCGTAATAGTTGTAAAATTTTGTTCTTTTTGTGGTAATTCTCTTGTTTCAAAGAAAGTACCTCTGGCCTTTTCTATGCTAGTCTCTTTTAAGCAGATGTGAAACTGTTAACTAATGCTGTTATCAAAAACGAGTATACTTCTTGGATGAGAACACGTGAATGTTAGACCAGTCATTCATTTTTGGCATAAAAACAAGTGAGGAAAAAGTAGTAACCTCCAGTAGTCAAATTAAACAGCAGGCAAGATTTGACAAGTCTGGATTGGGTTTTTGGAACCTTCCTGAAATTAATTCCACAATGTCTCCTCCTTTACTCTGGGTAGTTAGTGTCATATTGCAAATACGCTGTGAACACTGAAAGAAGTTTGTTCTGGGAATGATGGTTTGTGCTCAGTATGTGTTTCTTTAGGGTGAAATTCAAAAATTCTTCTCCTCAACTTTGATGTCTTTCTAAACCACCGATTTCTGTCCAGCAGTTGTTTTGCATTTTTAAAAAGGCAATTTGGAAAGATAGTGTTGTTTCAAAATGTTTTTCATTGAATTCAGGATACTGGGCCAGCTGATCCCTTCAGTGGATTGTTCTTCTCAAGGTCTTTTAATAGAGGTTATTGAAACTAATTTGTATGTGTATTTTGGGAAGGTATAATGCAGCTATTTGTGGTTTTAGTTCCTTCATGAAGAACTGTACTAAGCTCTCTCCAGACAACTTCTATGAACAAAACATTTGTCCAAGACTACAGCCAAGGTTATATATGATCCAAAAAGTAGTTATCAGCTTATAGTAGTAAACACATAATAGCTAGTGCAGCATGCTAGCTATCCAGGAAAGATACACAAGAAGACGCCTGCAGATGTGTACTAATAAGTAGTGGCTCTGGTGTCAAAATCTGTTAATAATGTTAATTTACTGCACCTGGCGAGCCAGCTGGTCAGGAAACAGAGTGGCCTTCAGTAATTCAGTTGTCACATGAAGTTAAAACATTTGTTGGATTTTCTTTTATGACCATTTTGTCTATTTATTTCCTTAGGTTTTATTTGTCGTTGACAGACTATGAAAATCATACAAGTAACAGTATTCCCCTCCTGCTTGCCTCAAAGGCTTCACAGCAAACCCGTTTTAGTTGTCTTCATCTCCATCACTCATTCCATTTAACTTTTCTAGACCATGCGGAGACTGAGTCTTAAGACTCTTCTTTCTCTGTCTGTCTCTATGTATCCAGTGCTTAACAATATTTTCTTTCTTGATAGCTTGAATGTGATTAAAGTACTGCAGCTGTCAGTTCTCTTGCTGGAATGTTTTGGAAGGCGTGTTCCAAACATCACTTGAACACGTTATTTTTTATTAGTATCTATTAGTACTTATTAGTACTTGTATTAGTATTTGTTAGTATAACTCTGGTTTCTCTAAATGGAACTGGATTATTCCATCCATTCTCCCCACTCAAATCTGAAACCGCTTTTAAAAGCTCTTCCAGGTTGATGTGATATGCTTTGTAAGATAGTTGTATTTATGGAGGTAATCTCTTCCTTGGGAAGACTATTCTTTTGCTTTCCATCCTCGATTTCAGCAATGTGTAAGCAATATTGCTGAATATTGATATTCAGTAAATCCCCATGAATAAATCCTGAGCTGTACCACTGAGAAGGAGAATTCTGGGAGAGGTATTTGTGATAGAAATATATATGATAAATGGTTTGGGGTTTTTTTGGCTGCACAAGTGCACTCCTGTTATTATCTGAAAAAAATTTTAAACACCTGTTAGTTATGTCTGGCTAGGATTGATTCCAGTCCTTGTAGTTCTCCTGTTTCCTTCACTAGTTATAGTCATTCGTATGGTCTTATCTAAAATTGGATTTAAATTCCCTGAATTCCTGGGTCAAGTCTTCCCATATATACTGTAAAGACAGTAGCATGTATCTGGGAACACTAATAGTAGTTTATATGATCCTGAAAACTGGCCTGTTTGTAAAATCCATGTGAACGTTTCACTGAAAAGAAATTTAAATATCCTTGAGTTCTCTTATGTGCTGTAATGGTTTGTTAGGTCTCACCTTCTCACCTTTGAACTGTTTCTGTTTTCACTAAGGTGCGAGTGGCTTACATCTCACTAAACATGAAAACTTTCACGGTGGCTTAGATGCAATATCAGTTGGAGATGGATTGTTCACTATCCTGACAACGCTTAGTAAAAAAGCAACAACAGTGCAAGTGATGCTTCAGCCAATTCTTACCTACATGGCCTGTGGGTACATGGGAAGACAGGTAGGTTCCCTTAGGTCTGCTGTGCTTCAAGGGAATTATAGATTAGTTAATACTGTAACCTATAATAAGCTCAGAAAACTGAACTAGTGCTATGTAAAAGAAATGTTAACATTTTTCCAAGCTCACTTCACTTTGGTGCTGAAGTTGGGGAGCCTCCCTCCATTGCCCATGGTAGAGGGCAAGAGAGGATTTCTGTAAGGACATTTTGACATTCCTGTGAATGTTCCTGGCTAAAGGCTTGAAGATGGATTGAATGTTTGATTGTGTTCAGGTGGGAAACGCATTTATTGTGTTCATATTAGTGGATATTTTTAAATGCTCAATATTCTTATTCCCCTTCAGCTGCTTACCCCTGGTAGTTTGATCTTTTCCTTGTAGACTTCTATGGAGGAGTGAGCCATATGGAGCATGATATTGCTATTTCGTGGTAGAGAGGTCAGCTATGGTGGCATTTCCTCTCTGGGATTTTTGCCTACTAAAAGGGGAGACTGATGTTTATTTCTGTCACATTAATTTTGCATGAAACTGTGTAATTCTTAACTTTTTCTTTAGGGTTCTCTAGCCACTTGTCAGTTATCTGAGCCACTGCTCTGGTTCATTTTACGAGTGTTGGATACAAGTGAGGCACTGAAGGCTTTCCATGATATGGGTAAGAATGTCTTCTCTTTACCCGCATCAAGTAAAAAGTTTATTGTCTTTTTTTTTTTTTAGCGCTTAAATAAGGAATACAGATATGTGTCTGGAAGAACAAATTTACTAAGTAGGCCTTTGCTTGCTTAGAATCTATTGCATGCTTCTGAACAGTGTTGTTTCTTTTCCTCTCTGCCCGCGTTATACACAGGTGGTGTTCAGCTTATTTGTAACAACATGGTAACGAGCACAAGAGCTATTGTTAACACAGCAAGAAGTATGGTTTCGACTATTATGAAATTTCTTGACTCTGGTCCCACCAAAGCAACAGACAACAGTTTGAAAGCTAGAGTGCTAGCTTCTGAGCCTGATAATGCAGAAGGAATTCACAATTTTGCGCCTTTGGGTAAGTAATACTTCTTTCTCTTACATTAATATCGATTTGAATCTTTATCATATTCTTAACAAAAAATATTGTGGTAGCGTCAAATGTTGCAATACTATTAAATCTTCTAAACAAAGGGTTCTTGGTGTTTCAAGAAGATTTTGGGGGAGGAGGTTAGCCCTTCTTCCACAGGTAATAAGACCTTCTGTGGATAGAGGAAAGAAGGAAAGGGAGTGATCTGTATCTGATGCAGTCATGCATCAAGGTGAGCCCCTTCCTCCTCCCCTAGGTCAGAGGATAGCCAGTTCCAACCCACCAGATGCCATAGCACACGAAGACTCACTGACTTCACTTAAGGGACATCAGATATGATCGATCTGTTACAGAAGCATAGCAAAGTTTGACACAGAATGAGCCCAAGCTAGGTCAAACGGAGCAGCAGAAGCTGGAGCGTAGGGCTGATGTTGCTGCAGCTGCTCTCACACTTACACCTAATTGCTCCAATGTTGCCTGCATGAATGTTAGAATTGCAGTGCTCTGTTGGATTCAATACAGTGACTGCCACTTAACTAAAACATGTTTTAAGATGTAGACATACTCTGATATCTTATAAAGGCTCCTTTGTGTCTTAGTGTTTTCTGTTGCTGTCCACTAGCCTAGCGTAGCCCATGGATGTATTCATACAGTGTGCCTCACTGTCAAGAGGGAAGAAGGAAAGGATTATTTTAAAAATTTCTAGAAAAATTTTTGCATAAGAGAGAAATCTATTCAGTCCTGTCATTCAAATTTAATTGTCAAAAGTAGTGAAATTAAAAAAAAAAAAAAAGAAAAAAGAAAAGAGGTTTATTTGGCAGAATAGGGGTCTGTTAGAAATCTTCTACCTTGCTCTTCACAAATTTCTAAAAGGTAAATTTTAAGAATCCTGCAAATGTTTGTACTTGACTACTTGAAGTAGAAAAATCTTATGCATTATATGGTGGTGGGTTCTTGCATGCCTTATCTCCCAGCTTGCAAAGTGCTGTAGTTCTTGATGTTCTGTTATGAGAGCACCTATCTTAATATTTTACTTTCAGTCAGAAGTGTACTTTTGAAATTAACCTTCTGGTTGTCCTCACTTACTACACTCTGATTATCATCATGTAGTATTCTCTGAGAGATGAACTCAATTCATTTGGGTGAAAATCTATCAAAATGTGTCTGGGAATTCACCTCCAGCTGCTACTGGGCATTCAGTCATGGGGCCAGGCTAGAGCTACTTTAAAAGTAAAACACTCGAAGTACCTGTAGTTTGAACAGCACAAATCTGGTCTTGTTGTGCCATACTACTTGCTGAAGAAGACATAGCCTACATCTTCCTAATTCATCCTTAACACATGCTAAGATTAGAAAAATAAGCAGCTGCTGTGGTCAGGTTTTTGGCTTCTGGTGCAGTTTTTAGAAACAGGTTTTCATGTGAAACAAACTTTTTCAAAGACAAAGGTTTGCAGACTTGGAAAGTTGTAAAGTTGTTTAACCTTTAAAGCCTTCATTATGTTAACTATGAATTAACTGAGTTCAAGTTCTAAGCATACTGTTCAACCTGCACCTTTTCATAATGAACTCTTGATAGAAAGTTCAGGATTTTGGTACCAAGTGTCCCTTAGCAAATTTTCAAGCACGTGCATCTGCATGTGGATGTGTAAACTGCGTATTGTCTAAGCGTAAAAGAAAAATGTCTCAGTGGTTGTCATTGGTGCACACAGGATGTTATCCGTAACAGGTGAGGTAGGAAAAAAAGTGTTTGCACAGTTCAGGTTGTAAATTAATCTGGGTTNATAAAAGAAAAATGTCTCAGTGGTTCTCATTGTTGCACACAGCATGTTATCCGTAACAGGTGTGGTAGGAAAAAAAAGTGTTTGCACAGTTCAGGTTGTAAATTAATCTGGGTTTTATTAATAAACATTAATAATCAATGTTAATGGTGCTTGTTTTGAAGGTTCCATCACCTCAAGCAGTCCCACTGCCCAGCCTGCTGAAGTGCTGTTACAGGCTACTCCTCCCCACAGACGAGCTCGGTCTGCTGCATGGTCGTACATATTTTTACCCGAGGAAGCTTGGTGCGACCTCACGATTCACCTTCCTGCAGCCGTGCTGCTCAAGGAGATCCACATCCAGCCTCACCTGGCCTCTCTGGCCAGTAAGTAGATTCACTGACATTGGTGTTGGTTTGAAAATTTGAAGGGTAGGATTTAGAAACGATACAAAGAGTATAATCAGAGGAACTAAAGCTGACAGGTTGTTTAAAGAATGCCTGTAAAGTAAGTTGAAAAGCTTCCTAATTCTGCTTTCCTTAAGAATGGGAGGCCCTGTCTCTGCTTGATTTCTTCTAGCTCAATACATGTTTTGTGGCATTAACTTTAAATATGCCAAAATTCTTGTCAAACTTCTCGAAACTTTCCCTAGTGAGAATGTGAATTCATCAGGGGTCTTCAGGCAAAATAGTTTTTTATGGTGGATGGAATAAAGCATGAGACTTTCAGCTCTTATTGTCATAGCCCTGCTAGGGAAACACGTGGCATTTACACTGACAGGACTTTTCTTCATCTTAATTGTTTGAAATAAACTGTATATACCATATATCAAAATGCTTTTGCATTTTAACATATACCATCACACATGTAAATACTCTAGCTGCAGTTCTTGTAGTAGTGCTTGCCTAAGATCATTTCAGTCATCTCGTTCTGTGTCTTTAACAGGGATACATCTATAACATCTAAAATTCAAACCAGTACAGAATTTAAATAGTATTAAACCTTCTTATCTTACTCTGTAGCTTGCCCTTCATCAGTATCTGTTGAAATAAGCGCAGATGGTGTCAATATGTTACCTTTGTCAACTCCTGTTATCACAAGTGGTCTCACGTATATAAAAATCCAGCTGGTAAAAGCTGAAGTTGCCTCAGCTGTCTGCCTCCGTCTCCATCGCCCTCGGGATGCCAGCACGCTAGGCCTCTCTCAGATCAAACTGTTAGGCCTCACGGCCTTCGGAAACACCTCATCTGCAACCGTCAATAATCCATTCCTTCCTTCCGAGGATCAGGTCTCTAAAACAAGGTAAGCCTCTAGTATCAATGGGCAGGGGCACATTCACGCCAGTTCATGCTTTTGTCTTTTTTAACCATGTTTTCTACTCTGAGACAGATCTTTCAGCAGCAAACTGTGTTCATGAATACCTGTTATTGTAGTTTAATTTTAATGTTTGCAGAATCTGTTTCAAATATCTGCGTATGTGAAAGTCTGTGTTTCATCTCTGCAATGGCAAAAAAATACAAGGGATAGGAAAGCATTCAGAATTGCAGTCTGTGTTTTTAATGGGCAGGCAGTTGTCAAAAAGCTGAAGTAGTGACATATTTCTTAACCCTACTGAAGTCAACAGAGTTACGTAAGTATTGGAGCAGGAATAGAAATAGGACAATGGGACGTTTTGTGGAAGTCATATCTGATGTTGCTGTTCGCAAACATTTGCAAAATAGGAACTGAATGTTGTTGTGATTCTGGCACATCAGCAAGATTTCTTTTCAAAAGCTTTTTTGGGGTTAGGTGGCATCTTGAGTTTCGTGCTGGTTTTTAAAATAAAAGTAAATAAACCCTTGAGGATTTAAAAAAAAAAAAGAAAAAAAGGCGTTAAAATTTTCTTACTTTGAATTTAATTTAATGGGTGAATTTTTGAGATTTCCTGGTTCTGAAATTTAGTTTACCAAATTGTAAACTTTTGTTACTTCTGAATTATTTCATTTTTGAACCTTAAAGTTTATAAATTTGAAAAAAGAGCATGGGAAAGTTTTAAAAACCTTTCTTTTGCTGGGAAAACTTTGGAGAGAGTAACTAAATTTAGAGAACATGAATACTGTCCAGTGTTTTGTGAGTGGTTTTGTCAGTTTTACAACTTTCGATAGAAGCTGTATAACTGAAATTGGTCTTTGATCTTTAAGAACAGTGAAGCAAATTTTCATAGCCGAATTTATAATACTGCTGTATTTGTGCTTCAAAAAACGTTATCTTTAAGTCACACAAAAATAATCAGTATTTA
The DNA here is from genome assembly GCA_003993805.1 of Himantopus leucocephalus. NCBI lineage: Eukaryota > Metazoa > Chordata > Aves > Charadriiformes > Recurvirostridae > Himantopus > Himantopus leucocephalus. Next base: position 35,511,843 of record RSEF01000003.1, on the reverse strand, counting down.
AAGAAAGAAGGTGAATGTACGTTCTCCATGTCTGGAGATGCTTTATTGGCTTTTGGCATAGTTTTCTAAGTGTCTCAATAAAGTAATGGCAGTAATATGATAGAGATATTCAATAAATTTGGATATACTTTTGTTTTAGACAAAACAGAAAACTTTCTCTTTTCTAAAATGGGAAATATTTAGGAGTAAATTATTCCTAAAATAAGAGTGGAAACTTCATTTAAGGTCTGTATGCAAGTTTGACCCTTTTTTTTTTTTTTGAACCGTGGGAGGTAGGGTTAGCTGTGAAAATAAGTTAACCTGTTAGTTTCGAACTTGTCAGTGAAATGATGCCATTTATTTCACGTGCAACTTCGATTGCCATCTTGTTCATAATGCTTGTTTAAACAGCATTTTAGTATATTTTTTATAAATAAAGTCTAGTTAATGTGTTATCAAATTGGTTTGATTACAATAGGTTTACTTTTCAAGATTTATTATTAAAAGGAATACTGAATGATAGTGTTAAAGAATAAGAGAGACGTGGGGTAAATGCTGTGGCTAACATTTTTAATTCCTGCTCTTTTTCTGTGTGTTTTTTAAATCAGGTTCACTAGGCTTCACTGTAATTTATTGTAGATGTGTATGACCCTAAAAGTTTGTAAAGTTAGGGAAGCTGTGCAGGTGTATAATTTTAATGCCAGCCACTATTGCAGGATCTTGACCTTAAAAACAAATAAATCCAATGGTGCCTAAGTGAGGCAGTATGCTATTTCATGTTTCACAGTTATGTTTTGGCCAGCTCCTTTTAATGTAAAAAAAAAAAAACCAAACCAAAACCCCCAAAAAACAACACACCCTGCCCCCTACTTTTTCGCCCTATATAAACACCTTCACCTCCACCTTTCCTCCAGTAGCTTGGCCCTATTGGAAGAAATATGTATGTGAATCAACAAATCTTGAGAAACTTTAGTAATAAAACTTGCAGGCTCTTATCTCTTCCTACCCACAAACCCTGCCTTTTTTACAGCGTTAAGCCAGTGATTACAACAGCATTGCTAATGTATATTACTTTGTGGTCTTAAATTCAGTCATTTTAATTTGCTTTTCTCAGATGATGTCTGATCACGTCACAGCAGTTTTCTGCAGTACATGTCTTAGAATCTAATACATGTAGTTATGTTATAGATGAAAAATAAAATAATAAGAAAATGATACATTAGCTCATTTTTATGTTTTTCTTTTCAGTATTGGATGGTTAAGATTATTACACCACTGCCTCACTCACATAAGTGATTTAGAAGGAATGATGGCTAGTGCTGCAGCACCCACTGCTAATCTGTTGCAGACATGTGCTGCTTTACTAATGTCACCTTACTGTGGTATGCATTCTCCAAACATTGAGGCTGTGCTTGTAAAAATTGGGCTTCAGTCCACCAGAATAGGCCTAAAATTGATTGACATTCTTCTAAGAAACTGCTCAGCGTCAGGGAGCGATCCTGCAGGTGAGTGCAGTGTTTTTCTTTTCAGTTGCTGCTTAAAAACATTGTTTCTATAAATGTACAAATATAGTATATTTGCATGTTACTTTCTGATTCTGAATTTGGGTTGCCAGAACTTGCCGTTGTGCTTTGTTCTGCTTCCAAGTATCACAGTCTCTGTATGTGGGTACTTCTACAACAGTAAAGCAGTGCGACCAGGGTTGTGTTGATTTTTGTGCAGAATAGATGATTACATGAATGTTTTGAAGACATGGGAGTAGGACATGCAATATATTGTAAGCACGTCTTGCTATATGAACTATGTCTAGATGTTTCAAAATACAGAGCCTCCATGAGTAGTATTAAGGAAGACAAATGCAGCAAAATTTGGGCAGTAATAGTTCCTAGGACAGTATAAAGTCTAAATAGCACAAAGTGTTGAAAATATTTACAGGTGGAGGTACGTAATCAAGACACTTGAGCAACTAATTTCTGTTCCACAGCGAAATTTTGGAGTAGCTCTTCTGTTANCTTGAACAACTAATTTCTGTTCCACAGCGAAATTTTGGAGTAGCTCTTCTGTTAAGGCACTGGATTTTTGTATTTCTGATTCCATACCGCTTTGCTGTTTTGTGGCTTCTGAATGGAAGAAAACTGAAATAAAATATTTCCTATTTTGAAGTTGCTGATACTAACAAATTTTCGAAATGGCTTGCAGGACTGACTTTTCCATGAGTTAACGTTTTAGTGTGGCCTACTGTCTTTTGCTGGAATGCTGTTAGGTAAGAGAGTAGTTTCCTGCAGGGCAGGAGATGAGCACAGTGAAGAGAAGATGAATAGGAAATAATCTGAGGAGATACTCAGCCTTAGTCCCGTTGATGGAAATTGGAGTTAAATAAGCTTCCTTTCTGAAATAAATGTTTGCTTCTGTGAAGTATGAGGTTGGACAGCTCTATTGGAATTGTCTTTGGAATATGTTGAAGAAAATCCTTCTAATTAAACCTTTAAGTCCTGTATCTGATGAATGTTGCATTGATTTTTCCTTTTTTCAGTAAGGCTGAACATTGCATTGAACGTACAAAATGCACAGTTTCAAGATAGTGATGTGTATAAGAATTACGTCTTTATGTTAATGGCAGAACTCAATTCAATGTTAATATTGCAATTCTATAGTAATTTCATTAGTACTTTCAAAAAATACATATATAAGTACTTCTATTATTCCCCCTCCTCCCTTTTTCTTTTTTTTTAATGCGGCAAGATCTGAATAGCCCTTTACTGTTTGGAAGATTAAATGGTCTCTCTTCTGACTCCACAATAGACATTCTTTATCAGCTTGGAACAACTCAAGACCCTGGAACAAAAGATAGGTAATGTTATTTGGATTCTTATGTGGAAGTGTATGCAAAAATAATCTGCTAAATAGTCCCTTGATGTTACTGCACAAAACCAGGCTTTTAAAAACCTGATTGTTATGAGATAGCCTAAAAGGGCAGAATTCTAAAGAAGCTTTCCAGCTTTCCCTCCTAGCTCCTTTTTTTTATCTTATAAATGTGATAAAACTTTTGGGGTTCAACTGACTTTTCTCTCAAAGACTCAGAACTCAAATACCTGCTATGTTTTCTTTCTCTGTAGAAAGAAAGCTTACATTTGACTTTCCAAGATGATAAGTGTTTTTAATTAACTTTTCCCCTGTTAGTGATCGAAGTTTTGAGAAAACAAAATTTGAGCTCTCTTGAACTTTTCTTCAAAGGAAGAGATAAACGTGTAATTCAGATTACTAAAAGACAGCAAGCTAATTTGGTTTTGAGTGTTTCTTTCACCCTTTATAATGTACTACATCACCTTACCTTCCAGAATTCAAGCATTGCTGAAATGGGTCAGCGATTCCGCAAGAGTTGCAGCTATGAAAAAAAGTGGCCGGGTCAGCTACATTTGTCCAAATAGCTCAACAAGAGAGTACGGTCTTCTGATGCCATCTCCTTCTCATTTGCATTGTGTAGCAGCAATTTTGTGGCATAGTTATGAATTGCTTGTTGAATATGATTTACCAGCGTTACTGGACAGAGAGCTCTTTGAGTAAGTAAAACAAAAAGTCTTGCACAACGTACTTTTTGTATCTGAATTATTTTGTTCACTGAAATGATATGACTTGAAGTGCACTTGTTGGGAAACGGTAGTGGAAATTGTCATCCCTGAAGCTAATTGATAGAGTGAATACTTAAAGATATCTAAGCAGGTGGTTTTGGAGATCTAAACACAAAACTGCACTTCACATATCCAGGTATAATTGTGTTTAAAAACAAAAATCCAAAAGAAAACAGCAAATCCGTGTATATACTTGCACATGTGTGAAAGGTAAACTGTTGCATGGTTTTGGTTTTGTTTGTGGGTTTTTTAATGGATGACTCTGGGCTGTTCTTGTTGAAATTGAGCATTGGCAGTAATTTTCACAGTACCTATAAATCATGATCTTCATTAGTATCCTGTTATATAAGCATTAATTTATTACTCGTGGTATCCAATATCGATAACTGATAGCTAAGAGCTAGGGTAGGGGGGGATTGGTTTTTAGAGTCACCACTTTTGTTCCAGTCATAATCTGATTTGAAAGAAACAAAGCATAAAATCTTGAGAGAATCTTGAACTATGAATTTGCTGGATGTTGTTTGATTCTAAAGGAAAGTTCACCCTAAACACCAAATGTATACTTTTAGTGACTCCAGATTGAAAATATATGAGCTAATGTTCCTAATTTATGTTGCTTAACCATCTCTTCGGTTTAAACAAAACAAAGAAGAGAAGCCGCATAGCTTTGTTTCATGTGTATTATAGAAATATAGCTGTTAAATTCCTGTATCTAGTAAAGCATCTTTCATTTGTAGCATTGAATAAAATTCCAATTAGTGAAAGGAACTTTGATAGCACATTTTTTTTTTGTTGTTGCCCATAGGAAACATTCATGTTTTTCTGCTACCCTACTGTCATCTTTATGCACAGTCAAACATTCAAACACTGGGAAAGGTACAAGTTATGGTTATTGGTACAAGCATGGGGAGCTCTTCTATATGTGCAACTTGGTGGTCTTTAGATACAAGACTACAAGCTAGACCTTTTCCAAAGACACTTCAGTGATGCTGTCGTATAAATAATTGTTAATTCAAACTAAGCTTGTTCATTTTGGGAATCAATTTAAGGATTTTAAGTTGCAGGTCGATTAGTCCTTTCAGGAATACATTTTAACAGAAATACATTTTCAGGATGGATTTTAGCATTTGAAAAGGAAGAACTCGTAACAAAAATAGACTTCCTAAAATGGATAGCCTATTTAGATCTATACTGGTATAAAAGTGGGTTTCACAACTAAATTCCTGTCTTTTGGAGGAGAGGATGTAGTTTTCATCCCAGGACAAAATGAAGGAACAGTAGTAAAACTATTGTACCTAGTTTGAATATGCATGTTGCAGTATTGCCCTGTTCCTCTACGTCCTGCCAAATAAAACTATAACTCATATCAGCCAGCATCTGGAGCAAGTTATAAAATACATTTTTAATAAATAGAGAAGGATTGTTGTCAGACTTACAGGGCTAAATAATTCTTCTAATAAAAATAACTTCTCATGTGTATTCTTTATCCTCTTTGATATTATAATTTTTGAAATATTTTCATTGATTCTAGCTATAACTACTAATTTTTCCTTCATTTAATTTTTCAATTTTGTCTTGGCTATATTTTCCCATCATCCCCATTTTCCCTTTCAATATTTCTGTTTTGGCCAGTGGATGCTAATTTATTCCGTAGTTATTTTTTAATATCTAGTTGGAAAAGAATCTTATTTTTCATAGAGCATGAACTTACCCAGAAAATTTTGGCGGAAAGATTGTGTGAATATATAGTTGGAGAAGAGTTTAAGTGTACCTTTATTATATGTGGGCTTTGGGAAATTTTGACTGTCTTCTCAAAGTTATGAGTCGTTTGGTCACTGAGGTGACTTTTTAATGTTTTATCTTGGAGAGGTTTTTTTATCAGCTCTTCACTAGACTGATGATAAAGCTAACTTTTGGTTCTGTTCTAGACTCTTAGAATCCCTTAGACTAAACATAGAATAACACTTCCATCCAGAAGAAGGGAAAACAGTCCTTGTCTTCAAACAGGAATGTCATATATGATGATACATCCAAACTTACTTAAAAACCTAACATTGAAGGGCCACAAAGTATGCGTTCACCTGTGCACGTAAAGGTTAAGATAATGTAACCTATGTATGCTGTCATAATACTGTGAATGCAGTTCTGAAAACTGGGGGTTTTTTTAAAATACTTCACCTGCTCTGAGCAAATTTGTATGAGGAAATGATGATTTCGCTATTTTACAAATGGCACTTCTGAAAGTTAAGCTGAATAATAGGAGCTAAATTAGCTTTTGCATTCATGGATTAGCGTTCGAGCGCATGGTATTTGGGTGGAAGTGGGTTTGAAAGTAGATGGGATTTAGTATCTCTGAGGAATAATTCTGTTGTTAACTTGTGTGGTAAGTTCAGGTTGAGTAAGGAGAGCGAGGGTAACATCATTCAACCAACAAGATTGCTGCTCCTTTTGGTTTTTTGCAGCATCTTTAGGTAGAACTCTAATTAAACAAATTCTAAAAAAAATTTGTAAACATGTTAATACTTTCAGTTCTTACAAAGGATTAAGAGAACTCTATGTAAATGAGAGCGTGTGTATGTGCACGCGTGCGATCCTAGTAGCTGCAGCTTGTAGAGTTGAAAGCATGAAGAGGTTGCAGTTGGCTCAAAAATGCAGAAATTATGAAAGACAGGATTTATGTTGTCACATGTGCAGCATGCCATAAAAGTCAGCTTATTTCTATTTAAATACAGTGAGGTGAAAGAAATTTAAACATAGGCTTGAGGAATGCCTTTTGGGTAATGAATGTCCTACTGATACTCTGATTCAAACAAGGCTTTCAAGCTCAGCTCAGTGTATTTTACAACAGCTTCTACAATAATCGTAGATGTAGAGAGATGTTTTATGAACCAATGACGAAACGGGACTATGAGTGGCAAACTATGTGTTGACAAGATTTTCTGTCTTCTACAGGTCACTGTTTAACTGGTCCATGTCTCTTCCCTGCAACATGGTTTTGAAGAAAGCTGTTGATAGTTTGCTTTGCTCGATGTGCCACATCCACCCAAATTATTTTTCCTTACTTATGGGATGGATGGGTATCACTCCTCCTCCAATGCAGTGTCAACACAGACTGTCCATGACTGATGACAGCAAAAAGCAGGACCTTAGTTCATCTTTAACAGATGACTCTAAAAACGCACAAGCCCCTCTTGCACTAACAGAGTCTCACCTGGCTACTCTTGCTGCCTCATCTCAGTCTCCCGAAGCTATCAAGCAATTATTGGACTCAGGTTTGCCTTCACTGCTTGTAAGAAGTCTTGCTAGTTTTTGCTTTAACCATACTTCTAGCTCTGACTGCACTGCACAATCAATGGATATCACCCAGGACAGGCTCAGGAGGCATCATGTTCCACAGCACTTTAATAAAATGCCTATCACGGCAGACCTGGTTGCTCCTGTTCTCAGGTTTTTGACAGAAGTTGGCAACAGCCACATGATGAAGGATTGGTTGGGTGGCTCTGAAGTCAATCCGTTGTGGACAGCACTTTTATTTCTGTTGTGCCATTCTGGTGCTACTTCTGGAGGACACAATGTGACAGCACAACAGACCAGTGCAAGATCTAGCTCGCTTTCTTCAACTGTAACAACAGGGTTGACCACTCAACAGCGGACAGCAATTGAAAATGCAACAGTTGCTTTCTTCTTACAGTGTATTTCTTGCCATCCTAATAACCAGAGACTTATGGCACAGGTGAGAGAGAAAAAAAATAAAGTTTACATTTCTTTATTGACAACTACAGCCAACTTTTAAAACTTTTCATTTTTTTTAGTTTTCTTTAAAATAACTTTAAGCTGCCATTGACTGGAAAAGTTTTGTATTAAAATTATTAGCTTGTTGGTCTGACTTTGAAAAGTATGAAAATGTTTTGGCATGGCTGTCCAGTCCTATGTATAGATTTGTATTCATCTTGGTTTAGAGGAATAAACTTTAGACCAAAAATACTGTATTTAAGAGGTCTAAACTCTTCTGAAATGGAATTTGGAAATTAAGCTTCATCCACGTCTTTTATATTAGTAACTTCAAGAGATTTCCTGGTAAATTTGCATGCGCAATCTCGTAGCCTGCACAATCTGTGACCAGGGAAATAATGGGCTATTGCAGAATATGGCTTTGCATTTGGCATTCTAATGCAAATTAAGCTATTTTCCTCACATTTATTAACCTTGCAGGCCTATTTGAATAAAAGTATAATTAAAAAAAAGATTTTTCAACATTAAGAATGACAATGTCCTGGGAACAGCTAGACCAGTAAAAAAATCATTACAGTTCTCTGTTAATGGGTGGTAGTAATACTGTATTATGCAGTGGGAAATTTTTACTTTAGGAATTTGAAAGCTATTTTTCTAAATATTTTATCTTCAGGTTTTTATCTTTTTGAGTAGTCTACATGTTTACAATTACCTAGATGCTGTAGTCAATATTTTGAACTTTTTTAAAAAAAACTTTTTTGCTGCTAGTATTTTCTTCAGTGGTGCTCATTTCGGATCTGGTTTGAATGATAACTGGAAGGTGGATCTTAGGCACTGCCTATTATGGCTGTATAGAGCTATATGTTATAGACCTAAATATAGAAATATTTTAAATCTGATGTCATTTTGCATTCCCAGGTTCTCTGTGAATTGTTCCAGTCCTCTCCTCAGCGTGGGAACCTCCCAACCTCTGGAAACATTTCAGGATTTATTAGGAGGCTTTTTTTGCAACTGATGCTAGAGGATGAGAAAGTGACTTTGTTTCTTCAATCCCCATGTCCAGTAAGAATTTTTGATAACCCTATGGTGAACATGGAATAAATTTAGCCTAAAATAAAAAAAATCTGGGTATATTCAACTTTGAAATCACAGATGGCAGCTTTTCCTGCTGTTCACATTGCAGAATTTTGGAAAGGAATGTGTTGGTGAACTGTAACTCAGCATTTTAAAAGAAAATTTAAGTCACTGTTGTAAGACAAAGCCATCTTGTTGAAAATACGCTGCTTCTGAAAGAACTGACAACTAAGATTTATCTTATGTAAGACTTTTTAATAGTATCCTTACACATTAGCAGCAAATACAGATACAAGTTCTTGTCCTTCCAGCAGTTCCTCATTATCAGTTTCATTGAGGAACAGTTGTAGTTTTGATGCTTCAAAATTGGCAGACATCCTTCAGCATTAGCCAAAACACCATGAATAAATTCTTGAGTGACAAATACTTGAATTAATTGATAAAACAGATGTATGCTTTTATACTTTCACATGCTTCCCCATAAAACAGAATTATAATTAATGACTTCAGTGCTATGCTTTCAATTGAAAGCTGTAAATAAAGAAATATAGGAAAACCAGAAGTTATTAAAATATCTAATACTCCTATACAAGGAAAAATTATTTTCTGCTTTGGTTTCTGCTGTTCTTACTACATCTCAGAAGTAAAGTACTACATAAGATACATGACAGGGAAACTGCACAGTATAAAATGGAAAAGGAGGAACAAATTACAGTTTTAGCACAAGCATTTAAATGTTTTGTTTCAACCTGGCTGAGATGATTTGTTAACATGGCGTCAGTAATGTGAAAGTAACATCATTGTTATGTGAAAGTAACATCATTTTTCTAATAATTTGTCTTACATAGAATGGATTTTTACATAATGTTACTAGGTATGTAAAAGCAGAAAAAATACCTTGAAAAGAAGTTGTCAGATAATTCAGATTCTTCTGTTAAAAACACCAGGAAACAATCTGGCTATTATTACTGAGGAAAAGATGATTTTAACATCCAGAGCGAAACCTTAAACATAGTGTGGATGTGCAGCATGTCCTTCTAGTGTATCCAGCAACGCGACCTTTCAAAGATTGGATCCCCGTTTTTATCTCTTAAGTTCTTAGCAAACCTGTATTTTATAAGCTAAATTCTGATTGTCATCAAGTATTAAATTTGTTTGATAATACTGCACAAGGATAAATTGGTTCTGTATGTGAATATTAGTAAACAGTTCTCCTGATGATAGGAGGCAGGGGACCAGTGGCACTTTCATTGGACAAAAGTCTGTAAAAAGTTACTGGGAGCAAAGAATGATGCAAAATGTGAACAGAGCTCAGGCTAAAATATGTTAAAATATTTGAAGTACTTTAAATATTAGTGATCTAGTTATCCATCATAATAGCAAAAAGTAAATACTAAATCTAGAATAAACTTCGTCCTCAAGTCAGAGCAATAGGGAAATGACATCTTCCTCTACTCCAAGTGTATTGTCATTTTCCTAATTTAATTTCAGAATTAAGTTTTAATTTTATAAATAATTGCAAGTCTCAGACACTTAATTTTTCTCTCATACACAGCTATATAAAATGATTGGGTTTTTTAAACGAATATGATATCATATTGTTCCTGATCCTAACAATACTCTAGGCTTTTGAAGAAAATTCTGTTGAGTTAAAAAATTAAACTTGCCCTAATTTTATGCATTTTCTTGTATACCTCCAAAGTTGAAGGATATGTCAGTTTTCTTTTTAGCACACAAAAGATGTGACCTTATTTTGATGAGATGAGTTTATAAGTACTTACTGTAACTTATTTCTGAATCTGAAAGTCATGTTAAATGTTGACTTTTTTCCCTTTCAGCTGTACAAAGGTAGAATTAATGCTACTAGTCATGTAATTCAACATCCTATGTATGGAGCTGGACACAAATTTCGTACTCTTCATTTGCCTGTCTCAACAACTCTAGCAGAGGTTCTTGATCGTGTGTCAGGCAAGTTTGCAATAGTTCATGTTTTATCTTTTTTAAGACACAGTTTAAAAAACCCCAAACAAACAAAAAAAAGGCAAAACAAAAAACGCACGTAAACCAAGTATGTCTAAGATATATTTTCAGTGTTCATCAGTAATTGCTGAATATGAAACAGTGGTTTAAGTTGTAAGCTTTTGCATATGCCTTATGTTCCCTGTAAAATGCACTTCTACTGATCAAATACCAATTTTTCCTTCTGTAAAACTCAGGTGAGGAAGGTGGGATTTTTATTTTTTTGTTTGGTTGGGGATTTTTTGGTTGGTTGGTTGTTTTGGGGTGTTTTTTTGGTTTTTAGTATTAATGTATTCTCAGCTCTCTCATGGGATATTTGCAAGACCTTACAAATGACACTGCAAATATCAGTCTTTAAAATGCCCTGTCTTTCATCCAGTCACTTAAATATTCCCAAATTATATCAGTTAAATATCCTGGAACTTAAAAGATTATCTGAAGATGGAGATGAAATTGTGTTGCTATCAAAAGGGCATTAATGAAGGCTCCATCTGATTTCTGTGGTTATGCATTTGCCTAAACATTTGATTTTGCTTACTAAAATGGAGATTGAAAACCATAATTTACTTCTAGAGATTTATTTTAAAATTATATACAATAAGAGGATACTGTTAAGGCATGAAATTATTTGTTAGGTTTTTTTAAGGTTCAGTACTTTCAGTTATACTACTTGAATATACATGGAGAGATGAAGCACTCTGTAGGGGACTCTGTTGACCAGGTCTCCACAGACCATAATAGAGATTTTAACACCTGAATGGTAGATGTCTTAGTCTTAAAATTAATGCCACCTTGAACTTTAGTGTTTATTTAATACTATAGAAAATAGAGCTATATGGTAAAGATTAGATTAGTGATTTATTTTTTTTAATGTAGTTAAGGAGTAGAATTCATGCCAAAGTGTCGTGTCCATGCCAGAGCTCTCTAGGTAGAACCAGGAAAGACACAAGTTAATGCTCCTCAGGGAGGAAATCAAGCAAAATTTATTAGGTCACATTATGTCAAAAATCAGTTTTAAGCGTGTCTAATTTAAAAAAAAAAAAAAAAAAGGGGGGGGGGTGGAGGGAAAAACCCCACCACTTCCTCTTTACCCTTAAGGTGTGGTTCTCAGTAATAGCAAAGAAAAGTCAAAGATCATCACAGCAGTTATGATTTTTGCCGTTTTGCAGATGTGCACTGAAGTGTGTGCACTTAGCTGCCCACTTATCTGACTAGGTATGTATATTCTTAGATGTAGATATATTTGTATGTGTAATTTTTTGGAACTCAGTGTAGATCATCTTTAATTTCTGAAGCACGTCTTCATGGAATTCAGAGGGAACTATTGCTTTTTTTTATCTCTACTGAGGATCTTTACATCAAAATTGTTAATAAATTCATTAGGGCAATAAGTATGTTACCTAACAAGGTGATAGAAATACTATAAAGATATTTGGCAGAGCACTAAACAGAACAACATTAATTGAAATGCTTTGGGATTTTACTTAAAAAATAGTGAAGCCTAGAAGAATGTTTGCTTATTTATCAGGGAATAATTTACTATTTCTGATAGAATTCTGTATTCATTTACTGTCCAGACACGGTCATGTGTGGAATACGACCGAGTTCTTCTCGTGCAATTTATAGTCAGTAATGTAATGGGTGGGGTAGTCGCTGCATATAAGGTAGGGATCAGTTGTTGAGCAGTGACAGAAACTGTACTGAATAGCTGCCTTAGTGGTGTATTGCAGTCAACTTGATCGCCAGTGCTAATAGGGCCTGGGGAGGGGAACGGGATGGTGTCATGTACTGTAATGCCTGGAATTGAAATTGATTAAATGGTGACTTTGTAGGGCACCATAACTGTGGGGTTTGCTATGGAATTACTATTCCGCAGCTTAACTCTCATTTTAAATTGGAAGAATTAATTCTGGAAAAGTTCAGGTTCTTTTCTGTTTCTATCCCTCATCTAGTGTGATTTCTCTGATGGTATTAAAGCTTTGTGATACTTGTATATCATTCCATGAAGCCCATGGTTAGGACACAGTAAAGAAGACTCAAATATATGAGGAGTAAACTGTGTGTTTAGGGTGACAGGGAGAGAGAGGGGATGGACTGGGGGTGGAAAGGGAGAAAAGTACTGCCACCACTGCAATAGCAGGAGGTTGTGAAGACCCTGTGTCAGAGGCTTGGCCAAGTCCCTTGGCTTAACTTCTTTTTTCTTAACTATGCTGTTAATGTCTCAAATTCGTCATGTCATATTTTCTGCAAGAATAAATCACAATAAGTGTGTTCATTTTGTACTTTTTCTCCCAGCCTTTAAAAAAAAGGGGGGGAGGGAGTGCGTCTAAAACATTACTAAATCTGCTACTTGCATCCCTTCACCGTAGGAAGAAAATGTGCTGTATCACTGCAGATAGGATTGTCTAGGATGAGTACCAGTTGTTTTGTATTTCATTCACCTTAGTCTTAAGTTACTGGTCTTGGCTGGTCAGGAAAGTTGAACGACAAATCTGGGTATTACCTGAGTACTAAAAATACAGTTGCTTAGGCTTCCTGAATAAATTTATTAATGACTTTTAAATTCTTCAGCAATATATATGGGCATTCGGTCCATGGGACCAAACTAGAGCAGCTCTGAAGTTTAATAGTAATAATAATGAGAATTATTAACATAGCCAACACCTAGTCTAAAATAAATATATATAGCGTGTCTGTGAATGTTGGGTCCCGAGTAGCAGTAGTTTCACACTCTCTATCTTATTTTGGTCTGCGCTACTTTCTAAGACAGACATAACCAATGTCTTCAGGCACAAATCATAATATATTTCCAAGCAGGTCAAACCATATCTCTTTTCAGCACCTCACCCACTGGTGATGCACTGTTAAAGGTAACTGGATGGTACTTCTAGGTCCTGAGTCTGTGGCTATAGCTTAAGGCTGCTGTGGCTATGTGGGAACATGTTACTACTCAGAAGCAATTAGAGAATTATTTGGCCATTTTGGTGCCAGTGTTGTACCTTACAAGGTGTGAAATGATTCATTATCACCAGTAATCAATGATTTAATAGTTGCTTGCTGATAATTGTGATCTGCACTAATGGTTGAACCAAAAAGGTTGAACTGCAGTAGTCTAATAGTGTTCACTTAAGCAAACAGCACAAGGTTTGGGTGTGTAATGTATTTTAGACATCTTCCAATTTCAAAGGAACAATCATACTTGCCAGTTCTGAAGTTGAGTCAATATATAACATTAGACACCTGGACTTAAATACAACAGTTTATTTAAATAAGTCTGCAGGTGTCCTTAAAAAAAGTGTTGGATTTTTTTGTCGTTGTTGTTGTTTTGTTGGGCTTTTTTGGTGTTTTGTTTTGATTGGTGTTTTTTTGTTTTTGTTTATTTTGCTTAATCTCATTCTTGGTTGGTTGCAGTGGTGTTTTAACATGAATACACTTGACTCATCAGGTCATGGTTTTAAGTTGTTAGAGTTTTAAATTGTCAGAGGACAGATTTTTGGGGGAAGAGGGGACCAGAATTATCATGATACCTTAATTCATGGATATTTACGAGACTATTACGGCCTGGAATGGAACTCTAAACCACTACGATAGTTGAGAATAGCCTTGTTAACAGCCTAGAAATTGTAACAAAATCAACTTGACGTCTAAATACCTTTCTCTCCTCTTTTTTCTCCCTGTATAGATACACCTAGTATCACAGCTAAGCTAATTAATGAACAGAAGGAAGATAAAGAAAAAAAGAATTATGAAGAGAAAGAAAAAGTTAAAGCAGAGAATGGATTTCAGGACAATTATAGTGTTGTTGTTGCTTCTGGTATGGATTTTCTCTTCCACCATCTGAAAAATGGATCTTTTAGACATGGAGGGGCGGGGGGGGCAGAAATCATATGTACCAACAACTCTTTTTATGACTAACAATGGTTAGAAAAATTGTAGTTCCCGATTAGTCTAGCTGGCTGTTAGGCAGCAAAGATTGGTTCCTGGTAGAACCACTGCCTCTAACGGATTATATACTTTGACGAATTTGTACGTAAATGTGTGTGCCAGTGATTTGTTGCGGATCCTGTTGCTAGTGCATTTTACGGGATTTTATAAAGACCTACCTGGAGCTTGGATTATATGACAATATATTAGTATTTGTGTACTGTTACTGTGGTATGGGTGTTACTACCTCTACCTTTTTGCAGTGGCTGGTGCATCAGAGTTTGATCACCTACTCCCACAACGTGCTTTGGAAATAAAAGGCTTCATATACTTTGCATAACAACAACACTCTGCTAAAAACTGTCAGATGGAGATGTAAGCATAAAACCATATTATTCCACTTGGAAACCACAAATACAGGATTTTCTTCCAAAGCATTTACCTTCTGAAAGCTAATGTGAAGATCCTTCTGAAATCATTCATGTAAACCCTTCTTCTCCAAAACTGCTTTGGATGTTATAGATTGTACATAGTAATTTTGCAGTGGTACAAGAAGATTACAGTTCAGATGATGGCTGTGGAGGTCATTAGTCTTTCGGTCTGAAGTTCTGGTGTGCGTGTGAGAGAGAGATTAGTGAACTTCAAACTACCCTTTTCCTATCTAGCTTTCTGCCTTCATTGAGCTACCTCAATTTCATTTACACTTCATGAAGCATGAAGAAGAGATGCTGATTTCCTTTGACTTCTGGCACCAATATTTCTTAAGCTTTTTATTTCAGGTTCTTAGATGTAGATATAACTCTAAACTCAAGTGTTGAATAGGGCAGCAGTTTCATGGATCTTGGCATACATTTAAAGGAACACAGCTGATTCTTAAGTACAGCATCTTTATCGGGAAAGAAATTTGCAGTAGGTGCCACTTCAACAGGGTAAACATGTTTTGGCAAGATCTAAAATATTAATAGGTCCAAGTGAAGGGTTAAAACATGAGGAAAGAATCTGGGAAGAAAGTAATATACTAGGCTTGAACATAGGGCATAGCATAGTCAGCCATGTCTCGTCCCAGTTGCATCTCTGATCATACTGTCTGATATAGCCCATTCCCTGTTTAGAAAGAAGCAGACTTAAGTTTTCACTTGGTTTTGCTTGTATTTTTTCCAGTTGAGTAGAACAGTTTAAATGTAAACTTAATTCCTTTGCATTTGGTTTTATGACCTGTTTGTGAAATACTTTCTTCTTTTGTCTTTATTTTTTTACATATTCTGGGGTTTTTTTAGTGTCCTCAGAGCCTCATGGCGCCAGTGTTTAACTTGTTCCTTATTGGTGAAATTAATAGAGAGTAGAGGTGGTATTTGGGGCCTGTTATTCCCGAGACAGGCTAGTTTAGTATACTGAGATTATTGGAGAATGTGTTGCGTATTATAGCTGCTCGTACTGATTAGCTGAAACCAGAGTATTATAGCATTTCAGGTATGGGTCTTAACTTTCCAGCTGCTTTTGGCTGATTATGCGGCAGTAGTTGTATGACTCTTTGTATATGGACCTGCTGACTTTTTAACTTGATCTGTTACCTGCATAGAAGGATTCATGATATTAGTATAATTTCACTGTACTGTAAGTCAACTTAAGCTGGCCCAAAATATGGCAGTCTTGCTGTATAAGATCAGTAAGCTTTTATATTCTATTCTGCCTTTTAATTTTCATGTAGTGCTTACTTTAAAGGTTTTCACCTAGGCAACTTTAAGTATGTTTAAAGGCACCTTTCATCACATGTGCTACTGTCAGTACTGCAGCTGAAGTCACGTTCGTAGGCCAGACAAGTGGTTATTATCTATTGTTTGCCTGCTGAAATGTCTGTCAGTTTAGAAATTTTTGCCTTTCTTGCTTTCAATTGACAAAAACAACCAAAAAAAGTTTTACTGTAGGGCCCATTGCTAGACAGGTGCTTTAAGTTTAAGTGCAGAATCAGAAATTTTTTTGCTTTTTTATGGATGATATGATCTAGTACAGTTATGGTTTGGTTTATGTTTGGGGCTCAGGAGGATGCGCAGCCTTTTAAGTGTAAAAATGCCAGGATTATATCCAAATATATTTTATACATGAATGCTATTCTGATATTTAATTTGCCAGCGCTGAAAAGTTTGACTTTTTTTTGCTATCAGTGAAGATAGTCAGTACATTGCATGTTGGCTAGCTGAAGTTAATAAATACCAGAATGACTTTGAATTTTTTACTTCTGCTAGGTTTGAAATCTCAGTCAAAAAGAGCTGTTTCATCCACGCCTCCACGTCCACCATCAAGGCGAGGAAGAGTGATGGCGGATAAAGTAGGTACCTCTTCCTCAGGAGGAGAATCTTCCAGCAAGACCATTAGTGTTCCAGTCTTTCATCTATACCATAAACTTCTACCAGGTAACTTTAATAACTGTTTTTAAACTTTAAAATGATGGTCTTTTTCAGTGGCTGATATGTCATCAGAAAGTAGATGTAATGCTAATGGACATCTTTTATCTTTCTGTTGAGCATGTTGAATGAAGAGCAGGGTAACAGCTGGGTTGGCTAACAGCTTTCAACTTGAAGTGGAGCATTATAACATTATAGTGGCTTGACAAGTATAAGAATTATGCTGATCTTCCCTGAAGTTTAGTTCCTTATTCCTAAACAAAATCTGAAAAATGTTTCCACTTGCACACAGAAATAAAAGGGGGGTGGGTTTGTAAGGCGACTCACATCTTCTTTGACCTGTAAGGCAGAACTAAACTAGTATTTGTGCCCTGTTATTTTATTGTTCTGAGTGGGCAGCCAGCTTGCATGGCTCTCTGGAAGGTTGATTTGCCAGTTCAGGAATATCCTTGAATTCCATAATGCTTGTGTTTTCAAAACCAGCATGTCTTAAATTAGTCATGTTTTATGTATAGCAGATATGTACTCACATTTTATCTGCTATCAGGAGAAAGCTGGTGGCAATATTGTACTTGGGGCATAGAGTGAGATCTCTCTCCTATAGAGAGAGATTGGTGTGACTGGAATTCTTAACCTTACATCAGGCTGAAATGGGTACGCTAAGTGTATTATATGATCCCACTCTAAAACATTTCACTTTGTATGTAAGTCCACCTGTTATCAGGGAAAAATTGTTTTGCCTTGAGAGTAACTTGTAATTTCAGGGAAGAGCATAATCTTTGTAAACAACAGAGTGGCCAAAATCTTTATTTCAGTAATCAGTTTGGGCTGTATTGCATGTGCATTTCAAGTCTGCCTTGCTGCCGAGAAAAGTATTCCTGGCAATGCCATTCATTTCTTCTTGCTGAATTGTGTCCTGACACCAAAGCAGTGAGTATGCTTGGGATTTATAGGACTGAAAAAGAATTGCGGGTTTCTTTGGTTTCCACTTTTTTCCACTTTATGTTCACACACCTTTATGCCACCACAATTCAAGTGTGATGCAGGGGTGGGGTTTAATAGTAGGGGACAGGCTTAAAATGCACATCAAATTACAGCCTTAGCCATTTGTTAAATATGCCAAGTGCTTGGGCTCTCGGCACAGAGCTGCCTTCGGGAATGTTGGCATAGTTCTTTGATAGTTGGTTCCAAGCTGGTGGGGCCCCTTTTCCCAAGAGAACAAATGTTAAAATTAAGGCCTTGGTTTGGAGCCAGATAATATTTAGTCTACTTGGCATCTGTGGTACAAGTAATGAACAGCACCTGGACATGTATGTTAAAATAACCCACTCATAATTTTTCTCTCTGACTCAATGCCATTGTTGTTTAGGTCAACCGTTACCCGCTGAAATGACACTTGCGCAGCTTCTCACTCTGCTGTATGACCGTAAACTCCCTCAAGGATACCGATCAATAGATTTGACAGTTAAGCTTGGTTCCAAAGTCATCTCAGATCCAAGCTTATCGAAAACAGACTCATTTAAACGTCTTCATACAGAAAAAGGTGAGTGTTCTTACTTTTTTAGTATCTTCCTTTTTAAAATGCTTTTATTTTGGACAAAAAATGTTTTTTATTTTCTTGGCAAGAAACAGCGGTTTTCTGTATTTTCCTGGGTGATGTTCCCAAGCCGTTCTCTACAACACAAGTGCTAAAGTTCATGATAAAGAACAAATTCGTTGCCTGTCTGTAGATTGTATCTGTAAGATGCACCAATATGGTTGTTCTGTTTTCACTTTTCTTTTTTCATTATAGCGTTGTATATGATACGATCATGATTGTATAGATACCATGTATTTTATTTCTTGACGTGAATGCTACTACTTCTCTGTAGTAAGTGTTTGTGCTGATAATCAGGACAGATTAAGTAATGCAGCAGCTGTTTGAAACCATATGAGTTATAGAAGCCTGTGAAATTTTTTATTATGGCAACTTGGGTACTTAAATATTTCTTTGAAAATGGAAATTATCCTCAAGCCCATCTAAGCAGGCCTTGTAACTCTAGCTTTTAAAAACATTATTTTTAACATTTTCTAATATGGTCTGTGTCTTGCTAAGGTTTTTCCAAATTGCTTGCTATCTACGTACTCATAGTTCTGGGGAAAGAGGAGGGAGGAGCTTTATCGCAGGAATCTGTTTTGACATATTTTAATATTATTCCTTTAGGGGAGGACTTAGAGGAATGGGGCCTTGAAATTTAGCTAAGGGGATCTGCTGATCACCAGCCTGTTGACACAGCATGGAATTACAAAGTTAATCATTCGGCTACTTTAAGACAGGGGCTTCTTGTGAAAACTGTTCACTTGATAGATCGATCTCCTGGAAAAGATAAGAAACAGAAAGAAGAGTTGAAAAAGAAAAAAGTCTGTTTTCTTTATATCTGGTCTGAGCTAAGTATTTCATAACTCCATGTAATGGCTGGGTACACAGATCTCACACACTATTGGGAGGCCATTCTCTTTCAAATAATATTTTTGTTTTGTTTTGCTGATTTATTTAAATTCTAAATGTATAATAAATATTTTTGTTTGAATAAAACTCAAAAAGTCATTAAAGGAAGTTCAGTTTAGTAGAGTTGCATAAGAAAACATGAAGGTCGTCTTTGAACTTTTACTAAGTTACAAGGCTTTTTTTTTTTTACTAATACTTTGGAAAATTTGAATTTTTCATTAGAAATCCACTGATCTATGCCGCTATACAGCAAAATATTAGTTAAGTTCAGATGTCTCACAATCACCACTCATCAGTTACGAAGATTACTGCTGCTGCTTTTTCATGACTATTTTTTAATATCTATAGAAGTCATTCTTATATATCAGTATTTCCTTACTTGCTACTTAAGGTAGACTTTTTTTTTTTATCTCTGGTGGATAGACTTTTGTAGCTTCACATGATGTCTCCAGAGCTGCATTTACTACTACTGTACTTCAGGAAAAGTCATTTATTTATATTTTTTCCTGTGTGCTTCAGTGCCTCTGTTTGAGATCAGCAGTTCTCCACAGCTGAAGTGCATGACTTCACTGAAAACTTGCAGAACATTCATGGTGGTGAAATGGTTTAAATTGGATTGAAAGATTTTAATGAAAGCACGTACTGGAGAAGCATACTTAAGTGTAACTCCTTGCAACAATATTTAAGATGTGAAAGGAGTAGCATTATATTTGCACTCATAATAAAAGATCTGCCTGTACCCTTACTCACTGATAACATACTTTTCAAGTGTCTTTTGCAGAGAAGCATTTGGCCTTAGTGATTTTTCTGTGCATCCTGAATATCTGTGTGTGTCTGTTTCCTTGTTTTCCTTCTTTGGGAAGGCTTACAGCCTTTTACACTGTAAAACAGTGTAAAACAGAGGGGCTAGTCGTCCTTCAAAATCTTTATTTTGAAATTTTCCTTATCAGAGAAACCTAACCTTTCTCATGGTGTGATCAATTCATGTCATTGCAAGCAATTGAACTGTAAATCATGTTCAGCCTAGCGTGGTGGCATCCTCCACACGTCTGATGGAAGGTGGTCCCTTGCTGAGACAGCATGTTTGCAGACATCTTCACCCACTATCTGTGGTGATAAAGTTCCACAGAGGTGATTTCTGTCTGTATCCTTATGAACAGCAGACATTAAAGCTGTATGTACTCCAAGTGTTATGTTTGGGCTCTTTCTTACAAGGATTATCCTGCTTTGGAAGTGTACTGACCTTTTCTATTTCTCATAGTACTTCTGGCTGAATTAAGGAGAATTGGTGTACATACTTCTACATATCCCTGATGTGCGCTTATTAAATCTGATACTTTGATCACATTGCTCCATAGCAATGTGCTCCTCCCACAACATATCCATGATGTCCTTGTAACCTGGTGCTTCTTGCACATTTAAAAGTTGAGAATTAAGATGGGGAAAGACCTGCTCTTTCCTATTCCCTTTCAAATTAGGGAAGTAAAGGTTTTAAAAGATAAAGTATCTGTGCTTAAATTTTTTTTTAAAAAAGTTAGTTTTGGTAACTGCATAAATTATGCTTTAATGTGCTTCTGTGTTTTTACAAGTATGTAATAAATGATAGCGTGTGTGTAGAAACATTTTAAGTACAATCGTGGGTTTTCAGCTGGGTGTCAGACTGCTCACAGTGAAGAGATACTGACACCACTTGATCTATGCTGCCTTTTTATGTGGGTATACTGTGAAGGTTTTGAGGCCCACTGCATTATAGAATTTAACAATATAATCTGCAACACAGATTCTTTAGATGAAATAAATTGAATATTCGCTGTGAAGTT
This sequence comes from Himantopus leucocephalus, assembly GCA_003993805.1. Taxonomy (NCBI): domain Eukaryota; kingdom Metazoa; phylum Chordata; class Aves; order Charadriiformes; family Recurvirostridae; genus Himantopus; species Himantopus leucocephalus. Next base: position 35,490,776 of record RSEF01000003.1, on the reverse strand, counting down.
TGCCTGTGATAATGAGCAGAGGGTTAATTTTTGGCAAAAAAAATTGTGGTAGGGTTCTGTATATACAACTTGTGTGCATCATTGTATATAATAATCGGGTTTTTGTCCACTGTGCAAGATATTACAGTGCTTAGTCATAAACCTCACAGAGAGGTGTGGGAATGGTAGGTGTGGTGAGTGATAAGTGATAGGACTTTATGGGTGGTGAGTTAAATGATGGTAAAGGGCAAACTAAAAAAAAAAATCATATTCAGCGTTTTTGAGGAAAAAGCGAGACTAGTTTTATTAAGGTTATCTTTCCTTTCTTCAACTAGGAACTCTTTAATGGAGAGTAACAAACCTACTCTTATCTCCTAGATGACAGTGTTAAAAAATATATTTCCAAAGTTAACAAAATTTTGAAGGCATAGATCAAATTCTAATAAAACATAAAATTCTAATAATTAACATGTAACCCTGTATAAATAATCCCAAATTAAGACTTTGGCGAAAGGTACCACGAATACTTTTATTTTCTTTTGATACTCTTGTACTCATTCATTCAGGTTCTTGAATCAGGTTTTGCTTAAGAAGGAACTGTGTCTTTTCATCCTCACTTAAAAGTGTACTTCAAGAAATAACACAACATTGATGATGATTTATTCATTTCTTTTACCCCTGTGTTGTTGTAGAACATGCAGATTTACTGGGACCTTGCCCTGAAGATGAAGCCATCAGTCCTGGGGATGAGTGTATGGACGCAGTGCTAGATGAATCGCTTCTTGAAACCTGTCCCATTCAGTCTCCACTGCAAGTTTTCGCAGGAATGGGTGGATTGGCCCTCATTGCAGAGAGACTCCCTATGCTTTATCCTGACGTAATTCAGCAAGTGAGTGAAAAAATCAGTGTAGAAAAACACGCTAAGAGTGTTTTGTTTATTTGCTTAAGGACAGTATTTTCCTCATATTTCTCTATGGTTCAGTTTGACATCTCACTTATGTGGGGAAGCTGCTTTAAAATAGGTGAGTGCATAACTCTCCAGCCCAGTCCAGCTATGTATGCTGCTTCCCTACACGTGTTATAGGCTGTTTGAGTATTCGTGTCCTTGTGGAGCAAATGCATGAATTCAGTGTTGCTGCTTGCCTTGCTTCTGTTAATTCATGAAATATCTTGGAGGGTGAAGTAACATAAAGTTGCTGATGTACTATAACGACATACTTGCTTATCATTTAATTGCTCACGTAAATCATAGAATCATAGAATGGTTTAGGTTGGAAGGGACCTTAAAGATCATCTAGTTCCAACCCCCCTGCCATAGGCAGGGACACCTTCCACTAGACCAGGTTGTTCAAAGCCCCAGCCAGCCTGGCCTTGAACACTTTCAGAGATGGCGTATCTACACCTTCTCTGGGCAATTTGTTCCAGTGTCTCACCACCCTCAGGGTAAAGAATTTCTTCCT
>RSEF01000003.1:35472485-35489237 GCA_003993805.1 Himantopus leucocephalus | reverse complement strand
GCTGAGGGTGCATTCAATCCCACTGTCCATGTTGCTGACAAAGGTGTTAAACAGCACCGGTCCCGGTACCGACCCCTGAGGAATGCCACTCATCATTGCTTGCCGCTTGGACATTGAGCTGTTGACTGCAGTCCTTTGAGCGCAGCCATCCAGCCAATTCCCTATCCACTGAGTGGTCCATCTGTCAAATCCATGTGTCTCCAATTTAGAGATGTCATGTGGGACAGTGTCAGATGCTTTGCACAAGTCCAGGTAGATGACAGCAGTTGGTTTTCTGTTATCCACCAATGCTGTTACCCTGTCATAGAAGGCCACCAAATTTGCCAGGCATGATTTGCCCTTAGTGAAGCCATGTTGGCTGTCACCAATCACCTCCTTATTTTCCATGTGCTTTAGCGTAGTTTCCAGGAGGATCTGCTCCATGGTCTTGCCAGGCACAGAGGTGAGACTGACTGGCCTGTAGTTCCCTGGGTCTCTCTTTTTTCCCTTTATAAATATGGGGGTTATGTTTCCCCTTTTCCAGTCACCAGGAGCCTCACCGGACTGTCAGTGAGAACAAGGTCCAGCATGGCACCTCTCCTCATTGGCTTCTCTACCATGTGGAGAAGGAAGTTATCATCGATCCATTCCGAGAACCTCCTGGATTGCTTATGCCCTGCTGCGTAGTCCCTTCAACAGATATTGGGGTGATTGAACTCCCCCATGAGGACCAGGGATTGTGAGCTTGAGGCTGCTCCTATCTGTCTATAGAGGGCCTGATCTACTTTGTCTTCCTGGTCAGGTGGCCTGTAGCAGACCCCCGCTATAATGTCACCTGTCCCTGCCCTTCCTTTAATTCTGACCCATAAGCTCTCAGTCATCTCCTTGTCCATCCCCAGGCAGAGCTCCATGCATTCCAGCAGATCATTGACATAGAGGGTGGCACCCTCTCCTCATCTCCCCTGCCTGTCCTTCTTGAAGAGCCTGTATCCTTACGTTCTGACACTCCAGTCACAGGAGCCATCCCACAAANGCATTCCAGCAGATCATTGACATAGAGGGTGGCACCCTCTCCTCGGTCTCCCCTGCCTGTCCTTCTTGAAGAGCCTGTATCCTTACATTCTGACACTCCAGTCACAGGAGCCATCCCACCAAGTCTCTGTGATGCCAGTAAGATCATAGCCCTGCAGGCGTGCGCATGTCTCCAGCTCCTCTTGTTCTTTCCCCATGCTTTGTGCATTTGCATGGAGGCATTTAAGTTGGGCCCCCGATGAAGCTGACTGGAGTGGCTGGAATTCCTTTGTGCTGGCTCCAGGCACGCTCCTGTTGACCTGTGACCCTTCTCCAGGCTCTGGGCATCTATTCTGGTATCGGCATCATACTGGTAGGAGTGGGAAATGTACCCTCAGAGGTTTTTTTATGGTTAAGTGAAATTCAGTTCCAAAGCAGATCATATAATTTTATTTTAGATATATTATTACAAATAACTGTATAATATTAATTATCTTTATAATCATAAATAATATATCTAAAATAGAATTATATAATAAATAATATATATGCTTTTTGTTTGTATATTTACATAGAGACTTTCTCTGGAGGTGCTGATAGGTTTTTCAAAAGTGTCAGTAGTGGCATTTAGTGTGGAACTACTCCTTTGGCTGCTGTTCTAGGTACACAATCTTTATTAAAAAGGGAAAAAATAACCTGTGGATTATTCAAATTCTATTTGGTTATATTTTTTAAATTTTTGGCTGATACTCCAAATAGGAAAGATTGTGAATATTTATTCCCTTTGAAATTAAGTTAATCATGAGTTAAGGGTGCTGTTCAGTACCCTGACTGCAAAACTATGGCAGGCATAGGAACCCTGTAGTGAGACCGGGTAATTAGTATGAATCCTTTGTAAATAGTTCTGCCAAGATGTTTTTGAGGTTTAGTATCAAGCCTGTTCAAAAATTAAAAGTTAAGGAAATGTGTTCACATAAGCAATTACTGTTTTTTGAAATCCAGGAGAGGTAACGTACTCTGTATTGAAGAACACTGATTCATGAGATGCTGCAACAGATGAAAGGCAACTTAAGACCATGAGGAATTTCATCCCTTTTTTTCCTTCTTTTTCTATAGTCCTGGGAAGTTATTTCCTTTTCACAGGTTTTTAGCTCCAGATATAATTTTGGATTCACATACTGAATAAGAACTCTGTGATCCGTAAGAACAAATTAAGTACAATAATACCAAAAAGAAGATTCAGAGTGAAGACTGATAAATTCTCCAGATTCTTCATTCCTTAATTTTACTTTTATATTTCTCTAAGTCACTGATACTTCTGATTCGGTAAACTCTGTATATTTCCCTAATTATTCTCTTAATGTGTAGATGATTGGAATAAATGCAGCTAAACATGGCTTTGACTTTTAATTAGGAATTTGGTATTCTGAATACATTCTGCAAGGGCTTTTCAGATTAATCTTTTCCAGTTTAGATCAGTCCGGTGATAAATACTAAAATTTTAAATATGATTGCATAAGTTCATCTGAATAGCATAAAAGCCTGAAGCTTCTGTGATGTTTCATTATGAGAGGGACCTGGGTGTCATACCTGCATTTTAACTGTGTCATACCTTCATTTTAACTGTGTGTATGACTGTTTCCTGGGGAATTATACAACTGTTAATCCCCCTTAAACTCTGATTCCCATCCTAATGCCTGGCTGCTTAGTCCTCTGTGCAGTGTTAGTTCATAAAATAGAACTACAGACTGTTGTGTTAAAGCATAATAGTAGTAAAGTCTGTCAAATCAATCAAAAGCCCAAAAGGAGCACACGTGCTGCTGCAAGACTGCTCAGATACCCAAATTTCTTCTTAGTTTTTGAAGGTATTATAATTGTTCTCCTTTTTGCAATATGTAATTAATAATTAACATCTTGAGTTCACACTGTTTAATGTTAAAAGGTCCATTTCTTATTTAACAGTCTGATATATAAACTAATCTTAGTATTGTTTATTTCTGTGTAATTTATGTCTCCTGTTCCTCTAGATTTTAAGCAACATGTTTTTAACTGAGGTGGCAAAATATAGTTGCTTGCTTGTGTAGATGGGACTTTCTAGGACTGTATTGAAAATGCAACAAGTATGCCCTTTTTAGCCATTTAGCCTGGTCCCTGTATCTGTAAATGGTAGTGTATTTCCTATGACTTTTTAACGGGGTACTATATTAAGATTGTATGTCTTTTAGATCCTAACTTCCATGAAGTTTTTGCCTAGGTGATTAACTGAATGACTACCACTTTTTTTTGTTGTTTTTGTTGGTTAAGGTGAGCACTCCAGTGGTTACATCGACCACGCAGGAAAAGCAGAAGGACAGTGATCAGTTTGAGTGGGTTACCATTGAACAATCCGGGGAATTGGTGTATGAAGCACCAGAAACAATTGCTGCAGAACCTCCACCGATCAAGTCAACAGTTCAGACTATGTCTCCCATACCCGCGCATTCTTTGGCTGCCTTTGGTTTATTTCTTCGTCTCCCGGGCTATGCTGAGGTGCTGCTAAAAGAACGGAAACATGCTCAGTGTCTGTTGAGATTGGTGTTGGGAGTTACAGATGATGGTGAAGGAAGTATGTGCTGCAATTACTATGTTTCTTTGTAGACCACGGCTAGATCATTTTACTTAAATTTATTTACGCTGTAATGCTTTTAGCAGGAAGCTAGAATTGATTTGTGCAGAACTGTGTTGCTAGCATCTTTGATAGTCTGTTGTCCCTAAATACTAAATTCTCTCTGGCAAAGTTTTGTCACAGTCATCAGTGTTCAAGCATTCTCATCTAGATGTCAGAGTAATTGTAAAATAACTGCTGATAAACCTTATAATGACAGTGTCAAGATGAAAGTGCGCTCAGATAGAACAATCTGAGTAGCTGGGTATGCTCAACTAATTGAGAAAACGTTGTATAATTCTGCAACCAAATGCAGAATAATATGGATAGGAGCATAGCTACAGCAGATGTAGAATAAACTGTTGAATAATACCATTTTAGAAAAAGAGAGAAAGACCTAAAGATCATAGTGATCAAATTAGCTGAGCAGGAGCTCTACCTTAATGGTATGGGGTGAGTTCAGAGGAAGAAATGGCGTATTTTTTGATGAATGAAAAGATGAGCTGAGAGACAATTTGTAGTTAGTGTCTTTGCAACCAAACCTGAAATGCTGCATATAGTTCTAATATTCGTATTTTTTAGTGTTTTGAAAAACTGGAAGAGTGTATGTGAAAGATGTTTTAGTACTTTTAAGACATTTCCTTTCATTATAACTTTTGAAAAGAATGCTAGTTTTTCTATGCAGCAATCAACTGAAGTTAGTCTCTGTTCAGCAGCCTATAGAGTGGTGGACAATGTATATCTTATAAGACCAACTAAGAGTCTCGTTTACTCTCCCTTCTGTGTGTTTTTGTTTCTCTTGTATTTAGGTACAGGACAGTAGACAAGAATAAACTGGATAACAGAAATTCAGTCTAGCTGCTTAGTCCCACCTAATTTGAGTAGTAAATAACTGATGGATATGCAGTCCCTCAGATCTTTGCTACTGGAAGAAATTCTGTATCTCTTTATTCCAAAAAAAAAAAAAACCCCAACCCAAAACAAACAAAAAAACCCAACCAACTCAAACCCTTAAAATTTGGATTGCTTTCTTTTTTGTGTGTGTGCATCCACTATTGCTATTGGAACACAGTTCAGGAACATTGTTTTCCTGATAGTTAGGGGCTGCTTTAATTTTCAGCCTAAACTTATTCATATCCGGTTTGTGCCCATTTATCATTGCGCCAGCATTGTTTCTCATCATAAATAGCTCTTCGTTCTCTGATCCATTTGTTGACAGGAAGTGTATTCCCTCTTAGCCTTTGTTTTTGCTGGACTAAACAGTCAATTTCTCCCTTCCCTAAGCCAAACATCTGAATTCAACTCTTTACCAAATGTGGCATTAGTTGTACACAGTAGTCCACATTAGTTCTCTGTATAAAGCATTAATATTTTTGTTTTCTGTTGGAAATGCATCTTTCCATACACCTCTTTACTGTCTCGCATAATATGAAGAGCTGCAATTATAAATCCATGGCTTATAGATTCAACATGGATTCAGTTGTCTGCAAAAATAAATCATGGGCAAATTTTTAGATTTTCTTTTTTTTTTTTTTGTCTCCTTGTCATTTAGCTACATCTGCAGTTCTGGAAATTTATCACATGGGCTTTTTTCCAGAGGTGTTCAGTTTCATTTATGAAGATCCCAGTCAGAGGACTTCTTGCTTCCTTGTTGTTATTGTCTTTACAAGGAGTATCAGATAGATATGAATTAACTCATGGGTGTATGCGCGTGTGTGTGTACATACATACACGTACAAATATAGACATACATATTTGTAATGTATTGCAGTTTAGACCTCTGGATTATTATGTAGCTGATGAACTCTAAGAATGAGGGAGAAAATAATATAAATATATTTAAAATAAGAAGGAAACTTCTGAACAGTTGGCTATTTTGAAGTGTTTTCAGTTGTCAAATATCTCTATTTACATATGCACTGGGAAGGAATGAGAAATGCATTATTAAATACAGAAGAAATTGAGACAGTTTCCCGAATCTGAGTACGTTGCATTAATAGGCCACTTCACTCTGTTATTTGAAATGTGGCTTTTAAAATAAGTAATTTTTGCTCATAATGCAAAAGGGTTAAAATTTTAAATAATTCTACTACAAAATTGAGACATTCAGCGCATCCAATTAAAATTATGTTAGTATTTCACCACGTATTCAACTTGAATAGCATCACGGCTTGGATTGTGTCAGTGCCTTAATTCCCACTTTGAGCACATGAATATGAAAAAAAAATTCCTACATCATGATAAACTACAGCTCCTTGTCCACTGAGCTGCTGTTAGCTGACCATGTGCATTCTTTAACTTCCTGTAGTTAGAATGCTTTAAAAAAGGTAAAAAAAATTAGTCTGAACCACCTTCATTTTCTTCATTCAGAAATACGACCTCAATGTAGTCAAATACAGAAATATACTCACTATTATGCACAAACTAAGTTTTCTTCCTGGCAAATCAGATTTTATAACTTTGGTTCTTAACCAAATCCATAAAGGAAATAAAGAAACATTCTTTCTTCTACACTCTTCTCCTCCTGAAATTTTTTTGTGAAGAAAAACCTAATATTAGATAGCTTACTATATGTGAATGCTTAAGTCCTTAGTATATTTCTGTATGTGTTGCTTACAAACCATTACAGAGATTAACAGCCTGTATTGAACTATTGAAAGAAAATGCGGTTTTGATATTTTTTTCCTCTTCAATCTAGGTCATATCCTGCAATCTCCTTCAGCAAACGTGCTTCCAACTCTGCCCTTCCACGTGTTACGTAGTTTGTTCAGCACTACACCATTGACTACTGATGATGGCGTACTGCTTAGGCGGATGGCACTGGAGATTGGGGCTATACACCTTATCCTTGCTTGTCTGTCTGCTCTAAGCCACCACGCGCCAAGAGTGCCCAATTCTAGTCCCAACCAGGCAGAGGTAGGTTTAGCAGCAGAATAATTGCCACTGAGAAGCAGTAAGAGTTTTAACTATAAAAAAGAAAATAATTTCCATGCTTTCATTATAGTCTAACTTCTGCAGACTTGGTATTTGAATAAAGAGCAAAAATAATTTGAAAGTACTTGATTAAGTAATTGTCCTTGCATGTTGCAAATAAACATAGTAATCATGAAATTTAACCAGCAAAGAAGGCTTGTCATAAGGCATTAAGGTGTAATCAGTTTCTTTCACAGGACCTTCTTTTTCAGCGCGTGAGAGGCATAATGCTCAATGGATGGTGGTTCTTTAATACTCATTAGATAGCATGACCTCATTACCTTATTTAGCATGCATCATCTAAACTCTACTGGCTGCAAATTATTTCCTCTTAAATGCTTCACAAACGTAAATGAGTTGTGAAAATTAATGAATTAATGCAGTGATTTTTTTTATCCCCTTTTTACTGATGGGGAAACAAGATCCAAAGACAAAAATTTTCCATAGCATTCAAGATCCCAAGCGAATCTCCAAAATTTAACTTCTTCAAAGTACTTACTGTATTATACTACCCTTTATTCGGAACATGTATCCCCTGATTTGTTAGGATTATGAGTTGCCATTTCTGCATAACATACCAACTGTCTATAAAAGAGTTTAAAAAAAATTAATGACTTGCCCTCTTTAGCATCTTTGTCACAGAGGCATACAAGAAAAAGTTTCTGGTGGCAAAATATGGCTAAGTAGATGCAGAATATAGGGCTGTCCATATTTTAGCAGCTTTGATACTGATGAGGGGTTGAGCAAGGAAGAGATGAAGCTGTGTATGAAAATAATTCACTTTAATGGCTAGGCAAATTTAAGGGGAAGCTGAGATATTCTGCTTCTAATGGGGTATCAGGCTGCTGACACATTAATGCCTTAGCATTATTGCGCTTGTGGAGGGAAAGGGCAACCATTAATTCTTATCTCTGCTTCAGTTCTACCATGACCCCTTAAACAGCTTGCTTTCTCATACTTCATACGTATCAGGTGATAGATGGTAACTTGAAACTAGAGATCCATCAGGCCTGCACTGAGGCTTGTATTTCTGGGGCCAGGCTTTCCCTTAAGTGCTTTAAGTCAGTGCTCATGACAGTCCTCTTGAGTGTTAAAGGTACAGTATATTCATGAGTGATGTAATGAGTAATGTCTACACGAGAATAACCACACAGCTATTTCCTTACTGAGATGCTTTACATTCCCTATGTAAAAGTTAAATGGTGATTCCAGACTACTGTCAGCACTGTACTTCAAAGGTGATAACTTTTTTACCATTGCAGTCTGCTCATACATCATTTCTCTCCCTTCAAGTATAATCCTGACCAGTCACTGAAGAAGATCTGAACAGAAAATGAATCTTTTCAGAGCTGTAAATCAAATGTTACAAATGAAAGTTAGGCATCTACTCACGTGGCCTGGTTGCCAGTAAGGATAATTGTCACTGAGTAACTTCAATGAAAGTAGCAAGTGTTCATTGCTTCAGAAAACGAGGTCACTTGTTTAGGGTGCTAAATTAGGAAAGTATTAGTTAAAAATGCTTTTTGCATCGCTTTTGCCAAAGATCTNATAATTGTCACTGAGTAACTTCAATGAAAGTAGCAAGTGTTCATCGCTTCAGAAAACAAGGTCACTTGTTTAGGGTGCTAAATTAGGAAAGCATTAGTTAAAAATGCTTTTGGCATCGCTTTTGCCAAAGATTCAGGTAAACTTTCAAAATTAGCGCAACTACTTAAATAGTTTCATAAGGTCTAAGCAATACCATATTGGAGTTATGGTAGTAAAATGCAGTGATGCAGACCATTGGAAAAAGTTGTCCCTTTGGAAAACTGCTGTCGGGACATTTTAAGGACAAGGTATTTCCCCCCTATTATCTGGAGAGGAAATAGTGTGTGTTTCAGTGACTCGNATGCAGACCATTGGAAAAAGTTGTCCCTTTGGAAAACTGCTGTCTGTCAGGACATTTTAATGACAAGGTATTTCACCCCTATTATCTGGAGAGGAAATAGTGTGTGTTTCAGTGACTCAGAGATCATGTGTCAGAGCTATACATGTAACTTACACCTCTTGCCATTTTGGAGCATTTATCAGCACGTGCTTAAGCTTGTGTACTTTTGGTTGTGTACTTTTGACAACACTTATGCTTCCATTCACTTTATCTAATTATGCTATTGAACTTGACTAGGTGTTAAACAGTAATAATTACAGAGCATTTGGGTAGCATCTTATGGATTAAGTAGCATTTTAATACCTTTAATCATTTAAGCAGTGATGGTATCTTAAAAGAGAACAAAAATGGGCTTACAGAAGAATAACTTGCAACAATTTAGCGCTGACCTATGCTGGAACTCCATGTGTGTGGCAGAGTCTTTCCTATCTAAAGCTTTGAATTCCCCTGAATCCAAATGATATCTTTATCAAGTTAATAAATTAGGATTACCTTCTTTTGCATAACAAAGGCCTTCTAAAGAACAGGTTCATAAGATGAAAAAAGTGAAATTACTGTGGGGTTTTTTTGATGGTTGGTTTTGGTGGTTTTTTGTTTGTTTTTTTTTTAACTTAGCCACAGGTGTCAAGTACACACAACAGTGCATCAACAGAAGAACAGCAGTTGTACTGGGCTAAGGGTACAGGCTTCGGAACAGGCTCCACAGCTTCAGGATGGGATGTTGAACAAGCTTTGACTAAGCAAAGGCTAGAAGAAGAGCACGTGACCTGCCTTCTACAGGTGTGTAATAATGAAATTTTGATTAGCGATAAGCATTTGAAACGTTACAACCTGGATAATAAAAATCGAGCTTGTATTTTTTTCAGTCATATAGCATGAGAATTATGGTATTTGGGGAGAAGATTAGTTTACAACCGCCCATCTACATGAAAAATGGTATAGATCATATTGTGAGCGAGGCTGTGTTCAAACGTCAGTAGGCTGCTGCATAAAAAAGACCTGAGTGGGTAAGCCTGGGTGACAGTTCTGAATAGACAGTGAACCAAGAAGCATTCCAGTGTATTTCCCTGGAGCTGTCCTGTATCTCTGTGGATATAACTGCATTCAGTCAAAAGTAAAGACTGTCCATTAAAGAAGGGGGATGTTGGAATAGGCATTTTGTTTTGTGTGCTAAATAATCTTACCTATTCATTTCTCGCATATTTTTGCTCTGCTTTAAGAAAATGCCCATAGTTGTGACTGGTGTCCATGAATGCATTATGCCAATATAACAAAATCTCACTCAGACATACTATAAAATTACGAGTATGTCAATTAAATGACAATAGTAAATCGCCAGTAAATATCCAGATCTTAGCAAAACTCTGATGCCTTCCAAATTCCTCATGCTGAGGAGAAGAAAATCCTGCGTAATTAGGCTTTTCAGTCCATTGTGAAATGTGACCAGCCCCTGTTATCTTAGGTCAGTGTAGGGAAAATGAGAATCTATCTAGTCATGAAAAATTTCATTCACAGAACTGTCAGCTCAAATGCATTAGCTAACCTCACTGCGGGGGTAAAGCACTAAGGAGATGAAATTCTGAAAATACCCATGCCCTGACTAGTGAAGATATCATTTTGATGTTATCAGTTATTCCAGTCACTGTAGATTACAAGGCACAAGTATCACATCCCTTGCAAAAGCAAACCAAATAAAATCCAAAAGAATTTTCCTAAGCAAGAAAGAGGAAAATCACCTGAATTCCCCTTGGCAAAGCTTCTAGGCAGTATTCTGTATTAAGCCATGCAGAGGTTTAGCTATAGCTGTCATAAGTCATGAGGTAAGGAGGCATTTGCTTTGGGCAGTCAGCAACTGTAGGAAGAAGTAGAAAACCCTTCAGCATTTTGCTGAAGATGTCAGTCAGTTGTACAGCAGACTTTGCCTGGTCCCTTCGCTAGGAAGGTTATTTAGAAAAATTCTGTTGCACAGAGTGCTAATAAGGTGCTGCAGCAAAATACCATGGGAAAGGGGTTAGAGCAAAGAGGGAGAATGAAAGAAAGGAGAAGAGGCTAAAAAGGTGAATAGAGACCCTGAGACTTCAAATAATACAGCCTTTAAAGACTTGGAGTTACTTATTTGAGACTACAACTGCACAAATCAGACTCATGGAAATGCATTAGGTTGTACATCTACAACAAATGTAAGGGCCTGTGAACTCAGCAAGAACTACCCTCGGGACAAGCAGGTGACTCCCCTGCTGTCACTGAGGGGAAGGCTGCTCTTTGGTTACTGAAGCAAGAGCTGTGCTCACCAATGGTTGTTCGAAGTAGCTGTCATGTTCCCCATAAGTTGTTGTTTCATCTTTAAACCCTGAAGTCCCATCCAAAAGGGAGTTACACGTGTCTTTAAAACATTTGCAGTTAAAAAAATCCAAAACTTTTGTCACTAGTGGGTGTTCTGAAGTGAATGGGACTGATCAGTCTCGGTGGTGTGAGCTGGCAAACTCCTGCTTTGAGTAGTAACACCAGCAGTTTTGTCAAAATTCATATTAATTGATCTGTTAATGTAATTCAGAATTAAAATAGTTATTTAATTTTAGCATTAGCCAAAGTTGGAATCATAATCTAATAACTGTATAGAATGTCTTCTGAGAGATCTTTGGGACTGCTGGAATAAATACCAGTACTGAATTAGCAAAATAGCTGGTGAAGTATTATGGTGTCTTCCTTAAGGAAGGACAGTCTAAGTTCTTCTGCCTAAAATAAATCAGGTTTGATTAAATATTTTTGTGTATTTCAGGTTCTTGCCAGTTACATAAATCCTGCAGGGAGTACATCAAATGGAGAGACCCAAACTAGCCATGAGGGGAGAGGACAAAACAGCAGTGCTCTTCCATCCGTTCTCCTAGAGCTACTCAGTCAATCTTGCCTCATCCCAGCAATGTCATCATACCTCCGCAACGATTCAGGTAATGGGCCGTTATCTCCTTATAAATCAAAGTTGGCTTCTGTCAAATAAGTTTTTATCTAAACTATAGGTAGTTCTGGCTAGTTTCAGTACATTTGCCAATTTAGAATTGGACTAATGGAACATTCACTTGAGCCTTAGAAAACAAAATGATAGTGTTCGTTGAAACACTCCTTTGTTGTAAGAGTTTACACTCTTGTATAAATTACTTGTTTTAAATTTGAAATTTAATTCTTATACTGTTGAAATTAACAGGAAAATAGTATTTCCATCTGAAAAGTCGATATTTTAGTTGTTCTGTAGAAGATAGATGCAGAGAGCACTTTATACAAGACCAGGAATATTACTGTGAAGAAAAATGTTCATTTTGTGAGAAAATTGAGCAGGTGTATGCATGAAGTTGGTAAATGTTGCACATACTAGGACAATTCTCTTTTACTTTGATCAGAGCTTCTTCTGCTTTATTTAGGAAATATAAAAATAAGCCTCTTATCAAAACTGTGAAATATTTCAAATATATGGGAACAATGAAATTGTTGTGGGTTTTTTTAAAGGAAAAGCAAATTAGTTATATGTTGTCATCACATTTCTACTCATAATTTTAAAGCAAAGGCGTTCTGAGAATTTCATCCAGTATGTTGTACCTTGCTGTGAAACCCATTTCAGTTGTACAAGCAGTAGGAGTTAAGCAAATGCCTGTGTGGAGCTAATGGCAAAACCAGCAGACTGGGTTTGTGATTTATGTTCAGTCTTATTATATGACGGGCTTTAGTATGAAGATATTGATAAGCATTTTTTCTTCAGATAACTGTCAGCCTGAAGTTTTTAAGCACTGCCTTAGCCCTGGGTTGAATTTTTGTTTAGTTGTTTTGTAAGGATGGATTTAATCCCTAAGTAGCAGAAGGAGTTGTTTCAAATCTGAGTAATTTGGTTTTGGACCCTTTTTTTGCTTGCTCTGTTTTTGAGTAAGAGCTAAACGTCTTGTCAGAATACTGCAGTTCTTTTGAATGCCAGTTGTAGGGTATGGTGTTGTGAATTTCTTGAAACAATGTCATAGCTTCTTGTTGCATTACACAGTATGTTTTATCTCCAGGGTAAAAGAGAAATCATCTTGTGTCTTAAGTGTTTACAAAGCTACATAGGACTAAAACAAGAATGTGGCTCTTTTAATCTGTGGGAACTAAGGCATTACATAATCTTATATGACGGAATGGAAGTAGTTCAAAAAGTCTGCTGGGGCCTTATAGTAAAAATAAAAATATGAAGATGTTTTATTTGCCAGTCCACAGTTTTATACCTCTCCCTAATTTTGCAATTAATTTGTTGGTTCTATTTTGCTCATATTACAGTGAGGAAAATAAACTCTGTAGCTTATGCACCAGGCTCATTATTGCAAATGAAAATCTAATATAAAGCAATGAAGTAAATGATAAATCAAAACAAGAAAGTAATCTTTCTGACAGATACTCATAAATTCTTCTTTGATGAGGTAGAAAGGAGAAGTCACTGAAAGACCTGGCAAAAATGCTGTGTTATCTAAAGGATGAAGCTGTTGGTTCTGAGTTATAGATGAATCGCAGCTGTTGAAATTGTTTTTTGCTGTTTTCAGTAGAAAAACGTATCTGTTTGTGTAAGTCACCTTTAACTGGGGAAGAACAGTCAGATACTGATAGAAGAGATGAGATATGTGGCTGGTAGAGAGAAGTGCAGACTAGTTTGGCTTTTTGGGACCATTTGTTTTCGCAAAGTACAAAGAAAAGGCAAAGTTTCAGTGGGAAATGTTCATTTTAGGTATGTTTTCCACTGCTGCACTACTGTTATTTGTGGTTGGCAGGGGATGTTCATATGTTGTGCTTGTGAAATAAAAATCAGTAAAGAGTGAACAAAGCAGATGCTTCCTTCTTTTTCATAAATAGATCTGGAGCTCTTAATGTAGCAGCGTTGTTATGCTTAATACATTGATCCAAGTGACAGTCTTAAACGTTTCCTGCTGTATTTTTTCAAAATTCCATACATAAAACTATAATTAACAGTGTTCTTCTGGATTGAATAAAATAGCTTTGCAGGCTTGTATCAGTCAAACTTGTCTTTGAAAACGTAATAGGATATCAGTATGAGAGGGAAATGTGCAAAAAAGCATGACTTCTGGAAAGAATGTCTTCTCTGCATGAATATTTGAGTCGGATGCATTTAGTTTGAAAGGAGTCCCTGAAAACAGTTTGTCTTAGTGATAGCCAGGCATAATTCCAATGCAGTAATTACTCTTTAGTTCAAAAACAGACAGATAATTCTCACATTAATGAGTCTGAGTTGCAGGTGATGCTGGGGCTCTAGGTGTCACTAACAGCATCAGGAGACAGAGCTGACAGAGAGCCTGGCTGTCACAAGAAACACAGGTTGAGAAGCTCTGGAGCTATGTTAAGCTCTGGTACAATGCTTATTCCCTTCTCCAGTAGTTTAGGGCTCATCTATTTTTCAGACCAGTGGACCTTCTGCTATCAAAACGTACTTTCCTGTGGAAGAAGCGGGTAACTGTATTCTTCCTGTAACATGCTGGACTAAGAAATTAGGACACTGCATACAGGATGCTAATAGAGCGTTCCCGGGTTCTGGCACCCCAGCAGGTACAAGCTGTGCCCAGCTCAGTGCTGACAGAAAATAGCAATTTTCAGCAACTCTAACTTTCTCAGACTTGAATGGATGGTAGTGGTGCCAGATAAAGGTTACCCTTATGCGGGAGGTATTCCTCCACTACATTTTTGTGTTTGCTGTAAACAGTTGCAATAACAGTGATCTTCACATATTACATATCTTCCATATGCATAAAATTACGTGGGAAAAAATTTCTATAAAGAAATATAGTACGCAATGAAACTGCTGGGTATGCTGTTTCCCTTTATTGCACAGTAGGCTGATACTGCTATGGTGATACAAGATAGTAAGTATTTTGGTATTGATGAGAATTTTGTATTTGGTTTAAACATGTTCAGTTAGCTACAGGTATGGTACATCCTGCTTGCAAAGCTGTTTTGGCAAAATTCTTAGACAGTTCCGGTGTCAGAATATAAAATTGGCCTTTGCCACAGTTAAAAATTTATCTAGGTTTTTTGTTGCTTAAATATGTTTTGCCATCCCTGCTCAATTTGCCCAAAACATACATGGACTAGATTGTTATCTAGATTGTTCTAGGTAAAAGGAATATTGATCAGATAAGGAGTGCTCACATACCATCTAATCTTTTAGAAACTTCACCTTAAAGCAGATCTTTACAAACCAGATTGCTCTGACACATTCTGCAGCTTCATCTGCATCAGAGCAAGGTGATTGTGTGAAGTCCTTGAAAATTGTGAACTGACCACCTTCATTAGTTCCAGAATTGCTTTTTTCTTGTAAAGCAAGAAGGTTTATCTGTCTATGAAGGACTTTCCTTATAATGCAAGATAGATCATAGCTCTAGTCACAAGGAGCAATAGCTGCTGTAATCCTCACCCTGTTTGTGGATCATTTTTTTCCTGTGTTTGTTTTGTATCTTGGTATGGCTTTACTGCGGCTTTTATTATCTTTCATTTTATAAATGAAAAAAGTTTATCTTTGTAACATGGTGAGATTATTTTTTTTAACATTTGTGTTTATTCCGAAGTACTTAATTCATGTTTACATTGGTAAAATTCATGTCATTGTTAACTTCTGTCTCACAGAACATCTAGCGTGTATTAATTGCTGAGCATTTATACACATTTCACACCAAAATCTGTCATGTAAAACCTTTTCATTGTTGTCTTGTATACAGCGCATTTCATTTGAAAGAATTACTGCTGTGCGAACTCTTTCAAATGTGTGTACATTTCTCTCCTTGAAAAAATACGCTCAACAGTAAAATTTGTGCTGTGCCACAAGACGTTCCCAGCAAACACGTGGCCGTCAGGTTCTAACTAGAGTACACGGCTATCTTGAAGGTCTAGGTTTTGCAGATAAAACTAAGAGTTACTTGGCTGATGGATCTGGGTTTATGAAGACTAATACAAGCTAGTATTTACAAGTGGGAGAGCAGAAAGCAGTAGTAATAGTAGTCTTTGTAGCTAACAAGGTTTACAGAGAGAAGGCAGTGGAAAGGAATCATGAAATAGAAGGAAAATCAAGTGACTTTTAGGACAGGGACTGTGTATTTCTTTACGGGCTTGGACAGTAAAAAGCCCAGTGAAGTTGGGATTTATCAGTGATACCACAATATTAGGTAGACCCTTCTTGCTTTAAAACGTAGTTGTACTAGTTTGTCCCTATCTTGCAAACCTTAAGATGACTTAATTTTGTTTAAAGCTGAAGAGTTGACAGAGGTTTGGTACCACCTTTTCCTTGGAAGACAGACCTCATAGCAAGTTGGAGAATTCTGCCTGAACTCTCTTTGCATCAATTCCCAGGCTTACAGGAAGCAGGCGATGTGATTTTTAGCTGAGGTTTTCTTGCAGCCCTTTCTTCACATGCTCCCCTCTTAGCCACCCTTCCTTCTTTGGTGGACAAGGACTCCCTGTGATGTGGTCAGCATAGCTTGTGGTGGTACATTAGCTCAGTCTTCCTTGGGTTTGACTGCTGAGGAGAGATGATGCATTTCTATGTGAGGGCTTTACTAAAAGGATTGTGTTTACTGACCAGCAACTTCCACTTCGTAAGAGTCCAATATTTGCTTTCAATGCATCTTTCATACTTTACCAACTGTCGCACCTTGGACTTGTGGATTCATTAACAGTTGTGCTGCTTCATCCCGACACCAAATACCTCATTGTGAACTTTATTTAGTAAGTACTATGGACAAATCTGTTGAAGCTGAACGTACTGAATTCTTTTTTCTGCCTCTTTTGATATACCTTTTTTCATGGAGTCCATTAAAGGCATACTTTTCAGGCCTCCACTCCTTACCTCAGAGCTTGAGCTACACTAGATTGCCTGCTGAAGTCAGAGTATTTCTTTTCTACTAATCGTACTTATTCTCAAGGCATTATATGGTGTGCTTTAGTTTTTGCAAAACAGTCCAGTTCCACTGGACTGAGTAGACTGAGTACTTTAGGAAGCTTGTATTCCCTTACGGGTCTCTGAAGTTGGTACACTGAGCTCATTCAGCAAAGTACTACATCTTTATTCATCCATTGCTGAAGGTGTGAAGGTACTGCTGCAGAGTAAATGTTGAATCATCATGAAATTCTGCTTTTCCCTAGACTGTTGACTTTTTACTGTATTGTCCTGGTTTGAGGTAAAACAGGACCGATTTTGTTCAGT
>RSEF01000003.1:35455494-35466560 GCA_003993805.1 Himantopus leucocephalus | reverse complement strand
AGATGATCTCCCGAGGTCCCTTCCAACCCTGACCATTCTGTGAACTGGAAGCCAAACTGCTAGCTATATCCCTGCTTGTAGGTCAAGATTGGGAATCCATAAGTACTAGACTGGTTTTCCCTCTGAAGGTAATTGGTAAAGACATTCAGCAGGCCCTTTAAAATTTGAGATACCACATTACATCTTTCAAAATTTCCAGAGTAAATGTTACTGGGCCTCCCATTTCTTTCCTATTTTACTTTAGTCAGACAGTACATCTCAAATGGTTTCATTTAGAGTTGGTAATCATGTATGGGAATATGAGTGCTGGGTGTCTGGAATAGATTGCTGTACAGCACCACATGCTGCAAACACTCACAGATTTTACTGGAGGCATTAAGAATTAATTTTTAAAATTATGCCTCTCATTACCAATACAGTCAGTCCTTTTTGAGAAGAGAATATGACATCAGAGGAGAATGTAACACCATACTAGATGTCCTGCGGTTCCATATTATATCACAGAAATGTACGATCCGCTTCTTTCCTTTTTCTTTTAACTCTCGTGCTTCCTGGTCCTTGTTGCTAAAGATACAGTAACCACTAATGGGGCACAAGTGTTCTATTGGTACACACAAGAGACTCCTGAAAGGACCGTAAGTAATGCGTTTTCAAATTTTTTTTTATTTTTCCATATTAGTGGCTTTGTCGATCAGTGGCAGCACAATTGGATAAGCTGCTAAAAATTTCTTGACCAAACTAGCAATTCCTTTCTTCCTGTTCATGTACAGAGCAGATTGCCAGGGTTAGTTTTAGGTATTTTTACTTCATGTAAGAAAGAGCTCACTGTACTTTCAGGGGAGAATTTTGTCAGCTTGAGAGGTGTAACTCAGCACGGATTTGAAGAGGAACTTCTAGGAACATTGAAGTGAGGGCCGCCTTTCGTTTTCAGTAGTTGAAGGTCTCATTTGTTTGGTCAAGTGGTAGGTGTTCGTTATTCTGGGCAGGAACAGTCTCACTTGTCTTTTATTTCTTTTGTGTTCTTGTTTTCTCTCCTGTTTTTGAAAACAAAACATTGTAAATGTATCTGGTGTTTCCCATTCTCATGTGCAGACACTTTCCATTCATAGTATTTCCTTTCTTACTATACTTAGAGGGTAGTCATAGTATTGAATACAAGCCAAAGGGAACGGATCTCTGTGGCTGAAGGAGTTAGTCTAGAAAGTTAATTTATGATAGATTATTCCAACACATGAACTCTAGCATTTTATCCATATTTGTATCTTCTTGTCCTCTCTAGAAGACACCTTCAAGACAGTACCACTCATTAGCAAAAGAATATTTTCTTTTGAGTTTGTCTTTGTTGTTATGCTCTGACATAGTGAAGTATGATCCGTTTTAAGAAGTGACACAGGAACTTGCATGAGGTTGTACGGAAGGTGCAAATTCTCCTATTCCACAAGTCTGGGGCACGGAGATGATTCTCCCCATCATACGTGGTGCTCAGTTAAACTGGTTGATAAATTTTCTACATAGCTATTGACACTCTAAGGCACTTTCAATTTGCAGTGAGTGCGAGGGGTTACCTTTCATTTAACTTAGACTGAGGGAGGCTATTAGGCTTTAATTTTTCTCCTCAGCCCATCTTGGTGTTTAAACAACTAACTATTCTCTAGAAAATACACTAAAGTGATAAAGGTTCTGTTTTGCATATGCATAGGGTCTCTGCCATCTTGGCTGAGCAAAATAATTAGATATTTAAGACAGAATGAGATTCTTAAGTATCCTCCTTCTGTCCCCTGAGGACATGATCATCATAGAATGGTTTAGGTTGGAAGGGACCTTAAAGATCATCTAGTTCCAACCCCCTGCCATGGGCAGGGACACCTTCTACTAGACCAGGTTGCTCAAAGCCCCATCCAGCCTGGCCTTGAACACCTCCAGAGATGGGGCCTCCACAACTTCTCTGGGCAACCTGTTCCAGTGCCTCACCACCCTCACCATGATCTTGTAGATGTTCTCACACATCTGGCAAGTTTGCCATAAAGCACAGGAACTGCGTGTCCTTTCGTTCCACTAACAATGTTGGTATCCTCTGCTGACAGTCTGACAGGAAGAACAGAAGACCCGAGTCTTGGCCTTTTTCCATCTGCTGAAGTAATAGTTTAAAAAAAAACTAATTTTCAATTTCCACATCGATTTCTGCAGCATGTGCAATGAAATGGCAGGTTTCCATGTTATTTTCAATTCCCATCTTATTCTCAAATACTGGTGACTGTTTTATGGGCTGGAAGGGGTAACGCTCAGACTGAGGACCATTTCAAGATGGCTGCTTGCCCACTCCTCTGCCAAAAATAGTGAAATCACTATTCCCTCCTCCAGTGCAGGGATGATGAAAGCCAGATTAACTTCCTTAAAAATCCTGCTTCATGTTCTTAGAGCAGTGATACCTTTCCTTTCATCTCTGTGGAGTGCCTGCACTTGAGATAATTAACATGAAGTGGTAGGCATTTGTTTTGGTTTTATTTTTACTTTTTTCAAGAAAGGTTTTGTCTACAGAGTATTTAAATCCTGTATTTTTTTTCTCTACAGAAAATATTTTTCTTATTTTCTTGGCTATGTGGACAATTAATTTGACACTTTTATCTTACCTTTAATACTAGATTTATTTCATTACATTTACCTCAAATAGAAATAATTGGTCCTTTTTAGCTTACTAAATGCCATAGTAAAGGGTTGTATTAATAATGAGGTTTTGTTCATCCCCTGACCAGGCAAAAAACCTTTATTCTCATGCAGCCCCTGCAAGCCTTTACATCTATCTTTCTTCATATCCTTTTTAATATCTTTCTTTTATCTATGTTTTTCTTTCTATCATTACGTATTTATTGGATAATACAGAGCAATCCTGTAGCTTTACATTGATGCTTCCTTACACTTGTTTTCTAGATTTGGATACAAGCATGATTTGGTTGTAGCTTTATGCTTTGATTGTGTTTCTTCATGTGTTACTGGTTTTAAAGAACTGATATTGGGTAAAACCAGTGATCTTTTAGAGGAGAGATTCTTGCAAGTTGCAGTGGGGTTGGATCCCGTGGCAGTATGAAATTCCTCTGCACTACTCTGCTCACATCCTTTCTACACTGATGCCTACTGGGCAATTTTTTCAAACAAACAAACAAAACCCATTAATATAGAATTTTGCATTTTGAGTTTTCATTAATTATTCTTACTTGATGGTGTATTCCCCACCGCCCCCCATGTTAGATGACTCTGTAGGCTGCAAGAAGCATGCCTTCATTACCTGACCACCTTTCCAGAATTATTTGGAGCACTATTTAATGGCAGTGTGATCTCTCTCATGGATTCCATTATCAGGGACTGGAGTGTGGCATAGAAATAGTAGTATCTCCAAAACTGGGCACCACGTGTGGTTTTGGTAGTCTTTCATGCTTTAAAAGTTCAGTTTGTTTTTTGTGTCTTTTATATTGTTTGGGTTTCTTTTCCCTGTTCTTTCAAAATACAGGAAATTGTGTCTGTTTACTCAACTGTACACACCGGCCTAATGAAGTAATGCCTCATGCTATTTCTGGCAAAGGTTTTCTCTGGATTCACGTATACATTTGTGGCAAGTTTTTAAGTGTCGTTCAACTTTACTTGTAAACAAAACTTTCCTGAAAATACTTAAATCCACCAAAATCAAATATTTTTTAAAAAAAATAAGCAAACCAGAAATAGTAAAGAGCAATGGTCTGCTCCCTTGAGCCACATTACTACACTAACTCCAGATGACTGACCAATTAACTTGAGCAAGGCATTTTGCTTCTATAATTGAAATACACAGATTTCTTTTTATATTGCAGTTAAACTGTTATTTTTTCCCAAGTTTCTTAGAGGACGCTTATAAGAATAGCAGTGCCAAGACAGACCCATTGTTATCCATTACTTTGTCACCAATAGTGGACAGTAACAGATGGGAGAATATAGGAATGGGGCTGACATACAGATGCTGCCCTGGTATTGCTGGTGTATGGACAGGGCTGTTGTCTCCTCATTTATTAGCCCTTGGTGGCCTGTTATTACGTGAATTTATCCAATTACTTTTGAACCTGTAACGGCATTTACTGCCCCAGCATTTAGTGCTAGGCTTTTCCAAAGCTCAACAGTGATATGTTCTGTAGTGTACATTCTTTTACAAGTGGCAATATTTCTTCTAATGGTGCACCTAGTCCTTTGAATGTGTTGATCAGTGCAATTCTATTCACTTTTTTTACCACTCGTAATTTAAAAAAAAAAAAACTTTATCATACACTTCATTAGTCACTGAGGCTGCAAAGTCTTATTTTATTTCATTTTAGGTAGTACAGCAGCTCATTCCATACCTTAGGTTGTTTAGTCACCTTTCTCTCATCCCTTTTCTTTTTCTGTCCTGTCTCTTTGAGAAAGAGGAAGAATGCGCATGGTATTGAAGTGGTACTAATGATTGAATGCAGTCTCATTANCTTCATTTTAGGTAGTACAACAGCTCATTCCATACCTTAGGTTGTTTAGTCACCTTTCATCCCTTTTCTTTTTCTGTCCTGTCTCTCTTTGAGAAAGAGGAAGAATGTGCATGGTATTGAAGTGGTACTAATGATTGAATGCAGTCTCATTAAGTAATTTCTAATTTCTCTTCGCTTTTTCTAACATTTGATCTGATTTTTTTTTCTTTATTTTGACTGCTAATGGGCTCAGTGCTGACATCCGAAGAGCAAAATCTTAAGGCTGTATCTGAACNTGCGTTTTCTAACATTTCATCTGATTTTTTTTCTTTATTTTGACTCTGCTAATGGGCTTAGTGCTGACATCCGAAGAGCAAAATCTTAAGGCTGTATCTGAACAATAATAACAATCAACTTGGAGCCTGACACTGTACACGTTGAATTCAGAGGCGCACCCTTCTTGCATTGTTTTACTGCTCTAACACAGGATTTGTAACTCATGACCTGTAAGGGGGCTTAACCCCTCCTTCTCCTGCTTCATTATGCAAAAGGACTAGTCTTTTATGATGCCATTTTTTCTGATACTCAAAATGGTACTGTGAAAAAGCTTGTGCTATTCCTATCAAGAAAAGTGAAGAAAAAATCAAGCTAATTAAATTATTACAAGATGACAACATTTAGAAAGCATTTGTCTTATTTTAATCCAAAGGCTAATGTTTTCTTAAAAAGATCTGATTTTGAAATACTCTGTAGGCAACCTTTTTTTCTATCAATACAGAGCAGAACACAGGGTGTTAATTAGGCCTATTATAAAAGAGGCTTGCCCTGGGTTGATTCTGAAACAGAAAATCAAGAGGCAGTAGAGCATGACGTATTTGGAACTGACACTATTGCCTGCAGCGTGGACTGCATTCATAGATCATATGTTTGCAAAGATGTGGTAAAGGGGGACTGAGAAACGGCTCCAGTTTTAAAATACTTAGAAAAAGGATGTGTGGCCCTGTTGGGAAGAGTGTGTCTCACTCATGCTTGGCAGTATCTGTGGCCACAAGACTGTGTCTGAAGGTTTTAATTAAAAATACAAAATGAGTGTTTCCTTTGTGAGGCTCTTTTGAACAGCGGCATTTGTAGCTACTGAGAGTCTTTAATATGGTAATGAGATCCTGAAGACTTTAATTTAATCGCGGCTATGGGGTTTAGGTTTGTGAATAACATACTGAGGCATCAAAAGTATGGCCACAGTAGTTACTAAGCGTGTTTTAGAAATGGTGTAAAATTGACAGAACTTTAAGATCTATTTTTAAATTATTTGGAGATTAAAAAAAAAAGTAAAATAAAAAAGAAAAATGTAGTGGCAGGTGTGTATGGTACTCCAGTCATGATCTGAACATTGGACTTAAAACTTTTTAGTAAGTAGCATGGTAATGAGAATGTCTTATTTTACTTCTAGTTGCTTAAATTGATGAGACCAATGTCCTTTAAACTTTATTACGATAAAAGAAAAAAAATAGGTGCCTTGGAATACAAAGGTATTTTCTTGGGTTTTTTGCAGGGGAGGTTTGGATACACTAAATTTTGAGCATTTGTGCGTGATGTGAATAGAACAGTTTTATAATATAGCTGCTCTATATAACTGTCAGTGGTTTTCTTTCATGTTACTTAAAACAGAGGCAGGATTAGATGACTACTTCTGGACAAATGTTTAACAAAACACAACCAGTCATGTTTCTGGGAAGATATAAAATCTCATTGAAATAGGAGAAAAATAGATCCAAAACCAAAACAAAACAAGAAATGAGACTTGAAGGAGTCTCTTGAGTCACTGGAAACCCTACCCCATGCAAGAAAGAGGCCTCTTGGAATGGAAGATGGGAGCATAATTATGAAATTAGAATTCAACTTCATCTTTGATTATAGAGATCCATTTGTTCAGTTCAAGTTTTAACCAGTTTTTTTCCCCCTCTTCTTGTGTGTTAAATGTAAGCCGTACTGGTAGCCGTTTGTGAGAATTTTTTGGTTTAAATTTACATTTTCTGGTTTTAGATACACATCTCTCCACAATGCCTTTCTCTTTTCAGTTATTTCCTTTTATTGTTCATTCGTGACCATCCCTCTCACGTTTGCAGTGGCAGATCTCTTTGAGAAAACAAATAAAATGGCTGTAATTTGGAAGGAGTTTCCAGTGGTGCCTTCTGCTGTGGCTGCCAACACACCTTTCTTTCAACAAAGGCAGAAAGTCAGTTGTGTATTGCTCAGAATTAAAAAGAAATTGCACATAAGAAAAAATAGTTTGAAAAAGTCATACTTTTGTGGGCCTCTGAAATAACTGAAATTTAAGGAGAAGTCCTGAAGTGAAGCGAGTCTAGTAAATGAGAAATTATGTAAAGGAGATAGATTGAGAGCATCTATGTACAGCTTTTCTTGTAGTACAGAAGCAGGGATAGTATGCATGGGGTTTTTTTTCCTCAAGTGTCTCTCTTGTTTTATTTTATAAAGTTTGTAAGCTGTTTGGGGTAGGAATTCCTAGTTCGGTCACAGTGAGAATCACAGTGGGAAGGCCTTCACATTAGATACAATTTTTTCATCATTTTCTTACAAATTATTCTTCTCTATTTGTTTCTTTAATCTGCTATCAAGTGTGAAGTTTTTTGGGTATAATGGATATGATACAGGAATAATTGCCTTTATTTTAAAATAAATGTGCATATTCTTTGTGATATGTTTTATATATCCTTTGCAATGGAAATAAGCTTTATAATCTTATTCATAGCCAGTTAAGTTGTACTGAGGATGTTAAATGAATTGCAAAAAAAATTTATTGCTGTGCAGTACTATCTATTTAATGGACCATTAGGTCTGGCTATTCTTTGTTTGAATATTGTATAATATTAAAAGAAAGCAAAGGCATATTAGACTCAGTTGGGCCATTATCATGTTACAGATATATGTGCAATTTAAAGTGATACCTTGATCTTACGAAACTACCTGCCCTCATGCTTTTTCATTATATTAAGGTTGTAATTGCATATTGGTAGTCTTAGGTCTTTGCAAGAAATAGATCTATATTGCTGATAAATAAATAGATGTGTGGAAAGCAATTGAAATGTTTTGAAATCACACACACAATCCTTGAATGGTAATTATTTTTTTCCCAGGAATAAGTAGGCTGTGTCTAGAAGTTTTCAAAAATGTGATCAGTACCTTAATAGCTCGCGACCTTTAGGCATTTGTGAAAGACTGCCGTTTTCAAAAGATGGGATGCTCAGCAGTTTCTGAAAGTCAAGACTTCTTAAAATAACTTCAGTCAGACTCCTCTTCCCTCCACCACCACCATCCCCCCTCGCCCCCTCAAATCAGCACTGCTTCTTATTAGCATATAAGGGAGGTCTGGTTTTATGAAATGTCTATTTTTTACCTATTTAGCCTTCAATGTCTTTCTAAATTGCGAATAGTGTGGGAGGAAGCTAAGTGAATTGTAGTGATTCCAGTAAAACTTGATCTTTATTACCCAAAGGAGTGGGAGGGAGGGATGAGACCTTACCCCACTAAACCATGTTTTCCAGATGTTTTCCATCCTTACCTATCTTAGTAAATGGCAGCGACCTTGCTGAGATTTCTGCTTTTCATAAATGCAACAGAATAAATTTAGACCCGAGACACTTTTTTGATGTGAATTGGGGGTATATATGCATACTGCCTATTGTCTAGAAAGGCTGCAGTGAACTTCCTTGCTAATTATCACGGACAATAAGACGTCAGCCTGTTTTTCGGATGTGTCCACTCATCCTTCTGGAACTCGTAATTCCTGCAGTTAATAAAACAACGGTGGTAATAAGGATGCACTGGGATTCCAACGTTCAAGAGTGCTGCTGTCATCGCTTTGCCACCTACCCCGTGGTGGTGTTGCCCTGCTGCTCTCTGTCACCTCCCGGCCCTGCTCCCACACCCTGGGCTGTCACAGCCGCCTCCTGGCCACCAGCGAGGGGCTGTTTTACAGGTCTCCTGCAGCTGGCTGCTTCTGCTCCCGGTTCAGCAGCAGTTTTTAGCTTGTGCGCTGCTTCATGCGCCAGTGTTTGAACTGGTTGAGTGCTGGTATAGCTAAAACATGAGACCTTGGTGTGTATTTGCTGAATGCAAGTTGAGAAGCACGTAGGAAGCTGTCAGGGGAAGCAGACTGGGTCAGGCGGTGCAAAAGCCGTGTTCCAGGCACTGCCTTTGGAGCCTTTCCTGAGACAACACTGTTGTCACCAAGGCAGCCCTGTCCTGCCGGCCCTGTTCAAGGCAGACAAGGAAGCAGGATAAAAACTACGTACAAATCCCTGCTCTGAGTCTAGTAATAAAATAATTTAATCTTTACCTCTCTTTTGATGTAAGTATGTGGCATATAGTATTCATTTGAAGAAATGCTTGGGAAACCTAGCAAAAGCCCAGATAGGCTCTCTCGGGCAGCAGTTCTGTTTGAGTCAACAAGGGGGAGATTCTGAACTGGCTCCTGGTACGGGCGGTTGGACCTTCCTCAGCAGTTCACTGCCCCACAGAATCGGGGAGCACTGACAGCACAAAAATGGACAGATGTGAAAGACCCCACAGTTTGCGTGTGCCTAACAGCCAGGTCGATCCATAATAACGTTTTTGACTTTGGGATAACAGAGAATCCTGGATAAAATATCCATCTGTCATTTTTACAAAGCCAAGAATCTTGATCTCCCGTTTTCATTTTCTTAAGAATGCTGTGTATTTGCAGTTTGGTGTGCTTATGTGCATGCCCATATAAATCAAATGTTGTTAGTGCCTTTTTGTACAACTGAAGTACCAATACAAAAAAAATTCTGACATATTTAAGACGTGCTAATGCTATTCAAATTATAGTTCTGCTATAAGCAAAAGTATTTGTTTCTTTTTTGTGATGTGTTGGATTTTCTTTCCTACACAAGAAGCTACCTTATTTAATTCAAGTAAAATGTTATGCTACACCTGTATTGCCCAATTCAGTCAGGCAGAAAAAAGTTGGTTGTGTTCCCAAGGAATACCATACTTTGAAGAAAACAGTGGATTACTTTTAACATTTGTTCTTCCTTGAAGTTTGTATTTGCTTGAAATCCAAATTGCTGGCGTCTTAGTTGGTAAGATAGCTGTATGTGAGGAAGATAGTCCAAAGGTTTCATTGCTTCTATTTGATGGAAATAGGACTTGTTAATTTGAAGATTTGTATTTTATATTTTTCTTCATGTTTTTATTGTTGTAATTCAATTCCTTTAAAGGATTTTGTTACAGGATCTAAATATTTTTTTACAAAGCTGTATCATTTCTATTTCTGAAATACTGAAATATATACATAATTATATCTAAAGGGAAGAAATCTATCATAAATCCCAACTAACTAACTAAGCTGCCAACGCTAAAAGCAGTAAAGATGATGATGGAGTCTGAGTGGTACAGCCTGAACGTTGAGGCTCTAGTTTGAACACTGCTGGACTTGCTAAGCTTCTGTCGGTCCAGAAAGGTGCTGTTAGGACATCTGTAGATGCAGCTGGCTGTACCAGGAAGAGATGGGCAGGTTAGCAAACAGTAGATCTGGGCCAGGGGGTTATTTTACAAAGGAGTGTCTTGTGGGCCTAGTGGCTTAAACATAGCCTCTTAAAAATTGAGCGTTATCCAATTTGGAACATCTAATTACATGTAAATATAGAGATTTAAAAAATGCTCAAGTCTTCTCAACCTGTTACAGAAAGTAGAGCTGTATCTGCAGAAAACATATACTGTAGTCAGTTTGGCATTCTCTTTCAACTGAAAGCAAAATAGGCGTGAGTAGATAAATCTCCAAATAAAGGTAATAAACAGTAATTTGTCAATTTTGAGTTCTTTAAAGCAAGTCTCTTTGATACTTATCCAGATATTCAGTCCTGAAAAACATTTTTTAGGACTTAGATTGGGGATGGGGGAGAACGTTGGCAGTTTGGACAGATAAAACACTCTTCCATGGGTCATAATCCTTAGTAAGTGTAATGAAGGCCTTGGACAAAAATAGTGTAAGACACATAATGGTATCAAGAAGTTGAGTTGAGAAGAGTCTAGCATTAAGGTAAAAGAAATTGGTAGTTGCTTCCCAAAAGATTGTTTAAATTGAAACCAAGTGAATGCTTTTTATTTGTTTCATATGGGAACAATTGTAAAGCATTGCAAGTGAGTTGAATCTGCTAAAACCAGAAATTCTCTCCTATCTTTCTGGAAAACATTCCCATTTTAAAGTTATGTCAGTTCAGTTTCCCTCCTGACAGTAATTTTGAATTTAACTACCCATTTAGAAAAGGAGAGGGCAACCAAGCACTGAAGGATTTGAAATTATATGTTCTGGCTTCATGAATATTTCATGGTTAAAATAAATAAATAAAAGCTTTCCATAAATGAAATGCTGTGGTTATCTAAGAGGTCGTATTTCTCCTTCACTCACTATCTTCATAATAAACAGCTATTGATTAAATTGAGGAGCTACTTGATCTTTATCACTACAGGTGGGAGGTGGTTTCTGGCAAGGGCTATACTATGGGATTTTATGGTCTCCCTTTGTTTTGCCCTGCTGTCGTCGTCGTCCCCCCCCCCTTTTTT
>RSEF01000003.1:35424387-35448696 GCA_003993805.1 Himantopus leucocephalus | reverse complement strand
GGGGGGTGGGGGGGAAGGGGAGAGCCTTGTAATTCCCAGCAACGTCCTCTCTCGAGCTGGGACTCGACTTGTCCCTCTCAAACACTTGTGTATCATGCACAGCTTGGGGAGAGCTCACTGCGGCTCTGAATCCAGGCAGGAGTGCAGCAGCAGTATAAAAGTGGAGATGATACCAAGAAGGGAGGATGACATTTTCTCAACTAATAATTTGGTTTGCGCATGTTACACATGTTCACAAATGACAGAATGGTCACCAGGCTGCTTTTTCATGTGCACACAAAGTAACACCAAGTCTCTCAGATTACACTGAGAGATGGGTTTCGGGACTAAAAAATCGTCTTTGGTATTGCTGTCAGTTTGTCCTTAGAGTAACGTTTGCACTGCCCTGAAAGTCCTGTTTCCCACCTCCAAGACCAAACCTAACAAAGCCTGTTCTTTAAATTTCTTTAAATTGCATTTATTTAGTAGTCGTGATATGATTATAAGGATATGATTTTAGAAAGGGCTGCTGTGGTCTTCTAATGTAGAGAAATACAAAACCAAGTGTAATAGCTCATGTCTTCAGTGAAATTCAGTTCTGTCTCAGATGGCTAGAGATGACAAAACTGTGTGAATTTTACAAATTATAATCAGTGTGAAAATATATACCACTGGGGAACCTCTGACAGATTTCTCCATGTAGCTTCTATGGTATTACTTGATTTACCATACACTGATTGTAAATAAACTGACAAGCTGTAAAGTATTGTTAAATATCTCAAAAAAATTGTGTATAACACTACATATGTAAAGAAGGTCATGTAGTAACATGTTAGGAACTGTGCAGGATTAATCACCCTAATTGGTGTTTTTCTTTAGACAGCAAAAGATTTGAATCAAACAAGGGTAGGAAGGCAAAATGAGGGAAGAAAAAATGGAGGTCATCATTAATGGGAGTCTTACAAGTTATGGCAGTATCAGTTGGGTTTTTCCCCAAAAGACGGAAAAAAAGTATCTTTGCCCTAAGCAGTAGAATATACGGGCATGATTTGTGCGAGGAAACTAAATGTTGATAAGGCAGTATGTCTGCTTTGGGGTTTTGTCATCCCAGCTAGCTTATATGCACTAAGAAAACGGAATGAAAACCCTGGTTAGGCAGAATCAAGGTCAAATACAAGACCTGGTTTCTTCTTGGCGTCCAAAGTGGAATCACTCTTGCACTTCGCTTTCTAAACTGCTTTTATGCAGTCTGAGTTCTGGCCTGTCTGGGGAGTTAGGCAGCCGGGTAATGTAAACCCTTACACAACCTCCGGACACCTACAGGTGACAAGGTAGGGCTGTTCTGCCAACCCTTGATTTAAAAGGTGTATTCTGAGGAGTGGGGGTTTTGTTGGTTTTGCTCAGGATAACAGTGGACAGAACAGTTGTATCAGTGGCTAAAGGAACATTAAGAAAATATGTTCTCTTGTGATGGTTCAAAAGTGCTGGTATGTTAAGTGTGCCGGACAGCAGGGGGAACGAGTGGAACTGAAAATTTGCATTTGAGTAGATGTCTCCTTTTCCTACTGCTTCAACTAGATATATATTCCTTGTCTGCTTAGGTAGCTGACTGTCAGTAACTCAGTATATCTGTAGGAGGTTTTAAGTGTGTGGTTCAGCTTTTTGTCAAATGAGGCCAACACTTTAATTTTTGTTTTACTCTAAGACCAAGTAGGAGGAAAAGGCAGCTGGTAGCCTAAATTGTAAAACCACGTGGAAGGTAAAAGCCCTACAAGGTGACTGTCTTCATGCATGTCTCTCTTGGATATAAGCCCATTGACATTTCATTTTAGTCAAAATTTCTCCAAGGGTTTTGTAGCCAATAGCTTAAGGATTCTACATCAACAGCAAGCTGTTCTAAACCTGTACACCTTTCTTGGGACTGGTGGCTGCTAGCATGTCTGGGATGTTAAAACGGGTATCGTTGAGGTTTAGTGGACTTACATACACGTTTTTAGGGGTGTTTTTTTCAAAATACTGGCTTAGATTTCCACATGGAAAAAGGCATTGATAAGGATTTTGGAAAGCATGAATAGGAGAGGCAGCTGCTGCTTCTTTGTCTTAAACTGTTCCTCAAACACTGAACGACACTGTTTGGCTCTGATGCTTTGCTTCGAACTTGAAGCACCTGAAAGCTCAGAATGGCTGGAAGTCAACAACAGGCTAACATCCTTTTGCAGTAAATCTGGAACAGAGAAAATATACCATGCTGCAGTAATGAATTTTGTTATTAATGCATTCTAGAGATATTCTCATTTGATTAGTATTTCAGTATTACTGTAATCACCTCTAGTGAATAGTTTAGAGACTTATTCTTTATGCATGATTTCAGTCTAGATTAAAATACAGAAAGGATATAGTATTTGGTAGTTGCTAAAATATGTTTGGGACATCAAAGCATTAAATTGCTAATTTTTCTTGTGTAGATAGCTCTCTGTTTTGCTTCTAGGTATGGTAGTGGGAAAGAGAAAACCAGTGCTTCTTGGCTATTGAACTTGCTTGGATCTTAAAATGAACAAGTGCCATTAAAACAAAAAACATACAGAAATTACAGTAAAATAATTTGGGATCTGTTAGCATTAAGATCTCTTAAGCAGGATAACAGTGTACATTTATGCTAGCTCTTAAAACGTAGTAGCTTTTAAATACATACATTTAGATTACAGTGTTATCAAATACCATGTCTTAATTTCAATAATTGAATATATATGGTAGTAAAGACTGGTTTATCATAATCAAAATATTTAAATATATCTTAAATTACTAGGAGACTAGCTTCTGTCAAATAGCAGTGTTAATACATACTGTATTTTCAGGTTATTTCATTATAAAAATTGGAGGTGTTTAAATTGACATTTTAATTTGCAATACATTGATTATAAACATCCAATGTAATATAGGCGCCTTCTGTATTTGTAAGACTCTTAAAACTATGTTACATTAAACTGTTTATTGAAATAAAAGGTCTTAAATTTATAGCCCAGAAGAGAACTGCAGAGATAGACAAACTTCCTTTTTGACCTACTTTCTTGTGATGCCTAGGTTGTAGTTTAGGCATACTGTGAATTTTTACTAGAGGCTAGTGGTTTACCATTAGTGTATTTTAAAGAAATACTACTGTGTTGCGGAAATGGAAAGGGTTCTGCGTTACCTATTTAGGACTTGATTTTGCACCAGGATCTACGTGGGTGGATGAAGTGCACATTCATGACATGATCTTTCTTACGCTGATTTTTGTAAGCTTTTCTAATATTTTTTGAAAACGTACAAACATAAGGTCAGCATGCAGGTGTAACAATCAAAAATAGTAAATGGTTGAAGCAGAAACTAGTATACTGGTATCACTGACTTTGGGTTCATATTTTTACTCTTCGTATCAGATGTACTTCTGTTTGTCAAATCAAGACCGTATGTTCAGTATTGTCACAGTTGAGTGCTGCATTCAGTGGTTAACCTGGAGATACACAGAGACATTCCATTTCAGAAGACTTGTTTTAATCTTGATCTTTAATCTTTGATATTTTTCCCCATTGACAAATATGCTGAGTACTGTATGACTCGTTGAAAAATATACCTCATACTATATCCTACTCCTTTGCCAAAACCAGGTCTAAAAAAGACAAAGCTAAAGCGGGAGTAAAACCAGATACTTCTGATCAAGAACCAGAGGGACTGACACTTTTGGTACCAGACATCCAAAAGACTGCGGAGATAGTTTATGCTGCTACCACCAGTTTGCGCCAAGCAAACCAAGGTAAAATAGAAATAACTTTATGAATACTGTATAGTGTTTATTTGTAATACATTCATTAACAGATAACTTATAAATGAGCTTAAAACCAAGAAAAACTGCTTCCTTCCTGCCCCCAACCACTGACTACATTTTCAAAGGCAGTTGGAACCTTGTGGTAGTCTTAAACATTTCAGTCACGAAACAGAATTAATCAAGTAGGTGAGAGTACATCTCACCACTTTCGGTGCAATTATTTAGCACCTTTTTTATTTTTTTTCTGGACAGAAGACAACATACATGACCTTTAATAGTAAAGCCTTCGCTGTTAGAACTAAATCTTGTGAATTAGACTAACTGTTAACTAGATGAATGCAGAACAAAAATCTAAATCATGGATTGAAACTGCAGACATTCAAAGGACCATCTGGTTGTCTAGTAAAGAAAATTAAAGATTAAGTAGCTTAATCAGGGGAGTGGATTTTCAAAAGGCATGCATAATCAGCTCCTGATTTTGGAGAATGCATCAAGAATACATGTGTGAATGTCCATGCACACAAGCATATATCCAACTTCCTACTTTAAATTAAAAAAAAAAAAATCAGAAGAAACAATAAAAGAATATTCATTGCAGCAGTAGTCATGAAATTATTTCTGAGATAACGACCTTTATTTACTTCGATCTGTTCAGATAATGAAGTATGTAGTAGTGAAAAAAAGAGATTTATATGTTGTGAGTGATCCTCAGTTTTCAGATCGCTCTGTAAACAATGTCACCCTAAAATGTCATTTCAAGTTAAATAATCCCCAAGCGCGTGCTGTATTTGTCGCAAAACTACATGGTTAACTACAAATAATAATCACATTTTATGTAACAGAAAAGAAGATGGCTGAATACTCCAAAAAGGCTGCTGTGAAGCCCAAGCCTTTGTCTGTTTTACGGTCTCTTGAAGAAAAGTATGTGGCTGTCATGAAAAAACTCCAATTCGGTAGGTTGAGAAGTGTGAATATTTGTGTCTTAGAAAGCACATACCTAAGAAATATGTGCTCTGTTGCACTGAATTCCTAATTATTTTAGAAAGTTACCAACTTTTTTTACATATGTGACCACTGATACTTTTCACATATGGAAAATGATGTAGGTCTGTATTTTCAGGTTACCAACTAGTGCACTCTTTGAACTAGTAAGAAATGTTTTAAGTGTACAGTAGATTAATTCAAGGGACCAGATTAATTCAATGATGGTGTTCATGGTTTCATTCCAGTAATGATTTGTGAGTCTTTCAGTCCTCAAATTATATTGAAATGTTAGTAGGTTTTTTTAAAAGCTCATATATGACTGTGTATATATATTTATTAAAGTAGCTTTTCGTTTTTAAATGGAATAGAATTCAGATTAAAATGTGTTTTTTAAAATGAAACTGCAGTATACTTCATTGCATCCTTTCATGGAGTGCAATATGTTGCATTTGGAAAATGTGATGGGAATCGGTGCTTATTTTGGCTATAAAGGGAACTCGTTCAAAAAAAATTCATAAAGAACAAATAGTGTCTCATCCAAAACGAGCTATAAAATTATTGCAAAAACATGTTCTGTGAGTATTTTTTGAGTTGCAGTGACAGCATTTGCAATTGCGTTTCTTTGCTGTTGTATTTGTAAGGGATTTTCCTCACAAATGTTTGGAGAGTATGCCAAGAATAGGAGGTAGGAAAGTTTGTAATGGTGACTTTTCACCCTGGCAGCCATGCTGCAGATTTTGCCTAGTAAGTGATTAAAGAAAACTAGCTTCACTGTAATTTTTTATGATTCTTTAATAACATTGCTGCCATCACGCAAGTAAATACTGTTGGCACTCTGCTTCACACCGATTCCCTTATTAGCATTATTATGTATTCATAAGTACCATTATTTTCTTGGTCCAAAGTAGCTTTCCAAATGAGAAATGGCGTACGTTTGACAAGTTGCACATGAAAGCTTGTAATTTGCTACAGAAATTAATTTGACCCAGGACTGTTAATGCTTTGTTTTCTCACAAATATGTATTTTTTGCATTAGTAAAATGCAAATTAAACTTTCCTGATTTTAATATTCAGAATCATTATCCAAGACTAATCCATTATTAACTTCACCGTTTTCCTGATGTATTAAAATTTTCTTCTCTTCTAGATACATTTGAAATGGTTTCTGAAGATGATGACGGAAAATTGGTTTTCAAAGTAAATTACCACTACATGTCTCAGGTAAAAAATGCAAGTGACGCCAACAGTGCTGCCCGAGCCCGACGTCTTGCTCAAGAAGCTGTGACTCTTTCAACATCGCTGCCTCTCTCATCTTCATCCAGCGTTTTTGTACGTTGTGATGAGGAGCGGCTTGACATTATGAAGGTAAAGAAGCAAAGTTATTTTTATTCCCCCTTTTCAGCTTGGCATATAAATGTTTAAGAAGGTGCCTTAAATCTTAAGAAAAAACAGAAGTATTTCATGTGTATTTTAATTGCTGTCCAAACTTTAACGTAAGTAGGAGTATTTCAGTCTGATCCTGATTTCTCAATAACTTGGTGGTGGGCAGGGAGAGTCCATCTACCCCAGGAGTGCTCTGTTGGCCAAGGAGACTTCACAGAACAAGGTTCATTCTTCTTCACCTACTCTGAAGGGAAAAGTTTAATTTTGTTACTCCATTATGGTCAAAGTGTATCTTTGCATACGACCATTTCAGTCAATTAAAAGCAGTAGCTATGGAGAAATACACTGAGTATCTCTGGACCTGAAGTTTGAAGAGAAATCCTATTAATAGCATCCAATAGGGGGTAGAGTTTTAGCTCCTTCTGTTTTGTTTTCCATTTGTAATCTGGAGAAATGAACGTTAGCAGAGGGCTTCGCTTACCCTGAGTCTCAAAATGAACATATTGACAGCCTGCATGTGATTATGATGTCTTAACGGTATTTTCTGATAAGCAGCATGTGAAAGTAAAATGCTTCATATAACTTGTAAAAATCTCAACTGTTTGGCAAATATAAGGCTTTCTTTGAAAACTGTCGTCTTTTTTTTTTTTTTCAATGGTAGGTTCTCATTACTGGTCCTGCAGACACCCCTTACGCAAATGGTTGCTTTGAATTTGATGTATATTTTCCACAAGACTATCCTAATTCCCCTCCACTTGTGAATCTGGAAACAACTGGAGGCCACAGCGTGAGATTTAATCCAAACCTCTACAACGATGGCAAGGTGGGTCAACTTTGCTCTTGTGTATAGATGTAACAAGGAAGCGAAATGGATGAAACTTTTTTCCTTTTGCACTTAAATGATCAGCTGCTCCTACCATACTGCAGGAAGCTGTTTGGTTAAAACTGGTCTTCAAACTGAAATGAACAGTGATTTAACAGTTTCAAATGGGAATGATCTCCTTTCTGAATAGTCTTGGGAGATTTTTTTAAAGCCTTTATGAGCTGGATTGGACCAAAGAGCAAGTAATTTGGACCTAGAGAAATGTTCTTTTCCATCTTCTTTGCTAAATTAACCAGGCAGAAATCTATTTTGGCGAGCTGAAGTACCCAGGATCCTTTCCATGCACAAAGTGTGCTTCATATCAGCTGCAACTGAACATGTTTGCCAAGTGCCCTGTCTCTCTTTTCCATGCAAAAGTACTTTTTCTTGAGGGAAGATAAGGACTTTCCTTAACCTTGGTATCCTTTATTTAAAAAAAAAAAAAAAGTAACTCTATGGACTTAATGATGGTTTTCTCAAAAAATAGTAAAGCTTTTTGAAATAATATTAAAAGTGAAAACAAACGAGCTTCCCCCCTTCCCTCCCCCTGTCTCCTTGGTATGTTGTGGCTCATTCTAAAGGCTCCAAAAAGCTAACAAAAAGGCACATGCATATCAGGGAGATGCAACTTCTAATTATATTAAAAATAAGCATACATTAAATTCTTTGCAGAGCTATAGAGGTGGCTATGTATATGTCTTCACCGAAGCACAGACCCACAGAGTAGCTTTGGCTGTAGCACTGTGGTTCTCCTTCAGCTTTTTTTTTTTTCTGTGTGAACATTTAATCCATAGGCTAACGTTTTTGCCTTATTCTTCCCCATGCTCTCCATTTTCACAAGCTATAATACTCCCTTCCAGTACTAGACACGGGGTTTTCTCTTAACGTGGACACAGAATTAATTCATACTGGAAACTTTATCTCCTTTTTCCTTCACCTAACATACATTAAGTCCTGGCAAATACTGGCCTCTAAATTTCCTCTGTTTATTTTGTCTCTTTGTGTTCCTAAGGTTCAAGGACTCCATAGACTTCCCTAAAGTCCAGATTAGTCATAAAAGTTAATGAGTATTTTCAATTCCTTGATAGTTTGTGTGACAGAAACCACCTTTCACATGCTTAAGCAGAATGATTTACTTTAAAACCCACAACAATAAGTGTTAGAACAGTATTTAAAGAGGAAAGTAAAGAATCAAGATAGCATTCATGATTCATTTACTTTTGGAGCCACTAGAATCCATAGTTTTCCCTTGAAGAAAAGTAATCTGCCTTACTTTGTTCATTTATTAACATGCTGTTCTTGTTTAGCCACATCTTTATCTGCTTTCATTTCAGATTAGTTTCATCGGAAACAAATTTGTCTTTTAAAATGCAGTTATACAAAAGTTTGTCCAAAAAAATGTAAATGTAATGTTAACATTTTGTTCTGCCCAAACAGAACAATATTATCATAATATTTGTCTGTGGTATTAATAATGTCACCTTTTCAGGTATGTTTAAGCATACTTAACACGTGGCATGGGAGGCCAGAAGAGAAATGGAATCCCCAAACGTCAAGTTTTTTGCAGGTGAGCATTTCTTCTTTCTCTTCAGTAGATGTCATTTAGGAGTGGTAAGTGGTCTGTCAGTCCTAAGGATTCTTTCTGGTGCTTTTAAACCAGAATTTTCTTTAAAAAGCATAAATAAGACAAAAGTCCAGAAAACATCCTTGGAACACTAGAGAAGAAACACTGTAGAGTAGACAAGTTCTTCGAAGTGCTCTTTCCAACCAATATTTCTATTGGTCGTGTCTTGAAGAGTGGCTGTTTGTGTGTGCAGCTCATTCCTGCACTGCCTGGACTTTGCTTGGATGATTTCAAATATTTTATTTAAAAAATAAAAAAAAAAAGACTGGAAGATGGTGGCATCACCTGGCATCACCTCCTGGAACTCTCTATCACAAGCTATTTGTGGTGAAGCTGTTTATTTATCTCATGCAGGCTCCACATGGTGAGAGATGAGAAAGTGAAGTGTACTAGTGAGAACCGTAACGGTACTCCTTCAAAGTCTACAAGTAAGCTGAATAGAGGAATAAAGCTGAAGGGAGTTAAAGTGTAGGTATACTGTGTTCAATAACAATTAGTGTTAAATTAGACTTGAATTTATTAGGACATACAGTCCTTATAATTAGTCAATATATATATTAGTCCTTATAATTAGTCAAGCAAGGGTGGCAGAACGCCTGCGTGGGTAAACCAGGAACTCTTGCCTAAGCTCAACTGCAAAAAGAAAGTACACAGAAGGTGGAAGGAGGGGATCGGCTACTCTTTAGAAATAAAAACATTGGCCAAGCCAATGTTGAAAATGGCAAGGCATATAAAGAGTGACAAGAAGGGCTTCTTTACGAGTATGTTGGCAGCAAAAGAACACATTTTCCTTAGGCTTTCCTGCTGCTCAGTGGGGCAGGGAACCTACTGACAAGGACATAGAAAAGGCAGGGGTCATCTCTGCCTCACTCTTTAGGGGTAAGGTTCGCTTTGCCATGTCTCTGAGCCCTCACTAGGAAGGTCTGTGAGAATGAGTAGAGGAAATGGTATTCAAGCTGATCGGACCCACAGGTTCATGGAATCAAATCTCATGCATCAGGGGGTGCTGAGGGAGCCAGCCAGTGTTGTTTCAAAGCCACTAGCTCTCGTCTTTGAAAGGTCAGAACACTCAAGGGAGCTTCCTGGGAAATTTCACACCCAGCTCCAAATCGGGCAAGAAGGAGAATCTGGGGAGCTGCAGGCTGGTGAGCACCACCTGACTTGTTGGGGCTGGAAGCTGTTTTCAAGTACATGGAAGACAAAGTGACTGAGAACAGCCAGCGTGGATTTACTGGGGGCAAATAGTGCGCCTAACCTGCATGCCTTCTGCAGTGAGGTGACTGGCCCTGCACCAAGGGAGAGCAGTGGATGTAGCTTACTTTGACTTCAGCAAGACCTCTGACGCAGTCTCCCTTAGTACCCTCGTAGCCAAACGGGTGAGATGTGCATTGTAAGTGGGTGAAAAAGTGGCTGGTCCAACAGCAAAGAGATCTTACAGCTGTCTTCAATATCTAAATGGGGAAGGTATAGAAGAGATGGAGCCAGACACCTCTTAAAGGTGCAGAGCACTATCGCAAGTACCAGTTGACACAAGACGGGACATGGGAAATTTTGATTAAATATTAGGAAAAACTTTTTCACTGTGGGGGTGATCAAACACTAGGACAGGTGTCCCGAGAGAGTGTGGAGTTTCCAACCTTGGAGATATTAATGTTCCCTCTTCTTTCAAGGGACAATTACGATTTGGATATCTAAGTTGTGGTTCCTCACATAGTGTCACTTTCCCAAGATGCAGCTTCTTAATCAAGAGATGAACTGAAATTTTGGGACTATAACTATAAAATCCATGTAGAAAGGTGCAAGTATTATGAAGTCATATTTTCACCAAAGTCATTTTTCTTAGATTAAAATGTTAGATTCAATTGTTAGAAATCTCATGCAGCATTTAAGTTTCAAATTTTGAAGTTTTTTAGCATATCATTTTGAAAACCGTAAGAAAGCTGTTGGAAAAAGTTCCCCCCATTCTGGGAGAAACACTTTGTAGTTTTTAAATGGAAAACAGCTGTAGGACTAACTAAATTGCTTGGAAAGAATTAAGCTGTACTTGTTTTTTCTGGCTCAAAGATGAAACTATTGTCAGACCACCCAAAATACTTCAGAAATTACCTTTTATAACCCAAATGGAACTGGAACATCAGTTTAGAGTTTCTCATTCATTACAATTACAATTCAAAGTAACAACTGGTTATTAAGGCGAAGAAAGTACAATGCTGCGTAGCGTCAAATTTCCCTGCCATAGCTGTTTAAAAATACATGTATCTCTAAAATATAAAATTAAAAAAACAAGTCCCAACTACTTCCAGGCACACGTAAAAGCCACAGATGACCAAAGCACCTTAGGTACCTGAAGCGTTGGACCTGAAGTACTCTACCTTGGCTTAGCACATTTGCATTCATATTCTGCCTTTTTTAGTGTTACAAGTGGCCATTTTCTTGCTGGAACCTGATTTGCGAGGCACATTCGGTATATTTTAATGCATTTATCCATATTTTAATTTTTAAGTGTAACACAAAACAGTCACGGCTGCTTCTAGTTGAATGCATGGCAGGCACAGGAGCCAATGTGACGGTGCACACTGTACCGTGTAACAGCAGCTAGCTGGAGCACCCACCTGGGAAACAGAAAAAGTTGTTTAATTTTCCTTCTCAGCCCAAAGGCGGAGGCTAGTTCCCATTTCTCACTGCACAGCCCCTGCCCTGTCCGTCGGGATAAAGGCTGAGCTGGCCCCTTCTGCGCTATAGTTAAAGCGCAACAACTACCCAACTGCACGCAGGGTGTCGTGGCACCAGAAGCAGTAAGGGTGCATTTCTGTGAGGTGCTGGTGGGACTGAGATTAACCTCGGTCATTCAACTGATTCTTGGGCTGTTGCTTTGATACGAATTACTGGTTTGTCATTGTACCTGTGGAGTGAGTACACATCGCAGAGAGTGTGGAAAGCTGGAACGCCTTTGTGCTGGCATCACTACAAGAGAAACTCTGAGACAATGCCACGTTTAAGCACAGAGCACAACCACCTAGCTGGTGGGGCACTGCCCTGTGAAAGAACCAAAGTCTTCCATTGTCACTGACATGGTGTCTGTCTGATGTGAGCTGTACGTTCTGCGCATTCCAAGAAAAAGAAGGACTGTTGTCATCCATATCCAAATTCACAAACTGGGCTGCTAAATTAGGGGATGGCTCCAAGCTTTAAATTGCATCTAGGCTGGAAGGAGAGTCAGTTCCAGAAACAGCTGCCCTGACGTTTTTAATCTACTGCAGTGGATGTCCTGCACCGCAGTATGCCAGGTGCTGGAAACGCCATTCTTGGGCATGTAACATATCATCAGTTTTTCAATATTTGAGGAGGTACCAGTGATCAAATCACCCTTCTTGAATTCTTTACAGTTCTGGAACTACGTTTCTGTCACAGAATTATAATCCCTAAAATTCTTGCTAGACTTGGTCCTAACTACGTAAGAAAAACCTGTCCTTCATTTATAATAAATTTAAAGTCAGTGATGTTTTTCTACCTATATAAGAATATTTTTGCATGTAACGTTGTTTAAAGTACAACAGGTTGACAGGGCCAAACACTTTAATACTGGAAAAATTAGCAAGCCGTCAAATCATGAATATGCAATCCGTATACATTTGGATTCCTAAGTGCCCTATCTATCTATTTAATTCTTCGTTTTATATTAGGAATACTTGGGTGTATAGTTAAATGCCTTGTATGTACGTAAGCATCTATTCCCACATGTACTTGATAGTAAAACTGAAAGGGGGAAAATTGTCATTTCCTTACCACTGAACAGTTGGTGCTTTGTTGATATTCTACTGAAAACAGGGTTTTTTTCCAATCTCAATAGAAATATTGAGGTTTTGTTTTAATGGCATATGATACACAGTGTCTTATGTAAAATCTGAAACTAACAGCCTAAATCATACCTAAATCAATTGAATGCATTTGAAAGAAGAAATGGGAGAGCGTGTATACCAAGATTAATTTCAGCAGTTCCCTTGTTCCTTTTCTGTCTAGTTCGGAATCAGAAGAATTGGTACGCTCAGCCACAGCAGAAGTCCAAGAATTGTTGACTGAGAACTTGACAAATACACTTTTCTTTCACAAAAGGGTGCAATCAGACATCTCTTCCTTTAAACATTTTCTTTTACTTATATTTGGCTTTTTATTATTTTTTAACTGACATTTGTCATTTTCTCAGTGTTTAAGCTAAATACATAGTCATAGGACACGTTTTTTATGTGTAGTAGTGGTTTCGGTTTGAAAGCATGGACATTCCCTCCTTGCAAGTAGCCTGTATTACAAATGACAGTACTTTGCCAGAGAAGTGCTTTTGCATATAAGGTAAGCAAAACTATGTGTATTTGTAAAAACAAGTGGGTGGCACAATTTTAATATTTAGTTTCTTCCCTTCACAGGTGTTAGTGTCTGTCCAATCCCTAATACTGGTAGCAGAACCGTATTTTAATGAACCAGGTTATGAACGATCAAGAGGTACTCCGAGCGGCACCCAGAGCTCCAGAGAATATGACGGAAATATACGACAGGCAACAGTCAAGTGGGCAATGCTTGAACAAATCAGAAACCCATCGCCATGTTTTAAGGAGGTAGGTTTTGTGAAACACAGTAAATATCTTGTTTATTTATTTAGCATGTTTGAGTGTGAAGGAATAATGCAAATATTTGGAAACATCACACACAAGATGTCCCTTTTAGCCTTCCCTTTATTCCCTGGGGCAAACTGACTCCAGAGCCTGAAGTGAATAAGGATACAGCTGACTTGACAGATTCTTTTCTGGGAAAGGGGAACGCGCACAAATTGGGATTGACCTGTAAGTAGGCTTGGTGCACGCTTTGATTAAAACATGGTTCATACGGCTTGGCTTATTCTTAATGCCAGGTGGCACATTTTATATTCCATGTGAAAACTATTGATCAGCCCTACAAATGGGCACTCGGTGTTTGTTAGGCAGCAGAGCTAACAGTATTTTTCCAAGAAACGTGAATTTAAAGCAAGTATTAGGAAACACTTTGGCTACACCAAAACAATGCAGATTGGAAAAATACTTTACAACAAATTCCAGACTGCGTATTATTTATGGAAGGATCTACAAAGCGTCGGTGCTAAACTAGAAATCTGTGCCTTTGAAAGCAACTGTCTGGATGATGATAAAAGCAATACTAACTTTCATGCATTCACACTGTCTTAAAAAACTTACTGAAAGAAATCAAATTGCTTGATTTGTTTACATTCCTGAAAACAGACTAACTCACCCATAGCATCATAGAGTAATTTAATTGTTAGGGACTTCTCTCAATATCTCTAGTCCAGTTCCTTTCTCAGAGCTGGTCAATTAGATCGTGGGGACTTGAACATATATGGCAAAGGATTCATGGAAAAAAGAGCTGAAGATACATGAAGTAAGAGAATCTGTATGAATATTAATGCAAAAGGTTTGGTCAAACATGAGTCATCTCACAGTACAACCAGCAAATACTTAGTTCAGAGTAAAAAATGTTTTTCTCTACTAAAATTGTCGCCACTTCTAAACTGAGGTGTGGAACCACCTTGTTAGCATCACCTTTGCTTTCAATTGTCTGTGTATTAAAATGTTGTATGAGCATAATTATTTTAGGATTATGCAGATTGCTGAGTGTGGCATCTGAGTAAGAGGGTAGTCTCCCTTCCACACACACAGACAAATGAAAAGTAGCATTAAGACGTCAATAGCAGTTTGCAGAGGCATCTCGAACATCTGAAACTCTCTTCTGTTACCTGTGAACAGACAAGAGTTTTGCCACATGGGAGAGAACTGGCCAACATGTAAAATCTTTGCATCCAAACTGTTTTGTTCTGGTTTAGATAACTGCAGTTTTCCTCATTTCCCAAGATATAATTTTCTACTTTTCCCTGTGTTGCGGTCTTTAGGACAGTATGATGAAATCCTCGAGATTCGGAGAAGTTTGAAGCTACAATAGCCTGCTTCTGTGTGAAGTTTGAGGCTAAAATAGCTTGCTTTTGTCTTAAACTAGTATGATTGTGTTTTTAAGCTTGGGGTCCTACCCAGCACCTTATCAGCTTGTGCAACGTGAGAACTCCCTTTCTGCTTCTCTGAATACATATTCCCTGTTATAATGTAAAGTGGCGTTATCTTTCTTTACATATCAAAAAATGGAAATTATGCACTGGAAAGCGTTACCTTTTTCTCTGAATAGCTGAATTTTGGAAGAACACTGGATTTCTCTGCAGCCCCATCCAAATGAAAAAGTGTCTCCTGTATAGATTATCGGAGCACTGCTCTGAGAAGACTACCTTGTTATTAATAAGACCTTTTGTAGGTTGTGTTAGGAACCTTAACAATGA
Organism: Himantopus leucocephalus; assembly: GCA_003993805.1. Lineage (NCBI taxonomy): Eukaryota > Metazoa > Chordata > Aves > Charadriiformes > Recurvirostridae > Himantopus > Himantopus leucocephalus. The sequence continues at coordinate 35,433,692 of RSEF01000003.1, read as the reverse complement.
TCATTCAGTAACATAAATGCAAAGGCATCCTGAAAACTTAGGTCTGTGAAAGAACATACATCCTTCAGCTGCTAAGATCTTTCGTCTTCACAAATCTGAGCTGTCTTCAGTGTCTTAAATGACAGGTAGGCTCAGGAGATCTAAACTGCTGGTCTTTGGGAGTTCTTCCAAGCTCCATTATGGATATAAGGAATGCATCCAGAATTGAAGTCAATTATGCTTTCAATATGCAGTTTTTCTTTAGACAGATAGCTATATTCTCTAATGTCTAGAGGGAAAGATGATTTTGTCAATTATGTTGCAATATTGCCAAGAACTCTCTGTGCTCAGTAAATTTTTTTTTTATTTTATTGTTTCTTTCACCAGGCAGAGTTTTAGAAAACTGTTTAAGACAAAGCCAACACTAAGCAGAGTTTCACAGCTTTGTCTGAGGATGGATTGGTTGTTTTTCTAAAATGCAAATCTGTATAGAAATACCAAAATTACTATGCGATCAAATACTGGTTCTTACCCAAACTGGGGGCACTCAAGTATTACTTGCCTGGGAATTCTAGTTGTCCCCAGAGGTGCCACCTCTGCCTAGGGCATGGAGCTGTGCTTGTACCTCTTCCATAGCAGCTGGTATCATCCTGCACTATGCAGAAGAATGTTCTGTTCCTCTGCTCATCCTTTCTGCTTGTCTGTTTCCTGTTCAGGCAGCAAGTGGTTTGTGACAGGGGAAGACATGGTGCATATACTTCCTACCTGTCCCTCTTCAATCAAATAGGACTGTGAAACCAGCAATAAAAGCCTTAATATTGTATGTGTGTAACCCTGCCCCTGTGCAAACATAAACATCCATATGTAGTGCCTCCATAGCAAGATCATCTTTCAACTGAAGAATGTGTCTAACATTCTGCTATCACTTTTTCTTTTCCCTGGTGTGGTACTGTGTTTCTGGCACTCATTTACCCTTCACCCAGGTAACAGGAGGGAATGCTGAAACAGCGGGCTGCACGTAAGTCATAGCTTCATACAGACGTCCAGGCCAACCACCTCCTCAAAAGAGGATCAGCTGAATTGAGACCAGGTTCTTCAGGGCTTTTTCCACTTGGGTCTTAGAAACCTCCAAGGACAAAAATTCCACAATTTATCTGCAACCTGGTTCAATGCTGAATTATCCTCATACTGATTTTTTTTTTTTTTTCCCCTGATGTCCAGTTAGACTGATTAGGGGCCTTGCAAATTTTGTACTGTTAAAGTATATGGTTCTTAGAAAAAAAAGAACACGCTGTTCTTTCATTCGGAACGTTTTCTTGCAGGTCATCCACAAACATTTTTACTTGAAAAGAGTGGAGATCATGGCGCAGTGTGAGGAGTGGATAGCAGACATACAGCAGTACAGCAGCGACAAACGGGTAGGCAGGACTATGTCCCATCACGCAGCAGCTCTAAAGGTGAGACTTGCTTTTATCATTTTATCTTCTTTAATCCAAAGATGAGAAATGGCAATGAAATTGCTCAGCAGCTGAGTTTTATAATAACAGTAAGAGAACCCCAACAACTTTAAAATGTGTAAACAAACCTAGGTTTTCCAGCTGTCGCGAGACAAAATGTACATGCGCTCCACTTCTTCAGTATTTTTTTCTACAAGTTAGATTTTCCTTTAGCGCCTGTCCTGCCTATTTTTCTACAAATACTTACGTAAGATATAAAGAGTTTATTTTCTTCTCTCTAAGGGTGGGTGGGGGTTTATGATAAAGTTGTGCTACTACCCATTCCTTGCCAGAAAACACGCTTTTTCAATAGACAAGCACAGTTATTAAACTGTGGTCCATTACAATTAGTTTTACACCATATTAAATTTTTATCAACAGTTACAACCATTAGAGTGTTTTCTTTCTTCCTAGCCAACTACTATCATTTGCATAGTTTGTGTCCACACAGACAGCAGACCTATTTTTTTTTTTTCATCCCTTGAGAAGAAAGAAATAAGTTTTAAAGGTTTCTTTTTTCTATTGCTAGACTTGCATTCCTTCAATGTGACTGGTCGTCAAAATGAATTTATTGTTAGTCTCTCTATATCTGTCTCTGTAACAAAGCTCATCAAGACCATGAACTCTTTATAAATTTCTGGTTTGACTGTATGACCCACCCAGTCCAAGGCAGTTTCTGCTGTGATCGCAGAACACAAATGCGACTCTACTGCAAGACAAATAGCGTAGCATTTATATGGATGCACTTGTTCACTGCAGTTCTGTTTACTGCCTTTGATTTGTGCCTAGCAGCATTTGCTAATTATTCTGTCACTACAAGGAAGTTAAATACAGGGGAAAAGTTTATCCAGTCATTGAAACAGTACATTTACACCTTTTCCACTTACTCCTTTTTTTGCCTTATGTTCTCTAATGTTGTGAAAAGTAACGTTTTAACTATGGTCTCTTCCACGCTGACTTCTTTTTGTATATTCAGCGTCATACAGCTCAGTTGAGGGAAGAGCTTCTAAAACTTCCCTGTCCTGAAGGACTGGATCCAGACACGGAGGACTCCACAGAAAAATGCAGTGCCACAACAAGTTCAGAAGAGACTATGTTGCACGAACAGGTTAAACCCAGCAGCAGTAAAGATATCCCCCCTGATTTCAAGTTATGAGTTGCATTGACATGGACTTTCTAGACACAAAGGCTTTGAAGCACAAGCCAAATATGTCAATATTTGTATGTAAGAAGCTAATTATGTAATAGGTAATGAAATTGAAACTATACTATGCCCTTAAGGATATACAGTTTAATTCAAGATGATCTTTTATTTACCTGTACAAGAGTGTAAACTTTTTTGTGCTTTTATTTTTCAATTGTGAGAACCACTGATTGGTATGTTTAAAAGTTATGTATACAAGAAATGGATAAATCACTGATATATAAGGGAAACTACCTTAGGAAAGAATGTTTACTGAATGTTTATTATTTTTTTTTACTTGTAGAGTGAGGGCAGTTGTAACAAAGAATATATATTGGTCATTCTTACAGCTACTATTTAAAGTCAGAAAATTTTCACTGAATTTGATAGATTTTACGTTTGGCCATATATTCATGCTCATATTTGATTCTAAAGAAAACCTCCTGTATACTTCAATAAACGTTAAATGGATATGATCCCTCTTTTATGATTTACTGGTACATTTTTTAAATAAACTGCCATAAAATACGTTCTAGCTGAAGACTTGCACTTGTATGACTGAATTCATTACAGTCAACATATTTAATTTTATGCTTACTAATTCTAAAATGCAGATGAAATAAATGCACATGGTTTTACCTCATGCCAAAATCTGGACTTCTGAATTCATCTTTTGTTTGGCTATCTTATGCAAACTAACAGTATTCTAAATTTCTTAAGGGCTATTCTGGAACAAAGTCTTTCCTCTGCTGAAATGTCTGATTTTTACAGAATCCGCTGTACTCCCGAGTACTGACAGGGACTAATGACGTGCCACGCAGGACTCTAACGTTTTGTAGTTCCTACTGTATAGGCTTATTCCCAATTTTATACTTGCAGCCACAGATCCCTAACTAAAAAGGGGAAGGGATCTGTTTAACAATCAAGTCTCGCTTTTAACAGGACAGGCATTACTACTCCACTGTTCTTAATTTTTGAACAGTCCTTGAAGGACTAAAAAGTTATTACTGGTATTACCTCGGACTAATGATCTGTTGTATTATAAATACTATAAATCAGGCAAAACCGAAGCTTTTTTGTTTTCTGTTTGTTCTTTGTTTATAAGTATCACGCTGGAATTTTTTCACTTTTTGTTTTACAATGTATTACTTCTAATCATTAAAAATGGCACCAACTGAGGTTGTGTTCTTATGCTGATGGTTAACAGACTTGATAGTTCTGACCAAAGTACAATTTTTCTGTTCTGTTGATCCGTTGTGTTAATCCAAGGCCTGCCCTGATCGTACGTACCTCTCAATATACCAACAGGCATGTCTGCGTTACTTCAGGGGTTCCTTAATCAAAAAGCAAGACAAGCTGCCCTGTGCCAGAGCTGCTGGTAAATACATGAAACAAGGAGTTTATGCCACAGTCGAAGTGTTAGACCTTCATCGGTGTTAAAACAGCACTGCATTTTTCTCGATGGGTATTTACTTCTATTACTGTACAAAACGACTGTGATACTCTTGTAAAGGCTCCAAAAGGAAAATTACCTGCAGCCTTCCAACTGTATTCAAGTTAGTGGTTTCCATTAGAGCTCTTCATTTAGTGCTTGAACTGTCTGCCTACAGGAGCAGAGTCTTTATAAAATCCTGGGACTTGTACCAAAACCGAGTGTATCAGACCTGAAAATCCTCCTTAACCGTGAAGACTTTTTTTTTTTTTTACCATTAAAAAACAACACTGAAATAAAAAGTACCTAACTTGCATTGATTTGACATTAAGAGGGTGGCTAAAGTGATTGTACCTTTTTCTCTAGTGTGTATTTATGGTATCATAGCAATGCTAATGTGAAGTCACTGCTGCTTAATTAAGCAGATGTAAACAGCTGCATGGGATATTAAACTCTTAATTTGTATCCACGTCCCAATTATCCTTTTTTTTCTCTAACCTAAGCTAGAATGGTGTTGTACCAAATTAATGCAGAGATTCAATCCTTAATGACTTGCAACTATGTTACAGTCTGGTAACTAAATTGTGAACTTGGCAACAGATAAAAAATACCTATTTTCAGGTTTTTCGGTGTAACACACAAGGTAGCTATGTTACTTGGCAGTGAAATCACAGTAAATCCTATGAGGTATTTTTTTTAAAGTGTCCCTCATCTTTTACCATTTCATCAAATTGACTAGAAGCCTGTACGGATAGATCATAGCTTCTAGCCATCGTATTGAAGTACTGTATTTTAACTGTTACGCTGCTTTTGTAGAAAATATTTTAAAAATCAAGAGAAATTATTTTCAAAAGCACAAAGGGTACCAAACTGCTAATTAGCTCATTATGGAATTTTACCCCATGGTTTTTGGTACTGCCCTGGGCCCAAGATTCACCACTGACACACTGCCATGCTGTGTAGCGTGGGATGTTTCCAGCCTTTGGAATCGCTGTGGCCACTCTGCCAAAGGAAGAGCGCACCACAATAATAAGTCAGTAGTCTTTGCTGACACTTCACAGACGACAATGCCGAGCTTTTCTGACTGATTCAGTCTACGCTATCTACTGAAGAGGGAACAGCTCAGCAATCTATGAGATTTGTGCTCAGTGAGAGCAAACGACTCATTATACTGATTGCTATGCATAAACTGTTCTGTTTTGCAGTTGTAGACAGTACTCTTCATATAGAGACATGAATGATATCACTGTGAGAGTTAGTGGTTTCTTCTGGAATTTCCTTTGGATAAAAGATGTGCATAAACATATGGATTAATGTTCCTCTGTAATCCTGCCACTGATATACAGGAAAAAACAAAGATGACAATCTAGAAAACCAAGAAAATTTGAAAGGTAAGAACCCTGTAAACAACCTCAAGTTTGACCCTGATAATTATGTTAGATGTTTAGGTACTGGCAGAATGAAGTCTGCGTGACTATAGATTGACGGGGTCTGCAGCAGCCTGTTTGGCACTGTTGGTTGGGTTTTGTTACTGTTTTTCTTCTCCATGTCTTTGAAGTAAGTTCAAGGCAGAGATTGTGCACGGCTGCCAGCCTGTCGAGGAGACTCCCTTGCAGCAGGTGAAATCATGCCAACACAGGTAAGGCACTGGGCTACTGGTAGCTTCTGGGGAGCTTCAGTGTGGGTCTGGTGTCAGTACTGTGGTTGGATGATCTATCAAGTGGCAGTAGAGCTTGAATTCTTTACTTTTTTTTTAAAAAAAAAAAAAAAAACAAGCTCCCATACATTACAGGAAGTAAGTGTACTGCACTACTTGTGATGGCTTTAACCTCTGCTTGCTCTATCAAATAGGGCATTCAGTGTCTGGCAGGAAGCGCATTGTTAAGAAAACAGTACTACAAAGCAGTATTTTTTTCCATGCAACTATGTAATCCTATACATAGGATGTTTATTAGGGGAGCTTTTCTTCCCCAAAATGTTTCTGGTGTTACATAAACAAATGTTCTGTTTTACATCCTGAGGCAAACAACTTAATAAGCAAACAACCATATTATTAATTTACCTTGTTTACCCATAAATACCTGAATACAAATCCAGCTGACCTACATTTAAGCTGAGACTATAGTTACTCTGATCCCTGTGAAGGAGAATTACTTAGGCTTAGGTTTTTGCTGAGAGTTTCTCAGGCATGTCGCCTTCATTTTTTACCTCCATGCTGCCTTTGTATTAGTGTGGTTTAGAAGTGTTCTTTCTTTGTTTTCTTATTTGTCCAGAAGCCAGTCACCACCATGTGGGCTCACCTTCCTGGACTGTCAACTCCCTGTAGTTAGAAAACAGAAATTAGAAGCATTTCTTAATGGAAAGGAGACACAGATTTACATTTATCTTACCATAAGGAATAAGTATAAGGTACAGAAGCTATTTCAGATACATGTTCTCAATTTATTTTTTTTTTACCCTGTATATACACACTTGCATATACACATAGGTATTTTTATATATGTCTCTATATAAAAATGCAACAGGTCCGGCAGTTATTTGTCTTAAACAAACCAGTTTTCTGAGCTTTATTTTCCCTCTCCTTTTCCATAGGTAGTGACACCATTAGGTGGAATGTGCAGGCGTTTATATCAGAACACGAACTTTCTGAAATACAGTAAGCTGAATGGGGGTAAATGTAAGTTCCACAATTACTATAACAAATCACAGGTGAAAACATTTCCTTCTCCAGAGATTTTGTTGTTACCATTTTTCTATTCTCCTAGAACATGAGTGCAGAAAATACAGTATCTACCCAGTGAACTACTATAGTATAGCTCTAAAATAATCTGACCACTGCCTCTGTTTTTAATAAAGGCTCAGAGAAAACAAATCCCTAAACCACAATGCTCCATCTTGATTGAGAGAGTTGTGCGTGTTGTGACCTGTCATCTCTGCAGGGTGTCAGCTCTTCTTTTCTATGCTTCTTGCCTCAGAAGCAGCTTTTCGGCTCTTGAAAAGTGATAACCTGGTCCACTTAGTTCTCCAGCTGTACTAATGCTACTTATCCTTTACATTAAGAGTGCCTATAATATCTGCATCATTTAATAACGTAGTATCATCCTCAAATGTCTAGATAATATTAATGCTAGAGTTGGTAACATTTCTGTAATTCTGATAGCAAAATTTTGTATTTAAGGTGATTGAGTTAAAAGTCCAGAAAGGGAAGAAAAGAAGCAGGTTCTTTGTCAGAGATGACACAGGGTGTTTAGCAGCCCTGCTTCTGATGGGAAGATAGCTGAGGTAATCTTGGGACCAGTGCAAGCAGAGCCCTAAGAAAATCTCCTGAGAGTAAGAAAAGGCATGTTTTTGTCCCGCTCAAAGACTTTAGAAATGAGGTGACTTGCACACAACAGAATTTGTTAAACCTTGAGAGTAATGCCCCAAATTATACTTAAACCAAATAAAAATACATATTTGCAAAAATAATGAGCAGGTTGATCTACTAAGGTTGCCAGAGCAACAAGTCAGACACGGTTTTACATGAGGAACATGCTTCTCAAATATATCATGTCACTGCATTTAAAAACCTGCAGACGCTTTCCTGTTGCCACTTGTGCTCCATACTTCCAGCTTAACCGCTTTCTGCATATTTTTCAATTTATTTGTCCTGCACCTCCATTCATTGTTCTCTTCCTACCGACCCACATCCACAGACATGCACAAAGCCTTCAGTAGTTCATAAACTTTTTGCATAAAGCTGTATGGGTAAAAAGCAACCACATCCCAGTCCCCCAATGGCAAACATATGAACACATCTTAAAAAAAAAAAAAAAAAAACAAAAAAAAAACCCCCACNTAAAGCAAACTACAAGCTCATCATAAAAAATTCAATTTGCCATCATTAAAGACTGCTTCGGTTGCTTCATTAAGCATTTTCTCATTTACCAGGAGAGCAAATGGGAAAAGCAAAATGTGGGTGTGTTTTTTCCATTTTTCTATTTTCTTTCAGATATTTAAACAAGTATGTAATTCAGAAAAAGAATACCAACAGAAAATGTCTTGCAACCTACTCCTAAACGAGTATCCGAATGGTTTGGATGTCTCCAGAAGCCCTGTTCTCTCACCTTGACAACTAAGTCTTCAGCCACAGAAAACCTTTGCCCATACCTAAATTAGCAATAACTAACTGCATCAATACAAACTTCCAGGACTTTGTCAGTCAAAATGCCTTTGTTTGAAACCTCTGGTAGTAATAATAAGCTTATTTCTACTCTTATTTTAAGCAGCTTGTAAGAAGGGGCCATGAGTTGGATGCCACACAGCTGTACAGCAGTCTTAACTGAAGCCCAGCACAGCACAATTCTAAGCCTAGATTAAGACAGCAGCTCTTTAACACTGCACGAGGGGTACCAGTAATTTAGGATGTAACAAGACCATTTTCATTACATACGCACAACCAGCCCAGCCAAGCACCGGCATTCTCGCATTAGGGAAGCCAGAGTGCCAGATCCCTGTGCACACTGGCTGGGAAAGGTCCTGCGGGATGCGAGTCCCAGCCTCTGTCCTGGCTATAGCTACAGTTCAGGCTGTCCTGAAAACCTTGCAAATGTTTGCTGGCAGGGTACTGTGGCAATGATTCAAGAGGAAATGGAGGTGACATGACAGATCAAAAACTCATAGCCAACAGCAGGATTGCTGGAAAGGAAATTACATGTCTGCCAACAGGACCCATCCTCTCAACTACCAAGTTTTCACTGGGCAAATCTCAACGGGGTTTTGAGGCAGTTTCAACCAGTGAAACTTGGTATGATGCATGAAATTCACAGGGGCTGGCCTCCAGCTCAGCAGCAGTCACAAGAGAAATCATGCGACCATCTGGCTGGATGAACTTTGCCATAGCATGTGGGATTCTGGATAAGTCCCAGAGCATTACAAAAGCCCTAAACTAAGGGAAAAAAATGCTTCCAGATTCAATTCAACATATCTCCCGTCTGCCTCCCGGTCACTAAAGGCAACAGAGTGTGCAGGCAGGTCACACAGACACTGAAACACCTGCTGTCATATAGCTCCCTGGGAGGCTTTAAACCTTAGCAACATGAAGGATCTAATAAGAGACCACCTGATCCATATGACAGAACAGGGAAGACAAGGGTGGAAATTACAGCCAAATGATCATTTAGCTCAATACAGATTTCACTCTAGTTTAAAAAAAAAAAAAACAAAAAAAAAAAAA